>JARYMX010000164.1:0-45000 GCA_030169165.1 Centaurea solstitialis
GTTGGATCTCTGTTCGGGTTTTTTTTATCCGCTGCGTTTATTCGTTTATACGTTTATACTGTTTTATCCGAATCGCAAAAACCCCAACAGTGGTATCAGAGCCACTTCCGTAATTTATCAGATCTGTTTTAGTTTTTTGATAAAAAGTTGGTTTTTGGTAAAAAATCAAAATTTTGGGTAAAAAATTTTGATTTTTGGATTAATCCCGAGACTTGTGGCAATGGGCGGTGGAAGGGTGGTGATAAACCGACCGACACCGCCGAACCGATCGCCGGACAAATCCCCGATGGACCACCGGAAGCGAAGCCGTGAACCACCACCGAAGCCGCGATTGGCAAGGGTGGTGGTGGCTGTTTTTTTTTGGGTCTCGTTCGCAAACCACCACCGAAGCCACGATTGGCGAGGGTGGTGGGGCTGTGTCCACCCGCAAACCACCACAACCGCCGAAGCCTCGATCGGCGACGGCGGTGGTGGTCGTTCCCTCGCCAAAAACCGTAAACCACCCACCACCAATTCGGTGGCGGTGGTCGATCTCAGTCTCGACACCCCAGCCCCAAAGCCGCGATGGGCGATGGTGGTGGTGGTCGCCCTCCGAACACCGCAGAGCCGCACCACCGGTCGGCTAGGGCAGCCGCGGTGGTGGTGGCGGCGGTTTCTGATTGTTTTCGGGGGCGGGGGCGGTGGCATTTGCGTCATCGTCGCACGCCGGCGACGATTAGGCGGCGGTGGTGGCGTTTTTTGCGTCATCGCCGTTCGCGACGATGGTGTTACGGGGCAGCGGCGGTGGCGTCGTTTGGCGCCCGCCGTCGTGTGCCGGTTCCGGGCAATCGACGGCCGACCCCCGTCGCGGCGGTTGTCGATGGCGGATAAAAATCGGTGAAATTTTTGGTTCCGGTAAAACCGTGATGGTCAAGACACGATAATCACTAAAGTTAACGGATCATATTTTTTCGGGATTGGGATTATCATTATCCTTTAATTTTTTCGGGGTAATTATCAAATTCGAATTAGGAACTTTTTTCGAATTAGGATGAGTTTTAATTAGTATTTTAAAACTTTAATATAATCCAGTTTGGATTTTTGCAAAACCAGTCTTATCAAAAACAGTTTTGTCTTTGTTTAAACTGCTTAGTTTTTCATAGCCAAGCCCTTTGACCTATGGTTGTGTTCTTTATTGTGTTATTTTATTGCTTTATATAATTATTTAGGTAAGGGAGGCCTGCGTGCCATTTACAACCTTTTATGTAATAGTTAAAAATAGTTTCGTTTAAAACTGAAGACGGGTTTCCAAGGGGGGAAAACGACCGAGATGTTGGAGCCAGTGGGAGCACCAAGATTTCATGCCTTGTGGTTGTTTAGTCACATAGGATTTTGGACCGTCATTCTCGTGTTGGCTCACGAAACTGACAATAGATCTGGGCAAAAGCTATGACACTGTCTTGTTTTTATCTGCGTGGTTGATTATAATTGCTTAGTCTTAGATAAAAACAAAATTTTATGAAATCACATTAAAGAGTTCGATTACAGTTTGTTTTTCGAACCAGTCTTTTTCAAAACAAAAAAATGGCTAAATCCTTAGGAAAATCTTAGATCAGTTAGTGTGATCCATTTTGGACACCTTTGGCGTAAGGTACTTGGGGCTCGAAGATAAAATTTTGGGGTTTACCCACGTTCAAACCCCAAGCTAAAGGGGGTGAAAAGACTCTGCATATCGGGGGTACCGACCAGAGTACATCCAGTTCAAAATGGTGCGATCTATTTTGGTAGTTGTTACAACTCACCGGGTGGTAACCGGGCCCAACACACTAGAGGGACTAAATATGCACGGATTCAAGTAACCGATGTCCCGACGATCTAGAAGTCGTATCTTCGTTTAAAGATGCGTTTGGGTATAAGGCTTTACCTACCAGAAATAGCATGGATTGGCTTGCGTGAGCAAACCGCCTGTCAATTCATGTGAAATATGGATTCTAGTCTAATATAATTATTGTTCTAGGTAATAATTTTTTTAGAAATACAATCAGATAACTAAATCGGAATTTTTTTATTTGACTGTAGATGTCTGCTATTATCTTTTATTCACCTGAGGAATCTCTCCGCCTGATAATGGGGAAATGGAAGCTTACAGGCCAAAATTTTCCAGTCTGGAAAATGCACCTTGACAACGTCTTGGTTGCACAGGGTAAGCGGTACGTGATAGAGAAACCCGTTTCACGACCCGATTGCAATGCTCCTGAAAAGGACTTTGCTGAATACTTCAAATTCATGGCTGACGAATCTGATGTGATGTCGATTCTGTCCTTTTCTACCTCACCCGAGTTTACTACTGATTTGAGGGTTAGATATTGCCATGAGGTCGTGAAGAATATAGAGAACCAGGTGGGTTTCTATAAGAAGAGTGGGAAGTATCTGATCATGAAAGAGATCTATTCTCTGAAACTGGAAAAAGGTCAATCTTTTAAAGAGCATCTCCTAGGGTGAGGAAGCTCTTTAAAAGTTTGTCACGCATGGGATAAAAAAAGTAGTCCAGGGGGAACTTGTGCATCCCCATGTGGTTCTCCCACTGATGAGATACGTAACACAGTTAGTGCGTACATTGGAGAACCAAAGAGAGACGTGGCAAAGCTTCATGAGGATAAATTTGGCCAGTTTGGAGCCGAAAAACTTCAGCATCTGCGACCTCATGGACACGGATTGGATTGACGAGCTGGGAGATCTGAGTTGCCCAGAATGCGGTAGCAAGGATATTTGTGCTCACTCGATGGACATCGACCAGCTAGACATCGGTTTACCCGATGCACCAGGTTCTTTTTGATGACGTTTTGATCACTTCTTAGATCATGGGTACTTAACATTTACCTAGTATTTTGACTTCTCTACCACGAGTCTTCGTAGGTCATTCTCGAAGGCGTTCAGTCTTTGATAAGACTCGCTGTTAGGGATTCGGTTTTTCCCTGGCTTTGAAGCCTTCGTAAGCATTTAGAGCCACTTTCCTTTTGACTCTCGGAGGGCGGTGTCACCTCCCTGCATCTTGCTGCTCTATTTCTAACCAAAGTCTCGGTGCGTTTGTCAGACCTATCCACTCTCGCGTACATATCATTCGGGAGAGCCATAATCGAGGGTCAGTGCGCGCTTGTCAACGTGGTGCCGGCTCTTTGTCCTGGATTATACATGTTCGATGGGCCTTTTCGACAGAGTAAGCTGGCAGTTCGGGCATGCAGGTCTGTTCGGGGAAACTGCGGCACACCGTGACGGTCTCGGTCGGATTGGGCACCTCACGGACTTGACTTTCATGAGGTTTTTTCACCGGTAGTCCAAGAAGTGGATCATCGGCGCTTCCACTGCTGGTTTTCGCCATCACCAGGACGGACAGAGGCGGAGTCTCGGAACCAATCCCTCTAGGATTTTCCTTCGACATCTCTAAAAGGGGAATGTAGGACCTCCTGGTGTACTTTCACTTGGTTTAAAAAAGATAGGTTTTGAAAAACGGAATGTCGAGCGCCTTGGCTCAAAAGCTTGGAAAAAGTAAAATGTTTGAAAGCAAGCTCAGTGTTCGGATTTGAGGAACAAAACTGCAAAGTTTCGGGCTCAAAGAGCGAAATCCGACTTGGAAACAGATGTTTTCCGATTGGATTGGCTCAAAACAACAGGGTGCGGAAAACACACTTTTCCGACTCGGAAAATGCAATTTTCCGATTCGGAAAAGTTGGGTGCGGAAAAAGGGATTTTTTGGCAAAAGAGACTTCTCAGGAGCAAGCCCAAGTCAGAGACTCGTTTTCCGATTCGGAAACAGAGTTTTCGATTCGGAAAAAGGAGAGTTCTCCGATTCGGAGAATATGCAATTTCCGACTCGGAAATTTGAGCTGATATTTCAGCTCTCGTTTTTCCGATGCGGAAAAACCTGCACAGGGAACGCTCCGAATAAAACATTTCTTTTAATAACGCTTAAAACCTCTTAAAATCAGTGTTTTAGGACCCCAAAATATAGGAAAAATGAAACTAAGGAAACCATTGGGGAATCTCTTACACTTAATTTAAGCCTTTAAAAAACCTTTTGGATTGTAATCAAAAGTTTTGAAAAAACTCAAACTTAAACCTTTTAGAACTTTTCAAAATATCAAACAAAAGCCAAGGAATCAAAAGTTTGGCTCTAGGATACATTGTTGTCCAAAAAACAGATGATAAGAAATGAGAAATGGATGGGAAGAATCCTTATCAAGAGATGTGATAAATCAATGAAGAACTGGTATATAACTTAAACAATGGTGATATTGCCAATTTGGTAAAATAGAAATCCTCCTTTAAAACCCGAAACATCCTTTTCCTTTTATAGGAAAAGGAAGTTTACACACTAATGTCAACAAAGGCCCCCGAGGTTCCAACCCTCAAACAGGGGCTAAACAAAACAATGTTTGTTTACAGAAAAGAAACTAATCTAGAAAGCTGTTTAAAGATAGATGATTCTGACTCTTCTCAACAAACTGGGTTCTACAGATTTTACTCAGGGTGGTTAATAATGTTGCGACATTTTCAAAAGCAAATGATTTGAAAAAGCTAAATCCCAATCTTGAAAATATCTGATAATTCTGAGGAAGCGTCTAATCATACCTCAGTCTAATCCTATCAAGCTCAACCATTTGATATTGGGCCATGTGTCTACAACGAGTGTGTTTTGCTGGTGAAGAAGAGAAGACAGAAAGAAGACCAAAGAGTCGGTCTAGAAAGGCAAGTTTCTAGTATGCAGTATTCATCTAGTTTTGTTACTCGCCTACTAATAGACGGGTGGTAGTCGTTTTTTCTTTCAATAAGAATCTACTGTACCTTCTAATATTCAAGTATTAATAAAAAGGCTACGTGATTTCTTCAACTTACAAACATCAGGGATGAAACTCATACTATGTTTAATACTGCTTCTTTTTTTTCACTCTTCATTCTTCTGTTCTCTAATTTCTTACCAGTTCGAAAGTTTATTGTTAGTCAAGGAATCAAATATTTTTGGGATCCTATTCTCACGAGTTGTATAAGAAATTTATCCTCAAGGACCAGTTTTTAAATGGGGTTCCTAAATCTGCTGGATTTTATTCATTGCAGGCCAGTCATAAGTGGTACCTTGATTTGGGTGCTCAAACATATGACTGGAGGAAAAAGAGCTCCTGTCCAATTATAAAGAGAGTATGGAGGATCTGTAAAAGTTTGGTAACAATGAGTTTGCTCCAGTAGTTGGTCAAGGTGACATTGTATGCAAAAGATATTACTATTAAAATTGTTGCTCATGTTGTGGTCATAATCACATCTTTCAGTAATGGCAAAATTTTGTGATAAAGAGTAGGTGGTATCTTTTAAGAAAAGGAAGATGTGTTGTCAGAACGGAAGAAGGTAAAGAGTTGTTAGTCGGGTTCTCGACGACAATTTTCTACACAATTAGGACTTAACATAAGTTACAATATTCTTCATCTTTGTGTCATTCTCGATCTCCGTACGTCAGCTGTTTTATGGCTTTAAAGCTTATCTCATTTGAATTTCAGATTTATTTGATAAAATTGTTAAACATCTAAATGGTATCTGGAATTCCAATGATTTAAGTTTGAACAAGAGAAATGTGCCTGGGATGTGAAAAAGGCCAAAATGAAACGTGCATCTTCATCCCTAACTAGAACAAGGATCTAAAATCTCATTTGATTTTTATTACTATGGATTTTTTGGGTGGGCCTATAAAGTATCAAATTTTGGCGGGTCGAAAATATATTTTGGTATTTTGATGTTTTTTCACGATATACTTGGAAAGTTTTTAAAAGAAAAAAAAGATGAAACTTCATTCTCATTATCAATTTTATTAAAGCTTTAATAAACTTAAATTCCCCGTCCAATCTGTAGAATGAAATGGTAGGGTTCAAAAAACTGTTTAAATCATTTTTAATTCTTTTGGTTTACCAAAATTTTTGTGCAAAGAACTCCGAACGAAGGGGTGTTGAACGTCAAAATAGAACTTTTTTAAACCCGAAAGATTATGCGCTAAAAGTCAACTACCTCAATATTAGGGGCTGAAGCGGAAAAATATGTTGCTACACAAAAAAACGATAATTTTTCATAGGGTTTTGGTCAAACCCCCTATCTTTTTTGTTTGGCCGTGTTCCTTATTTGGACCTTTTAAAAGTTTTGGGAAAGTGTTTTGTTTTGAATAAAACTGAAAATGGGGGAAAAGTTTGGGCCAAAAATTGATGAACTGGTTTTTGTTGGGTATTCTGAGTCTTAATAGCAACGGGGATTGATAGACAGCAAGGTGGCATGAAACAAAAAATTTTCATTTTGACCCGATTACGAATTTATCTTTGATATTTTCTTCATCTGTTAAAATTTTGGTTTAATGCAGACTAAATCACAGAATATTGGTTTTTGCCCATCAAAGCTTCTTATCTTGTTTTTTTGTTTCAATCGTTTTATGAGATTTCTCAATATTCGTCTTCATCAAAGGTTTTGCACTTTCTTCCTATCTCTTCCCTCATCGTACTTTAGAGTTGATTTTCTACTCGAAAGATTTATGATAGAGAAGTTCAACGTTTCTGATACACTCCTTGGCTATACTGATTTTTCTCCCACATCCCTAGGGGCCCCTCTTGGGTTTAAAATATTCTTCCCCTCATTTTGAAACCCCCCGTTACAAAACCCTTCTTTTGCTTGCAGGGAAAAATGAAACAATTTTCGGCTTTAAAATGTGGGGTTTGGGGAAGAGACCTCGATAAGTCCCTCATTTTTACAAATGGCTTTTCAAGAACAAGAAAGTTTAGCATGGGGGAAATTGTTTACAAAGCCATGGTTTCGAAGGATACAGACAAAAAGAAGGCATTGGTTTTTGATAAAATTTTGCTGGTTGCTCGTTGAAGCTTTTGTAGTTTTTGGGTATGCGGCTTTTAAAATTTCATGTATTTAAAAGAATGTTAAAATTGCGTTTTTTTTTATGGGGGATTTAAAAAAGAAGTATAGTCTCTCAACCGGGGGGTTTTTTGATCCGTATCCCGACTACGTTTATGTACTTTTAAGGCACTTTAGGGGTTAAAACAAGCTCCACGGGCGTGGTATGAAGAGTTGTGACCTATCTTCATCCAAGGCTTTAAGAAAGGGGCGTGGGTTCAAAATTATTCATTTTGAAGAAGCAGACCCTATTTTTAGTCTTAGGTGTAGGGATGATATTTTTTTTGGGTTTCTAGCAAAGGTTTGCCAAAAGTTTAAACCTTATGAGCAAAAGGGTTTAAGTGAGTATGATGGGTGAGAATTTTCTTTCTTTGGGTTTCAAGCAAACAAATTTCGGGGGGGTATCTTTATTAATCAGTCAAATAATCTTTTTTTGTTAAGAAGTATGAATGTTTTGCAATTCCATTGGTACTCGATGGCAACGGGGAATAGATTGGACCCAACATGAAGGAAGGATGTGGATTGTACATATCGGGGGATGGTTGGTTTTTAATGTATTGACCAGTCGACCCCGATTCTGTTTGCTCGTGTGTATGTGTGATATCAAGCAAAAAACCCAAAGGTCCCTTGGCTGCAGTCAAAGGGTTTTCGATATTTAAAAAAAACTCCCTTTGGGTTTTTTGGATCCAAAAGTCTGGTTTTTAGCTTCAGGGTTATTTGATGCAGATATGGTGGGGGGTAAATGGGCGAAAAAGCAATGGGCATATTCAGTTTTGGAAAAGTTGGGGTTTGGGACAAAAAAGAACGTGTGTTTCCCCCTTAAAGGCCCAATCTGAAAGTTGCGTGCAAGGTGTGTTCTCAGGTTTATGGTGCAGACCGTTTCGGGGTTGGATTTGTGTACAAAAGATTCCTAATAGTGATTCAAGAGTGCGATTGCCCTTTGAAATCCCGTTCGCATCCCAAACGAAGGGGCATTGATATGGGATATTTTTGAAAGACAATGTGGAAAAAGAAAATATTTAATTATTTTGAAATTTGAATTAGTTGGGATTTATTTACCCAAAGGTTTGTGAAAGCGTTTAAGTTTCAATCTCCAGATTGGGTTTTTGATAAAAAATTAAATACAGATAGTGGGGTAAATTTTTATAAAGATACTTGATATAAATTTGGGTTAAAATGTATATTCTTTTTAGTCTGTATTTTTTAATTACTTTTTTAGGATTTTATTTCTTTTTAATTTTTGTTATTTCTCTTTTTCCCCAATTTTATAGTGAATTTGCGTTTATTATAAAACTGTGTTTCAAAAGATTGAAAAATTAGGGGGAGTATTAGTTATCTACTGGTAATTTTTTTTTATTTTTCTGTGGTTCAGGTATGCCCGGGATAGGGGGAGTAATACAATGTATTGTCAAGGGGGGTATTTAAGGTTGTGATGTCCCGGGAAACCCTGTCTCGAGAATTTGCGTATGTGATCGAACATTGCTTAAAAGTTCTACTCGTAGTCCTTAACTCAGGAGCATTTATTTTGGGAGAGTCTCTTTCGAAGGCTATCTCGTGATCGGTCTAACTCGAGTTCTAATCTCGAGTCTCTATATTGAGTTCAGTCATTCACGGTGTTATCTAGAGTGTGTCTAACTCGAGACTCTTATCTTCGATGTGGTCTATCTGAGCACATGTGCATCCACGTGTTATCTCGAGATCTATCTCGAGTGTTTTGACTCGAGTGTATATCTCGAGCGTTCTGTCTCGGTCTCTATCTCGAGTTGACTTAATCCACGTTGGCTATGCTCGAGTATAGTCGAGGTCATATCTTTCATCTCGATGTCTGTCTCGAGACCATTCTCGTGTCTTTCCGTAGTCTAATTTTATTCTGAGGACTGTCTCGAGACTCCATCTCGAGTTCTTCCGTGTCCTTTTCTATTCGACCCACCCCCCCCCCCCCCCCCCCCCCACCCCCCCCCCTTGAGACTCTAGTTATGTCTCGAGATCTTCATATTGACGCAAGGTCTCGAGACTGACAAACCAATAAATTAGTGACACGTGGCAGCTCATCTTTTTCAAATCAGCGACTTAAATACGTCATTCATTTTCTATTATGCCAATCTTTTCTGATACTCCTTGCTCGTGCGAAGGATTGTTGAAGCCGAAGACTTGTTTTGTTATTGTTCTTGTATTAGGCGTAGTAGTGTGGTTGTATCTGTAATCAGTTTCCGGTTTCTGACGATTCCTATAGTATTCAATCTTAAATCATGTTACCGAATAGCGATAGTAGTTACCCTTGTTTTTTGTAAACACTAATTCACTATATGGGGTTCCCTAAAGTTGGGTTTGTCTCAGTTCATTTTTACTAACTAGTGTGAATGATTCATTGTTCGAATCATGTGGACTTGGATGGATACATTGATCGTTAAATGACCTTCAAATCCTGGAATATTATTGAACTCAGTAAAGTGAATAATGGAAATATACATATCCCGATGTATAATCAGTTTGACTCTCACATGAAACTAAATTATATAAACTGAATTCGAATGCGAATGTCATGAATGTAATATGTTTGGACTTATTTACTGATGTTCTTCATATTACAATTAATGGGTCATGCTTTTGTTCTTTCAAAATTTCAAAGTCACCACTTAATGGATTTTCATATTCGAATCCATGTGTTTTCCAAAAAGTAACGGTAAATGGTACAAAGAGATAATGTTTTTGTTTAAAGATCTAATCACTCTTGTTATCTCTCAGATATGGCAGTCTACGAATTTCCCGACACGTAGTCACTGGAAATTCCACTATATTATATCCGAACGCACCTTCACTCCATAACCCCATCTGGATGCTGATCGGCAGGCAGATATTGCAAGCTGCTCTCTTTCTGGAACAAAAGCCAATATGTGGTTTACTCGTTGATGCAAGACAAAGCCACGTTGACAGCTAGATATACCAGGACTGACCTTCCTAATCACACGAGTTTTTAAACTTTCCTAGTGCATGAAATCTTTTTAAATTAAAAGTTTTTAACTTCTTTTTGAAAAAAGGTTGGTTAAAGTAATTGGTTTTTTGAATAACCGATGTTCTCCTATATCATATGGCCTTGATACAATTCTGTAAACACCCGCTAAGCGGAATCGCAAGGGCAACAGTACAGGATTCATAGCGATAGGAAATTAAATACCATCATTCATTCATTCATTCATATCGCAAAACACCAAAAAGTTCACGTTTACAAAGGTCATTACAACACCAATACCCGAATTTAAAGTTTACAAGTTAGCAAAACAAGTGTAAGTCAGTCTAAATTTTTAACGAGAAGAACGTCCAAATCAAACATTATTGACACCTTCTGTTTCCTGTACAGAGCATCGTTAAATATTCAAGTGTAACGAGAGGTGGTGAGCGTTCACAGAATTTTTTTTTACGCCAAAAAATTTTCACAAGTAAACTTTTGTCATGAGAGAAATTTCTTGGACGTTTACTAACGTCAAAATTTTTATTATGATATAGATACGCGAAGGTTGAGCCACTACAAGGCCGTTTATACCCCCATCGATACCTCAGAAGGTTGGATAGCGAGACCACATGGGCAAGAGGCGTTTACCAGCAAACCTTACTCAGCGTGGAAACTAGTCCACATGTGTTGAAGGCTAAAATCTGGATTTCGTTGCACCCTCAAACTCGCAGTCATAAGTGGGTATTGTACAAATAGCGCTATCCACTCAGGATGGCTTCCTAACGGAGTTTTGAGTAGTGCTTATTATTGGGGTTTTTATCGCACACGTGTATCATTAGTTATGCATTAATACTTGCTAGATACGTAACATTTTAATATACGTTTCTCGTACTATTCATAAACATAAATTCAATAAAGTTTCATCCACAACATGCGTTTCTCCCCAAATAACATAAAAAAAACGGTTATAATAGGGGCTGTGAATACTCACCTCAAGGGTTTTAGTGCGGATTCGTAAAGTGTTGGTGCGTGAATCTAATATCCCGGTCCGAATACTATGGGTTTCGCCCTATCAAAACACATATTTTAACGTAAGTTCTGGTTCAAACGGTCTTATCAGCAATCGTACCGAAAATCCATTATAAATGCCATTATGTTATTAGTATAGTCCAATCTAGTGAAAATTCATTTTATCACATCTTAAAGGTCTCCAAACATTTTGAAAGTTCAAGTTTATAAATTGGAATTTTCATGAATTTCCAGAATTGCCAACAATTTTGGGTTGTAAAAAATTATTACTTTGAACTTAGGTCCTCTAAATATTAAGTCCTTAAAATTTTTACCCTACTGAATTAGGGATGATAGGAACATTCTCACCCAAATTTCATATTTTTAGAGTTTTTTACTATTTTTAAAAATTTTACAAAATCGGTGGTACAATCTGAAATTTCAGAATCCCTTTAAGTGAAGTTTTAACTCTTAGATAGTTTATTACACCACTAATCCACGAATTTCAAGGGATTTCTAGCCCCCAACAACCATACCAAGTAATGAGACAAAGTTTCAGAATCATTAGAGTGTTTTTTGAGGGGAGATATGCTCTTTGAAGTTGTTGCTATGTGGATCTCCATCTTGGGACAGATTGCACCTCAATTTGTTTTCATTGGTTAGACCCTTCAAAACTCCTCTAAATTGACATGATTTGGATTTTTAGAAAGCTAACTCAGAATACTTCGTTTAGAATCAAAAAGTTTGTAGTTTGGATGATTTATCAAGGAGTTAGGCATGCATGAATGTGACTCAAGTTCCTGACAAGTGCGGTTTGCACCGAAAATGTTTCAAGATGGTTTGAACTCAAATCTTGGTGTTTTTATGCAAATCCAGTGGGGTGTTGAACCCTAACACTTAAATATCAACCCAATAAAAATTCATAAAGAAATGTATACAAAAGACCCTTTTGGGTCGTGTAAAGTACATGCAAAAGTATTGACAGAATCTCGTCAAAGATCAAACATCCATTTCCACCATCAAAACACTTTAATATCATTAACTTTTTGGGGTTTTTCTTGCTATTTTTCCCCAAATCAGATTTGTACAGTGAAAAACAATCTAACATGATTTGATACCATCAAAGCTCATGCATGAACTATTAAACAAGTCTAAGCCCAGATGTGGTCAAAAAAACAATAACAAGGATTTTTGCATTTAAACTGGTGTTCTTATGGGGGATTCATGATTTTCCCTTCATAGAATGTTTTTACAACATTTCTAAGAGTAATCTCTTTTCCAAAACAAACAAAGAGAATTAGAAAAACCATAGAAGTAGTTTTTTTTAACTCATGAAAACATGAAAAAGAGGCTCAAAATGGATTGAAAAACGAAGTAAACACTTATCTAACTATCTTACTTTGATAGATACTTATGAAAACCTTCAAAATCAACTTGAATCTTCAAGAAAACTCAGATTTCTTGAAGATGTGTGGTGGATTTTTAGACGGAGAAGGAGGAGGTATTGAGTTTTAGAGAGAGAGGAGGAGAAAAGTTTGAAATGATGGGAGGATTGGGAAGTGGTTTTTTAATTATGGATTTTGTGGGAAAAAGAGAAAGAGAGAGAGATAGAGGGTGCGCGGGGGGGTGGCCGGAGTGACACCTGTCAGTTCGACCTCCAGGTTAATTTCGCGTTCAGTCACTCTACAGCCATTTCCATAGGTTAGAAATTAGTTAAATAAGTTTTAAGATGAAAATAGATTGTTGCGAGAAAAAGTTGGTTAAAATCTAGAGTTCCGAAAACTGCCCGAAAAAGGCCCGAACCGGCCCCGAAAATCACCCGATAATCTAACATGCCAGAATTAAGAGAATTTTTGGAAAATTAAGGTTATAATGTTTAAATTATATGTAAAGTAACTTAATTAACTAAAAAAACCACTTTCGAAAAGTTAGAATTTCGAAAAACGACAAAAACCCGTACCGCGTCGAAATAACAGTGTCAAATGTAGAGGTGTTAAAAGAAAAAAATAAAAATATAGAGAGAGTGGGTGGGACCCACTAGGGCAGGCCACATCTCCCCAAGGTGTCCCTCCCTTTCATATAAAAGCTATTCATTTGTTTCATTTTTCAACAAAAATCTCTTTCACTTTTCAAATCTTCTTTTCTCTCATAATTCTCTCTACTTCTCTCTCACTAAAAATCAGCTCAAGAAATCCTTTTAACTCCAGATTTTTTGAAGGTTTAGAAACCAATTTTTGAGTTAATGATTGGGGTATTTCATCAAAGGTAGCATAGATAGATGGATTTACTTCGTTTTTAACTCCATTGTGAGTCTTTCTCTTTCTTTTTCAAGGGTTTTTAACCCCTTTTTGATTTCAAGTAAAGGAAATCGTGTGTTTGGGAAATGAGATTAGCCTTAGAGATGTTATATAACAATCTATTTGGGGAAAGGTTGGGGAGAAATCACATGATTTCCCCATAAGAACACAAGGAAATGAATCAAAAATCGTTAGATGATGATTTTGACACCAACCTGTGCTAAACATATCAATAGTTCATGCATGGGTTTGGATGGTATGAAAACATATTTTAGTTGTAATACATTTGTATAATCTGAGTTTTGGGTGAATGGAAATAGCAAGGATAAACCCGGATAAATGGTATGATTTTATGTGTTTGGTAGTCTTTTGGGTTTATTATAATGTTGGACAGATTCTGTCAAAGTAGTTGCATGCACTTTTTCACGACAAAAAGGGCTTTCTTGAAACCTTATTTTTTTCATGAAAATTTGTATGGAATGTATTTAATGTGTTAGGGTTCCAAACCCCACTGGAATGGTGCAAAAAACTCCAAGTTTGAAACCAAAAACCACCTATAAACATTTTTGTGTGCAACAGTGTTGTGTGTCAGAAACCATTTGGTCAACTTCAAACAAGCATAACTCATTGATTATTTATCTAAAATAAGATTTTCTTGATCCTAAATCAAGTACTTTGCGTTAGCTTTTAAAGAGTCAAGATCATGTCATTTGAGGTGTTTTGGGACTTCAACCAACTGCGTTTTAAGTTGGTGGTGTAGGCTGTCCTCTTGTATGGCAGATTACAATGCATCCACTGGAAGATGGTCATATCTCCCTAAAAATCATCCTTATGACATTGAAACTTGTTTCAAAAGTTTGGTTTCTGGTTTTAGCTAGAAAATCCCTTTGGAATTCGTGAAAAAGTGTGTCTAGATTATTTATGAAATAAAACAAGGACTAAAGGATTATTCTGGAAATGCAGCCTTACCACGGATTTTGTAAAAAATGTTTTTACATAGTTAAAAATCCTCTAAAAATCATGAAACTTGTGAAAATGCTTCTTAACATCCCCAAATTCAAGGGGTTAAAAATTTTAAAGACTCAATATTTAGAGGACCTAGGTTCAAAATGACAATTTTGCAACTCAAAATTTGACAGATTCTGAAATTTTTCTTAAGCTCAATATTATAAATTTGAACTTCTAAATGTTTTAGAAGCTTTCATTTGGACAAAATGATTTTTTATTGGATTAGGCTGATATAAAATTTTATATTGGCATATTATGGGATTTCGGTACGATTTTAGTTAAGGAGCGTTGGGACCTAGGGGACTTACCGTTAAAAATTTCGTGTTTGATGAGGACTACCCTTAGTTTGGAGCCGGATTTAGGTTCACGCTCAACTCTTTCAAATTGCCCACTAAGCATCAGGTGAGTATTCACAAGCCCACTTTTACCCGTTATATCGTTCTTGGGTGGATATGCATGATATGATTTGAAGGTATTATGAAAATGTGATGAATTGTTTTGTTTCAAGATGAGCAAAAATGGATTTTAAATGGAATCGAATTGAAATGAAATGTAAGTGAGTTTAAATTTGAATCTGTTTAAAGCTTTTGAAAATATAGTGAGATAAAAGGAAAAAAATGAATAAGTCCCCGAAGACTACTATTTAACTATAAACATATGGGCCTTAAAGACACGTGGGATAGGCTATTTTGGATTGACATACCCACCTAGAACTGCGAGAGTGATAGGTGCACTGTATTGAACAAAACGTTTCTTCGCAAGATGGGGATTTACTTCACCTCTGTGGTAGATAGGGGCCAAAAGCATGTCATGAATTGGAAAGATTGTAGTTAACATCACTAATTATCTTGCGATTTACACATCTCCGGAAAATTTACTCATGTTGGTAGTGAATGAACGGATTCACTCTAACTGTATACGATAACTTAAGCGAATTTGAACGGATTTGCTTTAGTTAAATTTTGAAAAGTGTAGTGAATAAAAGGTTCACTGAAATGTCGTTGCATTCTAAAATATTGTTGTGCATATGAAAACTTTGAGATCACCAACTCTTGTAGTTGGACACTTTGTTTCATCATGCTTTCAGGAATCGAAGGTTGATAAGATTATTAAGGGAACTTTTGTATATACACCAGTCATGTTGATTCATATTTCGCTTACAATTTGTAAACCTGAATGATGGTTGGATTGTAATACTTGTAGTACTGTGTAAACTTTTTAACTGTTGATATGATTGATTGGTGTATTTTATTTCCTATTCGCGATGAAAATCTTGATGTGGGACCTCGTGGTTCCGCTTTAGCTGGGTGTTAAGATTTGGTATCAGAGCCAATAGGTTTATAGAGGAAACAGGGGGTTTTTTCATAAAACCAAGTTCTATAACCAACCTTTTCAAAAGAATTAAAACCTTTAATAAAAGATTTCGAGGCATAGGAAAAATTAAAATTCGATTTATGATTAGGATAGGTACTGTTTTGGTAGATCATGAAATGCGGAGCCTGATCACCTAGCATAGCCATGATATAAGTAGAATAAGATTGTGAGTAACCATGCTGTTAAAATTTAAAAGTCGGAATTTTCTTGAGAATTCCTGCAAACATTTTTATTTCTGTGTGAGTTCGGCGATTAATTGTACAAGTTTGAAATCATTTTCTAAATTGATAACTTAATATTTTTTCTATCGCAGTTACATGTCTCAGGAGACCGACCGTCTTGGAGCACAGTTTCCTTGGGGTCCCAGGACCCTCTAGGTGTTCGGAGTGTCGCCCCGCGTTCCAGGGACCATCGACCTGGGGAACGTGACCCGTTACAAGCGACAGTGACGCTGACTCCCCCATCAGGTCCCGTCCGGCCCGCCAGTCCGGCGCGACCTTACGGGCCTGAGACCCATTATGGCCTTAGGGCAGGCGCACCGGCTCGAAAGAGCGTGCATGCTAACGAAATGACTTCCGCTATTCCCTCTGGGGATGGGGCGGGGCCATCCGGGTAAGGGGCCGAGGGTGGGTCGTCGTCGTCTGTCGTCGTCGTCGGCCTCGTCCTCTACATCATTACTGGATTCCGCCGCCCTACCGTCCGTCGTCGCCTGAATACCTAGAGGTTGCCCGACCATCACCGATGCCGACCACGCCTGCCGTCCAACCACCGGCGATAGCACTCCAGTTCCTAGGGCACCACCAGTGGCGTGCCCCTGGTCTATCCTAGAGTGGCATGACCCCGCTCGAGCTCAGGAGGTGAGCGTTATGCCCGGGGTCAGGGACATCCTCGGCACGATGATCGATCTCATGACCACATGATCGATTCCGCTGTTAGGTGTAGCGGGAGCGGATGCCTGAGTATCCAGAGTCGTGGCCTCCTAGGCACACTATGGATCGCTCTGTCACCTATACACCTTGGTGTATGTAGTAGTTGCTCTGGCTATCATTTGTTCGTCTGGGCTATGTGGGGGGCTGGCTTACTAGGAGCAATGGGATCTTACAGTAGGACGTATTTGATGAAACCTTCATATTTAAACTGTTATTTTGAGGCGTGTTTGGGGAGCGTGATGCCTAATTGTTGAACATTATGTTTTATTTTGGATGACTGTAAAATCGTTTATGATCGTTTGGATACTATTTTGGGGAAACGATATATGGATATTATGATGGATATGATTTGCTATGAGTTGCATGTTATATTTGCATCTTTACGTATGAATGGAATGTTTAAATAATTATGCATCTAATGACCTCGTTTAGTTGGTATAATAAGTTTATACGTTGCGTAGACACTATGGCTGAATGATGTGGGTAGTTAGTAAATTGCAAGAACCTAGATTTGCTGCTCATCATTAAATTGCCTTTATTATGTTATGTTTTACGAAACATGCTCCAAGAAGGGGAAGATCCGGACTTGCAAGATCGTGTTCGGAGCAAGTCATAGCCTCTCTTCCTAATATAGTTAGCAAGTGGCAGCTGGATTCAATACTAATTCAAAACAAAATCACGAGCGTTAGAGAAGAGAATGTACGTACAAATCCTTCCGAGCTGTAATCCTAAAGAATTCCATGGAAACCGAAGGAGCGGTTGGCCTGTTAACCTGGATAGAGGGCATGGAGTCTGTCCTCCATATCAGCAAGTGTACGGAGGGAAATAAGGTAACGTATGCTGCTGTTGTTACAAGGACGAGCTGTTAACTTGGTGGAAAACACTCAAATCAGACCAGTGGACGTGAGGCACCCAATCAAAATATCTTGGGAGGATTTCAAGAAGATGCTTAAGGATGAGTTTAGCCCGCGAAGTAGGATACAGAAACTAGCGCGGAAGTGTGGCACATGAGATGAAGGAAATGATGTCACCCACTTTACACTACCCGATTTCATGAACTTGGCTAAGCTGTTACCGCACCTGGTAACACATGAACAGAAGTGTAGATCGATATCGTCTGGGATTATCACCAGTAATCCGGGGGAAATGTAACCGCAGCAGGACCCGAAGACTCTGCAAGAGGCAGTGAATCTGGGCAACGAGCGCTACCAACAATGCAGTCCGCATCAGGAACCTTTCTGAGTGTTGGGCGAAAGGAAAGAGGAAGATAGAGGAGTCTACTAAACCACAATTCAGGGGAAAGATGGGTCAAGGATAGGGAGAATAACCAGGAGCTACGGATTGCAGACTCAGAGCAGAAGAGAGAGAGAAACGAATCAGAAGTGTGGCAAGTGTGGGACCCTTCATGGTGGGAGGTGTATTGTCTGTTCTAGATGTGGAGGGTGAGGCCCATAATGACAAGGGTGTAAGAGGGAACTTGTTTTGAGTGTGGGAGCCTTAAATCATTACCGGAATGATTGTACCAAGTTGAATCAGGAGACCCTACGCGAACGAGTGCCAGCGGCAAACCAAACGACCAAGCAAAAAAAGCTGGCTGGCAAACCAGGAAACGAGGAGGACTAGCTCGAGGGAGGAGCATTTGTGATTGGGGCGAGGCGGAGCAAAGCAAACCCCGACGTTGTTAAGGTACTGTTTTTCTTCAACAAAACTATCCTGTACTGTGCTTTTGATTCGAGCAGTTAGGAGCTTTGTATCGTTTAGAATTTAGGCCTAAGATAAATAATATAGTCACAGATTGAAGAGGATCTATAATCGAATACTCCAACGGGAGAATTAGTTAAGGCTGATAAGAAGATAATCGAAAATTGGCACATTTTGATTTGTCTGAAAGGGATTTGTAGCATAGACTTGATCCCGATTAGATAGGGAGTTTTGACATATTGTTGGTATTTGGGACTGGATGTCCAAGCATCGAGCAGCAACAATCTGTTGTGCTGAGAAGGAGATAGGTACGTGATAGAATACCTGATGGAAGATTCTTGAAGTGTATGGAGACAAGCAAAAGAGAGACATTAAGATCGTGTCTTTTATGAAAATGCGGAAAACCATCTGCGAAAGGAGTGTGTAGCATTTATGGGCACGTGGTAGATAAGAGTGCAAAAGAAAAAGAAATCCAGGAAATTCAATCGTGCGAGATTTTCCTGAGGTTTTCCCAGAAGAGAGAGAAGAGTTACCAGGACTACCCTCCGAGCGACAAGTAGGTTCACATTGATATAATCCCTGGAGCAGGCCCTCTTAGAAGTCACCTTCTCGTCTAGCACCATCCGAGTTCGGAGCGGTGGGGATGCGAACCAACTTCAGAACTGTCTAGTATAAGGGATTCAATCGACCCAGCTTTCGCCCTGGGGAGCCCCTGTGCTGTTTCGTCAAGAAGAAGATGGATCATTTCGCATGTGCTCACTACTATAGGGAACCTGAACAAGATCACCATCAAGACCGATTACCCTCTTCCCACGCATTCGTGACTTATTCGATCAACTGCAATGAGCAAGTACTTCTCCAAGATCGATCTTTCGATCGGATACATCAAATGCGAGTTGGAGGAGACAATGGCAAAGACAGCGTTCAGAACTCGATATGGTCACTATGAAGTTCTTGTCATTGCTTTTGGCATTGACGACGCTCCAGCAGTTATTTATGGATCTAATGAATTGCAGCGTGTGCCGACCTTACCTAGACACGTTCGTAATTGTCTTCATAGGACGAAATCTGATTTATTCGCAGAGCAAGGAGGACATGAGGCAACATCTGAGGCTAGTATTGGAATGCTAAAGGCTTGAAAGCTTTACGCCAAATCTTTCGAAGTGCGAATTTATGGATCCGAGAGGTTCAGTTCTTTAGGGACATGTAGTTGAACAAGAAGGAAGACACGTCGAACCCAGCCAAGATCGAGGCCGTAAAGAAGTGGGAAGCCCAAAGACACCAAACGAAATCGATACAAGTTCTCGGTTTTGGCAGGTTATTACCGAAGGATTCATCGCAAATTTTTCTAAGGATTGCGCAGCATGAACAACCTTGACGCAAGGACAAGATGTTGTCTGGGGCCTGGGAGAGTAACAAGAGGAGCGTTCCAATTACTCAGCATAAGTTGTGCAATGCGCCGATTCTAGCGTTACGCCGAGAGGAAGGATAACTTTGTGAGGTATATTGCGATGCTTCACATCAGCTGGATGTGTCTTGATGCAGGACGAGAAGGGTTATTGCCTATGCATCCAGGACAGTTGAAGGTCCACGAGAGGAACTACAACTACTCCGACTTGGAACTCGGAAGCACGTGGGAGTGGTGTTTGCCGCTTACGATTTTGGAGACATTATTATCTGTACGGCACCAATGCACTATCTTGTACGGATTCATAAGAGTCTTCAGCATATTGGACAAAGTTGTTAAACATGAGGCAGAGAAGGATGTGTGGAGGCTGCTCAGTGTCTATGACTGTGAGATCAAATACCACCAGGAAGGCGAACGTAGGTAGCTGTTGCGCTTGAGCAGAAAAGAAAGAGTGAAGCCTAAAGAGCAGAGCCATGGAGTTTTGGTCCAGACACAGTTTGAAAAGCAAGATATTGGGAAGCTCAATGGGAAGCCCTAATGACTGACAACATAAAGAAAGAAACCCTTCATGGCGTAGAAAGGAATTCGCGAAGAAAGGGGATGTGTATGTTATTTCAAGGGATGAATTTGGATTCCAAGTGTGGGAGCTGAGGAAATGATCGAAGATGAAGCTCTTCAATCAAAAATTCGTATACATCCAGGGATCTGATAAAATGTCACAACGGACTGAAGGGCATTACTGGTGGCCCTGGGTATGAAAAGGAGTATCGCCACGTTCGGTGAGTAAATGCTTGACTTGCGCGAGAAGTTAAAGCAGGCACAAGGAAGAAAAACGTCCAGGACTCTTCAGCAACAGAAATCCCAGAGTGGAAATGGGAGCAGATATTCGATGGACTGTGACCAAGTTACCCAGACCAAAAAGGGGCATGATACCGATTTGGGTAATCGTTGATCGACTCAGAAGATTTCAGGCATTTCTGCCAATAAAGGAGATGATAGCATCGATAAGCTTGCATCGATTGTTATGTCAGTGAGGGTTGTGTTAGCGACATGAGTCCCGATATCGATCATCTTGATAGGGATAGTTGATTCACCTCGCGTTTTTGGCAATCGCTTCAAGCAGCTTTAGCACTCGGCTTTTAGTGTAGATCTTAAAGCTCGGCTAATCATCCTCAAACCGATGGACAAACTGAGAGAAAACCATGCAGACATTAGAGATATCTACGTGCTTGTGTGATTGAATTTGGAGTCGTTGGACGATCATCTACCTTTATTGTCGAGTTCTCTTACAACAACAGCTTTTCATGCTTAGCATACAGTGTGCGCAATTACGAGGACTCTATGGACGCAAGGTGTAGATCCCCACTTAATTGGTTGGAAGTGGGAGAGAATAAATTGTTTAGGCGGATGTCGTGCAGGGAGCACCACCGACAAAATTCAAATGGTGTCGAGGAAAGCTGAAAAACAGGCCAGAGATCGCCAGAAAGTTTATGCCTGATAATCGGCGAACGCGCTGGAATTTCAAGTTGGTGACAAAAGTGTTTACTGAAGGTATCACCATGGAAAGGGTGATAAGATTCGGAAAGAAGGAAAGCTGATGAGCCTCGTTTTGTTTTGGACCGTTTGAGGTCGTAGAAGAATTGGGACCCGTTGCCTATAGGTTGAACTTGCCTATAGAGCATGAGCTCTATTCATGACAACGTTTCACGAGTCCAACCTGAAGAAATGTTCTGTCCAAGGAGACAGTAATTCTGCCTTTTGGGATGAGTGTCAAATTTGATTGAAAAACTGCGCGCCTCGAAGAACCAATTGAGATCCTTGATCAAGAAACAAACAACTCCGCGCAGCAAATACAATCGTCAAGGTACGATGGACTCTCGTCACGGACTCTGAGTTCACTTGGGAACACGGGCAAAAGGGCTTAAATGAAAGACAAATACCCGCACCTCTTCCGTAAGCTCGCGTCCGGTTACCAGCAAGAATTTAAATTTCGGGACGAAAATTTCTTTCAACGGGGTGGTTAAATGTGACAACACGGTCAGTTCGACTCCCCCAGGTTAATTTACGCGTTCAGTCACTCTACAGCATTTCCCATTAGGTTAGAAATTAGTTTAATATGTTTTAAGATGAAAAATAGCATTGAGTAGCGAGAAAAAGTTAGGTTTAAAATCCTTTGAGGTCCGAAAACCTGCCCGGAAAAAGCCCGAACCGGCCGGAAATCACCCGCTAATCTAAAATGCCAGTAAAGTATTTTTTTTAATAAAAAAAAAAAGATAATTTTTGGAAAAGTAAGTTTATAATGTTTAAATTATATGTAAAGTAACATAATTACCTAAAAACCACTTTCGAAAAAGTTAGAATTTGCCGAAAAAACGACCAAAAACCCGTGGTACCGCGTCGAAATAACAGTGTCAATGTACACTGTTTTAAAAGAAAAAAAAAAAATAAGGAGAGTGGGTGGGACCCACAAGGGGCGCCACACACTCCCCAAGGTGTCCCCTCCCCTTTCCATATAAAAGCTATCTATTTGTCATTTCAACAAAAATCTCTTGCACTTTTCAAATCTTCTTTCTCTTCTAAATTCTCTCTACTCTCTCTCATAAAAATCAGCCAAGAACTCCTCTTAACTCCAGATTTTTGAAGGTTTAGAAACCAATTTGATGTTAAAGATGGGGTATTCATCAAGGTAAGCATGATAGATGATTTTTCTACTTCGATTTTTAACTCCATGTGGGGTCTTTCTCTTCTTTTTCAAGGGTTTTAACCCCTTTTGATTCAAGTAAAGAAATGTGAGTTTGGGAAGAGATTGAGCCTTAGATGTATGTTATATAACAATCTAGGAGGTGAAAAATCAATGATTTACCCCATAAGATCACAAGAAATGAATCAAAAATCGTTTAGATGATGATTTTGACCACCAACTTGTGCTAAAACTTCATAATGTTTCATGCATGGGTGTGGATGGTATGAAAACATATTTTAGTTTTAATACATTTGTATAAATCTGATTATGGGTGATATAGCAAGATAAACCCCGAAATGGTTATGATTTTATGTGTTTTGGTAGTATTTTGGGTATTATAATGTGGGACAGATTCTGTCATAGTAGTCTGCATGCACTTTACACGCCCAAAAAGGGCTTTCTTGAACTTATTTCTTCATGAAAATTTTTGGAATGTATTTATTGTGTTAGGGTTCAAAACCCCACTGGAATGTGCAAAAACACCAAGATTTTGAACCCAAAAAAAGACACCATAAAACATTTTTGTGTTGCAAACAGTGTTTTGGTCAGAAACTTGGTGTCAACTTCAAACAAGCTAACTCCTTGATTATTTATCTAAAATACGATTTTCTTGATCCTAAACTCAAAGTACTTTGAGTTAGCTTTCTAAAGAGTCAGATCATGTCATTTAGAGGTGTTTTTGGGACTTCAACCAATGAGTGTTAAGTTGGTGTGTAGGCTGTCCTCTTATTGCAGATTACACTGCACCACTTGAAGAGGTCATAATCTCCTCAAAAATCATCCTTATGACATGAAAATTGTTTCAAAAGTTTGGTTTATGTTTTTAGCTAGAATAATCCTTTGGAAATTCGTGATAAAGTGGTGTATAGATTTATTTTTGAATAAAAACAAGGACCTAAAGGTATTCTGGAAATTCAGGCCTTACCACTAGCATTGGTAAAATGTTTAAAAATAGTAAAACTCTCTAAAAAATCATGAATTGGTGAAAAGGCTCTTAACATCCCAAATTTCAAGGGGTAAAATTTTAAAGACTCAATATTTAGAGGACCTAGGATTCCAAAAATGACAATTTTTTGCAACTCAAAGATTTGACAGATTCTGAAGATTTTCTTAAAAGCTCATTTTTATAAAATTTGATACTTCTAAAATGTTTAGAAGACTTTCATTTGTGACAAAATGAATTTTTATTGGATTAGGCTATAAATTTTATATGGCATATTATTGGATTTCGGTACGATTTTAGTTTAAGGAACGTGTTGGACCTAGACTTACGTTTTAAAAAATTTCGTGTTTGATAGGATACCCTAGTTTGGAGCCGGGATGGGATTTAGGTCACGCCAATAAACTCTTTCAAATTCGCACTAAGCACTCAGGTGAGTATTCACAGCCCACTTTTACCGTTTTATACGTTTTGGGGTGGAAAAGCATGATATGATTGAATGTATTATGTAAATTGATGAATTGATTTGTTTCAAATGAGCAAAAATGGATTTAAATGAATCGAATTGAAATGAAATGTAGTGAGTTAATTTTGATATGTTTAAAGCTTGATATAGAGAGATAAAAGGAAAAAAATGAATTACAGTCCCAGGAGGACTACTATTAATCCTAAACAATGGGCCTAAAATTACACGTGGGATAGCGCTATTTGGATTGACATACCCACCTAGAACTGACGAGTGCTAGGTGCACTGTATTGAACAAAACGTTCTACGCAAGTGGATTTACTTCCACCTCTGGGGTAGATAGGGGCAAGCATGTATGAATGGCAAAGGATTGTGTTAACTCACTAATTATCTTGCGATTTACCACATCAATCGGAAAAATTTACTCACTGTTGGGAGTGATTGAAACGGATTCACTCTAATCGTGTATACGAAACTTAAGCGATGAACGGATTTGCTTTAGTTAAATTTTGTAAAAGTGTAAGTGAATAAGGGCTTCATGAAAATGTCGTGCATTTAAAATATTTTTGTGCATATGAAAAACCTGTGAACTCACCAACTCTTGTAGTTGACCATTGTTTATCATGGCTTTCAGGAATCGAAGGTTCTGTAGTTATTAAGGGAACTTTTTGTATAACACGAGTCATGTTGATTATTTTTCGCTTAAATGGTAAACCTGAATGATGGTTGGATTGTAATACTTGTGAGTACTGTGTAAACTCTTTTTTAAACTTTTGTAGGAATGATTGGTGGTATTTTATTTCCTATCGCGATGAAAATCTTGACTGTGGCACTCGTGGTTCCGCTTTGCGGGGTGTTTACACCGGCCCTTGTGGGGTCCACCACCCTATCACATTTTCTTTTTTTTTTTTATTAAAAATGTAGAAATTATACAGCTTATTCGTATTCAGTACCGAGCAGTTTTCGGCGTTTTTCGGTTGAGCACGGACTTTCGAAGGTGGTTTGAGATTATTTAGTCAGTTGGTCAATATTTAAAACAAAAATAACTTTAATTTTCTAAAATTTACTTTAGATTTGGCATTTTTGGATAATGGACGATTTAGTTTTTGGACCGGTACAGGCTTTAGGGTTAATTTTCGTGGTCTTTTAGTGTTTTTGCCCTAAGTTTCTTCACGCACTAACCTAGTTTCATTAAAACTTAAATACTATCATTTTCACCTTCGGTATGCTAAGAGTGAATTTTTACGCGTAGCTAACCTGCGGAGGTGAAAACTGTCGTGTTGTCACATTTTTCCCCCTGGGGTTGAAAGATATTTCGTTCCCGAAATTTAATTCTTGCTTGCTCTCAACAGGGGTTCTTTGGAGAATAGATGAGGGTTTTTGTCCTTCTGTACGCCTCTCAGCCGAGAGCTCCCAAGTGAACTCAGGTCCGTTGCCGTGGAGTTCCATCCGCCACTTTGGAACAATTGGTTTTTTGCTGCGCCGGAGTTGCTTGGTTGTGGTTTCTCGGTCAGGATCTCAATTTGGTTCCTTCCGTGGGAGGCAGTTGCTCATCAACTTGTATTTCTGCCTAAAGGCAAAAAATTTTTAAAAGGGTTTTTTTTATAAATCCAATGGACTGATTGATTAAGTTCAACCTTGGTAAATTTTTCTTTTTTGAAGGTCTGGGGGTAATTTTCCCCCTTTTTAAAATTTTTTAACTTCCAAGAAAATTTAAAAAATTTCACCAACTTTTTTCCACGTCGGTTTAGTGCTTTTGGCTGGTTCCTTCTGCTTTTTTTTAACTTCTCTTGCATTTCTTTAAACTATCGGGGTTTTATATCGGGTAACCTTCTCCCCACTTCAAAAAGGGGTTTGAATTCCGGCCCTTTCGGAATTGAATTCTGAAATTTTAATTTTTTGGGGAATCTTAAAGTAGATTCTCCCAATCCAAAAGCCAAACAAACCCTTAAAGTCCAATTATTTTAAAAAGTTAAATTTAAATTTTGGGGGAAAAAAATTAAATTCCCCTATCAAAATTGTTTCCAAAATTTTGTTTTCCCCAAACAATGAATTTTCCTTCTTCCCTATGATCATTGGCCCCCTTCCCAAAATTTTCCCTAAAATTGGGGAAATTTTCAACAAAAATTTTTTATTGGAAATTTTGATTGTGATGAACCAAACCAATTGAATGGTTTTTTAAACTTAGTACCCAAAATATGGTATCCCCCTTCAATGGGATTCTGGTTGAAAAATCAACTTTTTTTTCTCCTTTTTGAGGTAAAGGGTTTATTTTAAATACCCAATTTTTATTAAATGGCCCCAAAATGTCCTTTAACCTTTTCTTTCTGAGGAATTCAATTATGGCCTTTAATTTTATCAATTCCCCAAAAATAATCGACACTTCGGAACCCAAATTCTACCCTTAGAAATAACGCACTCACCATCTGATTTCTCTCAAACTCTTTCTCCATTTGTGAAGTGTCTCTTCTCAAATTGTCAAACTTCAGAGCTTCATCGCTGGGCTTCCAATATCTGGGCTTTTCAGGACTGGTCTGCACTATCATTCCCATGGCTCGCCCGTTCGGAGAGGCTTCACTCTTTCCTTCCTGCTTAGCGCATCGGCTACTACATTCGCCTCCCTGGGTGATATTTGATCTCTCAATCATAATCACACTTGAGCAAACTCCACCCCATCTTCTCTGCCTCATGTTGAAACATCTTTTGATCAAGAATATGCTGATGGCTTTATGATCCGTATAGATGGTTTGCATTTGGTGCCGTAGCGATAATGTCTCCAAACTTAAGGGCAAAACACACTGCTCCGAGCTCAAGGTCCGTGAGTGGTGTAGTTCTTCTCTGTGGACCTTCAATTGTCTGGATTGCATAGGCCCAATGACCTTTCTCATTCTGCATCAAGGGACACATCTAAACCTTGATGTGAAGCATCGCAGTACACCACGAAGTTATTCGTTCCTTCGGGTAACACTCGATTGGGTGCATTGCTCAACTTATGTTGAGCAAACTGGAATGCTTCTCTCTTGTTTCTCTCCCCAGATGAACTTCTTGTCCTTTTGCGTTATGTTGTCAACGGTCTGCGGCAATCTTAGGAAGTTTGCAATGATCCTTCGATAGTAACCCCCCCCCATGCCAGACCGAGAAATTGTCGATTGTCCGGTTGGGGTCTTCGGGGCTTACCATTTCTTTACGGCCTCATCCTTGGCTTGGATCGAAGTGAATTCTTCTTTATTCACCACCTGTCTAGAAAGTGAAACTTCTCGATCCATAACTCCACTTCGTGAATTTGGCGTATAACTGTTCGGCTTCAGCAGTTCCAATATCAGCCTCATAATGTTGCTATGGTACTCACTTGCTCCTTGAGTAGATTAGATTGTCGTATAGAAGACCAATTTACGGAAATACTTATATAAGTATGGTCGACATACTCGGGTCATCAGATCCATGATCACTGCTGGAGGTTCGTTCAAACAAAAGCATGACTAAGAACTCTTAAATGGACCATAACGAGTTCTGAACGCTATGTCTGGCGATGTCTTCCTCACGAAACTCGCATTTGATGGTAATCAGTTTTTAATTTTGAAGATCAGATCTTGGAGACAGTACGTTGCTCCTTGAGTTGAAGTCGAACAGGTCGTCGTAATGCGCAGAAGAGATATCGGTTCTTGTTGGTGATCTTGTTCAGCTCCTATAGTCTAATGCACAGCGGATGGATCACATACCTTCTTCTTGACGAACAACAAGGGGCTCCCCAGGGGGGAAGAACTGGGTAGGATAAAAAACCCTTGTTTCTAACAACTCTTGAAGTATGGCTTGGAAAAGCTCCTGCATCTCGGGGACGGCCGCTATGTCGATACGGCGATTTTGGATACTGGTCCTGCTCCTGGAATCTAAGTCGATGTGGAATTCTTACTTGTCGTGGGTGGAGGTATCGGGATTTAAACTCTTCCCGGGGGGGGGATATATAAAAAAAGGGGGGAATACCACAGGAAAATCACGTACTAGGGGATATCCTGAGTTGATTCTTTCTGTTTTCTTGTCTATCACGTGCGCCATGAATGCTACACAATCCTTTCACAGGGTGGTTACGCATTTTCATGTATGACACTAACTTAAAGTCCCCTTTTTGGCTTCTCGCCAGGTGTACTTCCATGTACCCCACTTCATCGGGTTAGCTGGGACCGTAGCGTAATACTATCTTTCAGCACAGCATATCGTCGCTTGGTGGTTGGACAATCCAGTCCATGCCAACTTTTATTATCGAAGCTCCCTATCTTGAGCCGGAATTAGGGTCTTATACTTAAAATCCTTTCATGCTAAATCCTAGGATGCATTTCTTAACTATCTTTGCTGACCCTTAACTAACGCCCCGTTAGAATACTCAATTAAGTGTTCCTCTTTTCCAAGTTCTGCGGACTTTTTATTTATCTTAGGCTAGAATTTCTAACGGAACATAACTTCTTTGCTCCAGATCAAAAAGCACAGTGTGCAGGATAGTTGTTGAGAGAAACGTAACCTGTGACCACATCCGGGTTCTGCTTTGATTTCTCTGCTCAATCCAAAGGCTCTACCTCGAGCCATACCTCCCAGAGTTCCTTGGTTCGCTGCAGGAGTTGTGGTTTGCATAGGGCCTCTGTGTCGCTTGGGGCACAGGGCATTCGATTGGGCATGTTTCGATAATGATCGGGGCTTTCCACACTCAAAACAGGTTCGTCTTGTCCATACCTACATCTTGTGCAACATGCACTGCTCGATTGCTCTTCTGGCAAATGATGTCACCTACCATAATTTTTGGGGGTTGTCCGATGACACTTGTCGCACGCCTGCTGTGGTCCTTTCCCCCTTTCTTGGGACTGGCGGTCTGAATTCCAATAATTCTCCTCGTTTCTCGTCGATCCTGTTGATCCTCTGTCCAAAACTTGCCTCTGTAGGTTCCTCCACTTCCTCTTTCCTTTTCGCTTCTATCACTTGTAAATGTTCCTGATCGGACTGCATTGTTGGTGGAGTCGGTTTGCCTTGAATGACTGCCTCTTGTAGAGTTTTCGGGTCTACTGCGGTTACGTTTCCCCGGATTACTGGTGCTAATCCCCAGGACGTATCGTTCCCACCGGTTTCTGCTCGGGCGGTTAAAAGATGCGGTACTAGCCTAGCCAGTTCATGGAAATCGGGTAGTGTAAGTGGTGACATCATTTCCTTTCATCTCATGGTTGCCACAATTCCGCTTTAATTTCTGTATTTCACTTCGCGGACAGAATTCATATTTAAGCAATTTTCTTGAAATCTTCCAAGATATTTGGACTGTTGCTCACGGTTCACGGGTCTGAACTTTGGGTATTCCACCAAGTTAAGAGCTCGTCTTGCCAAACAGGGTAAGGCAGCATATTCTACCTTGTTTCCTACGTACATTTGCTGATAATGGAGGTCAGATTCCCATGCCCTCTAACAAGTCAGTGTCCAACCGCTCCACTCGGGTTCGCATGGAATTCCTTAGGATTGCAAAACTACGGAAGGATTTGTACGTTCACTCCTTTCTCTGTGCTCATTGATTGTTGGTTTTGATTTAACATTTGAATCCAGCTGCCACTTGACTAACTATATTAGGAAGAGAGGCTAACACTTGCTCTGAAACGAGTCTTGCAAGTTCGGGTCTTCCTCTTGGAGGCATGTTTCTAAAACAATAACCATAATAAGGCCATTTAGTGATGAGCTAACAAAGTCTAAGTTTTGTAACTTACTAACTACCCACTAATTCAAACCATAGTGGTTTTTGCAACATAATAGAACTTATTATACCAACCAACGAGGGTCATTAGATGTTAATAATTAAACATTCCATTCATCGCTTAAAGTGCAAATATACATGCAATTTCATACTGACCCTATAATCATAACATAGATGTACATCCAAAATAGAATTAAACCAAAAGATCATAATGTTTTACAGTCATCCAAAGGCAAAGATCAGAATTGTTCCATAAGTGGGCGTCAGCCCCAAAATAACCATCCAAAGTTTCATTTCCAGAAATTCCCCAAATAAAGATCCATCACCTAGTAGTAACTAGCCCCCAAACAGCCAAGCCAAACAGGATGATAGCCAGAGCAATCACCATGTACACCAGAGTGTATAGTTGACTGAGTGAGTCCATTAGTGTGACCTAGGAGGGCCACGACTCGAGACAGCTGCTGGTTATCTGCTCCAGCCACCCAATAAGAGAATTGTTAGATTCTGAAATCAAAACAATTAAGGGAGGAGAGAGAGATTGAGAAGCCGTAAATCTTATTCATCCATGGAGGAAGAGAGAGAATGAAAGTACAAAAATAACACTAAAACTACACACCAACTTAATCTTGTTACGACTCTCATAACCCTCTCATTTGCTTTCCATCTCTTTATATACCTCTACCACACTAACCCCTCTATCTATTCATACCAATTTACATTTTAAGCCATCCCTTCTATTAATATTACACTAAAATGATTCTTTATAAAACTTTCATACATATAAGGACCCATTTTATGTTTCTTAACAATCTCCTCCCCTAATGTGTTATAATGAAGCATCATCTGATCTTCTTCCCCCTGTTCTTTATAAAAAACTTTAGCAGTGCTCAGCTCGTTGCATATTCAAGCTCCCCTTAAATCGAGCTCTCCAAACTTCTGTATCAAATGAACAAGCAGACTCAGCGGACTCAAGCACACACAGTTAGCCGCAGAACCCATTGCCGACCCTCAAGCAAATATGGTTACACTCCCACTGTGGGATAGAAATAGTTGCGAATCACCTTCGATGTATGAACAGGGGACATCAAAAGAACAAAGAGTCTGACTGTCATCAGAAAACTTCAGCTCATATAGAACTCTGAACTCTGACATGTCTCATCTGTATAAAAGCTTGGATCACTGAAGGCACCAATAACCTATGAAAGTACGAGGAGATGATACTGAAGAGATGACATCTTCAGTAAATCTCTCAACTGATCATGTAAATTGGCCTACAGATTTTCTAAAAAACCTTCAGAACTGAAACACAACCCAAACTTTGATTCAAACTTTCTTATTCAGACAGATTGATCATCGGCACGTAGAATGGTCTAGATCAACCAACCATAACTCAAGATCAATGATTGCAAACTTTCATAGTTTCTAGTTGATCTGGCCAGAACAATGATAGAAAGCATCAAAGAGCTAGCATTCCACCAAAAACCAGAACAATGACGGGATTTAAAGCTTCAATGCTCTAAGTGATGCCAGTTCAGAACACTGATGAACAACCGTCAAACGGTTCTAGCTCCACAAGGTAAAAACTCCAGAAGTAAAATCGATTGCGAAGGATCAGGCGTCTAACCAATCCAACTGAAAAAACAAAAACTGTCATCCACAGTCTGAATAACAATATCAAAATCTGGCTTATCTTCAAAGAATCTGATCAGAGGGGAAATGAGTGAAATTCAATTTTCAATTTGTAGGGTCGATTCCCGAAACAACTTCAGAGACAGAAAATAAGCAAGAATTGATTCAATTCTTCTTAAACAGTCGGACGGACAAGAACCACCAAACAAAACTTCAGTGCTGATAAGCGCAAAAGCCACGACAACAATGAGAGGATTCAACAATGTCGCCAACAAGAAACCGTTATACACTCATGAAAATAAGCTGGTGGCGGGGGAGTAGGAATTAGATTTGAAGTAAAAGAAGAAAGCAGGAAATCATCCTTCTGTTTATCCAAACCAAACACAAAAACTAATCATCCGACGTCCTGAAATTGTTACAAATCTGACCTTGGCTTCAAAGGGTTTGGAACCCAAATGAGGAGTAATGAAAGAAATTCAATTTTCAAGAAATGAAAAATTGAATTTTGGACTTTTATTGGGGTTAGAATAAAAAATTGAGATGGATGATTGGCCATTTAAGCTAGGGATTTTTGAAAGCTAACTGGAACTGGGATTGAATTGAATCTGGATCGATACAAAAAATTGGTGATCAAATCTGGTGCCGAAAACTTGAACTTCACGGCCCCAAATAAAATTTAAGGGGCCCCTCCAACTGAATAAAACTCGTATGCTCGATTGATTCTTTGATCTTGAATGCGCAATCAGAAAATAAAATTCTGAACTGGATATAACACTTTAGCTCTTTCTCATTTAATTATCCCAATATGAAATCCTGATAGTGGATCATAGTGAATTGTACACGAAATATCCAAAAATGAACTCTTGCATGGCATCCATTTTGTAAGGCACATGCAATGCAGTAGTAATACTGAAAAAAAAAAATTCTTTGAAACATTTCCACAGTGACCTCCACATGCTTTTCTTCATGCCTTCAATATTGATAATTTGGTCAAATTTTCTTTATGGTCAACCAAAAACATGTGCCGTGCCACATGTGTGAAGGACGTCATAAAAGATGTTACCATCTTGTAACAAGAGGGAGAGGAAGCATTTAATTGAATTCTGATATACATGCACTAAACATCATGTGGCCTCCATGTTCACATGTAATTTCTTTGAATCAGCTCATGGTTAACACGTGCCTTTCACACAAGGCTTATATATCAGGCAAGTATCACATATCCAGCCCTTGCATCATCTCTCCATTTAATAATCAGCCACATTGAAAAATTTTGAGTTCAGATAATAAGATCAAATAAGTTCTCGAGGCATTTAAATAAAGATGGGCTTGCTATGCATGTGCTTGCACATGCTTTTAAGTGGCTTCAAGAGAGTTCACGCGGCCACAGAGTTTAGAATATATAAAAATAGTTGACCACACTCTCTTTTCAAAAAAAAATTTCACATGGCATTTACATAATAGCTCTATGTGAAACCATGGTCTCGAGATCACCAAACAATGTTGTATGGGCTGGCAGAAAGACCCTCACAAGCTAAAAGACCTTACAGATGCGGACATTGTGTCAGAATCACTAGTATCATGAGGTCATATGAGCTGTAGGCATGCTTTTGCGCTACCTCAGCTGCATGATGTCATGTAACAATTAAAAGCTTCGTGGGTCTCTCTCTTGAGTCATTTAAAATGAGGATGGAATAGGATCTCCACACGCGCTTATATTTGCGCCAGATGCTTTTTTACGAGCTGTGGTACGGGCTTGGAAAAATGGATTGTATGAATATGACTACGCACAAAACGCGCTTGCATGCGGTGGATACGCGTTCTCACCTGCCAAAATGATACTCTCCACGCAGTCCAAGATGAGGTCTCTTGCTGAGCCATAACTTCACACGCCAATCAGAAGCTTACACGCTCTCTGGACTATCTGAATGGCATCAGCCTCGCGGTCTAGACGAAGCAACAGGATTATATCAGGCATCGCTTAGATGTGTGCTATTGGCACATGCCGCACCTACACAAGAACACACATATATTACCATACGCCCCTGAACGCTTTCTTTGAACACATCAGCTCCACGTAGGATCTCGAGACTGCCACATGCTATTCGGAAATGCCACATCACATTCTCACATACACGTCAGATGCTCACAATCAGACCTTGCCACTACACTTTGAGTAGGAGAGAGACAGCTCGAGTGCTTACGTCATGCTTGCGTCAAGAAACACGCTACTCACGTACTTCCAGACCTGGAATATGTTTGCTTGCGTCAGGTACTTGTCTCCTCTTGCATAATCAAAGCTCTTTACACACATCAGCCTTCTCCCCCTACACGCAGTCATGAATAGAGGGTTGACCATATATAAACCAAGTTTCCTTGTAACTCCAATCACAGTGAGTTCACTCTTTCTTTACAGTTACACTCGTGACAAGATAACTGCACTCGAGATGACAATATGAGATGCATAGTACACTCGTGATGTTCTTTTTCTGACGCAATAGTACACTCGAGACACACTTTTTGGACCAGCTTTTTCTGCTCCTAATGTTCACTCGAGATATGTCACGAGACACCTGAATAGCTGGAACAGAGATTTCCCACTTTCAAGTCACTGAGGACATACCAACCTAGACTCGAGACATATGAATATGTACTCCAAAACTTCCATTAACGGACCTCCATTGAAGAACTTCGGAAACAAAAAACTCCGAAAATCCATCCAATTTAAGCCCAAAAATATCATTTTCTACTTAATAATACATCAAATCTATAACATTCAATGCACCAAAAACCTCAAATTTAACAGTCTAGCTTACACCTAATAACGATAAAACAAATCCAGATCAAAACACAAGAAAATCTTAATTTTTTCAAGCTTCCTATCCAAATTTCTCCATTTTTGCTCCAATCTTCAAAAATCCTAAAATAAAACCTCATTGCTTGATTTCTAAGAGTCGAATTGGATAATCCAATCATTCCTGCTCTGATACCAATTGTTAGATCTGAAATTCAAACCAATTAAGGGAGAGGAGAAGAATTGAAGAAGCCCTCATCTTATTCAACCATGGAGGAAGAAGAGAAGATACAAAACACCTACAAACTACACACAACTTAATCTTTGATACGATCTCATAACCTCTCATTTTGCCTTTTCCATCTCTATATATACCTCTACACACTAAACCCTCTTATCTATACAAACAATTTACATTTTAAGCCCTCCCTTTTTATTAATTACACTAAAATGATTATTTATAAAAACTTTCAATTATAAGGCATTTTATGTCTTAAACAAGATCGATCATATGTTTTTTCATGATGATCGTTTCATGTGCTCGTGATTACCCTGGCCCCCGAGCTTATAACGTTTCGACCCTCCTGAGGCGCTCGGTCTGGGGTTCATGCATCTCAGGCCAGAGGACAGGGGACGGCCATGTGTGGGTGCCTAGGAATACGGTGCTATCGGCGGTGGATCAGGGCGGGACGGGCGGTGGTCGGGCGTTCGGGCGGTGGTCGGGCGTTGGGCGGTGGTCGGGCGACTCGAGCTATCGGCGACGATGGTCGTAAGGCGGCGTGAGATCCAGCGGACGAAGAGGGGGGGTGGGACGACGATTGATGATGATCCACCCCTGGCCCCTGACCCGGGATGGTCCCGCCCATCCACGTGGAGGATGCGGAAGGTCTTTCCGAGTAGGGCAGAGGCACGCTCTTCCGAGCAGTGCGTCTACCTCTGAGGACCATAATGAGTCTCTGGTCCAATGGGTCGTGCCGGACTGGCAGGCGGACGGGGAACGGGTGAGAATCAGACGTCTCTGTCCGATGTGGGAGTCACGTTCCCGGTCCTTGGTCTGGGATCGGGAAGCGACACTCCGACTCCTAGAGGGTCGGTGAGCCCCATGGACCTGGTTCTCGGACGGGTCGTTTCCTGTGAAATGGTAACTGCGATATTTAAAAGATTTTAAGTTAATAACACAAGAAAACATTTTCAAAAATTTGTACATACCAATAGAAAATCACAAAAATACATTGTTCAGGGAAATTCGTAGGTGATCAGGCTCCGCATTTCTTATGATATTACCAGGACAGAACCCTATCCTTATCACACGAGGTTTTTTAAACTTTCCTATGCACTCGAAATCGTTTTAATTAAAAGTTTTAACTTCTTTTGAAAAAGGTTTGGTTATAGTTACTTGGTTTTTATGAAAAAAGATGCCCACAATTTCTATAAACTATGCTCTGATACCCAATTCTGTAACACCCCGCTAAGCGGAAATCGCAAGGTGCAACAGTACAGATTTCATTGCGATGGAAAATAAATACCATCATTCATTCATTCATTCATAACGCAAAACACCAAAAGTACAGTTTACAAAGTATTTACAACCAAAAACCGTATTAAAGTTTACAACGTTGCCAAAAATACAAGTTAGAGTCACTAAAATTTATACGACTAAGAATGTCAAAATCACACATTATTGATCACAACTTCTGATTTCCTGAAAAAGAATGTTAATAATTCAAGTGTCACTACGAGAGTTGTGAGTTCACAGAATTTTTATTTACGCAAAACATTTCACAAGTAAACTTTTGACTTAGAGAAATTTCGTTGAGAGTTTACTAACGTCAAAATTTTTATTATGCATAAGATACGCAAGGTTGAGCCACTACAAGCCGTTAACCCCAACGAATACCTCAGAGGTGGTAGGGACCATATGGCAGCAGCGTTTCTCCAGCAAACGTAACCTCAGCGGGTGGAATCCTAGTCACATGGTGTAGGAATGCTAAAATCTGATTTCGTGCACCCTCAACTCCGTCAGTCAAAAGGTGGGGGTATTGGTACCAAAATAGCGCTATCCACTAAGTCATAGGCTTCCTAACGGAGTTAATAGTATGTGCTTATTATAAGATGGGAATTTACTCACCGCGTTGTATCAATTATTACTGCAATTAATTACTTGCTAGAACGTAACAATTTAAAAACTTCGTTTAATTACTCATTCTAAACATCAATTCAATATATTTTCATCACAAAACATGCCTTTTCCACCCCCAAAAAACAATAAGAAAAAAACCAGGTAAAATAGGGGCTGTGTGATACTCACCTCAACGCTTTAGTGCGGATTCGTAGAGTTGGTGCGTGATCTAATTCCGGCTCCGGAAACTATGGTCGCCCTATCAAAAAACACAGATTTTAACGTAAGTTTCTAGGGTCAACGGGTATTATCAGGCCATGTTCACCGAAATCCATATTAATGACCATTATGTTATTTTTATAGTCCAATTAGTGAAAATTCATTTTATCCACATCTTAAAGTCTTCCTAACATTTTGAAAAGTTCAAGTTTATAAATTGGATTTTCATGAAATTCCAGAATCTGCATCTCTTTTGGGTTGTAAAATTACTACTTTGAACTTATGGTCTCTAAATATTAAGTCCTTTAAATTTTTACCCCTGCTGAATTAGGGGATGTTTGGAAAATTCTCACAAATATCATTATTTTAGAGTTCTTTTACTATTTATTAAACAATTTTACAAAATCGTGGTACAATCTGCAAATTTCAGAATACCTTTACAGTGACGTTTAACTCCATAGATATTTTATTACACCACTAATTCACGAATTTCAAAAGGGAGTTTCTAGCCAACAAAATTACCCAGCTAATGAGACAAGTTTCAAATAATTAGAGTGTATTTTTGAGGGGAGTTATGCTTCTTTGAAGTTGTGCATGTGGATCTGCCATCTTGTGGACAGATTGCACCATCAATTTGTTTTCATTGGTTAGGACCCTCAAAAACTCCTCTATAATGAATGATTTTGGAATTATATAGAAAGCTAACTCAGAATACTAGAGGTTTAGAATCAAAAAGTTTGTAGGTTTGGATGATTTATCAGGAGTAGGCATGCCATGAATGTGACTTATGTTCCTGACCCCCAAGTGTGTTTGCACACGAAAAATGTTTCAATATTGGTTTGAACTCAAATCTTGGTGTTTTTAGGCAAATCCAGTGGAGGTTTGAACCCTTAACAACTTAAATATCAAACCCATAAAAATTTCTTAAAAGAAATGAAATACAAAAAGGACCCTTTTGGGTCGTGTAAAGTACATGCAAAAGTATTGACAGAATCTCGTCAAAGTATTCAAACATCATTTCCCACATCAAAACACATATAATCATAACATTTTAGGGGTTTTTCTTGCTATTTTTATCCCCAAATCAGATTGTACAAGTGAAAAACCAAACTAAACATGATTTTGATACCATCAAGAAGATATGCATGAACTATTAAACAAGTCTAGCCCAAGATTGATGGTCCTAAACCCTAAAAAACCAACAATAACAAGATTTTTGCATTTTAAATCTTGTGTGTTATATGTGGTGGATTTCATGGATTTTCACTTCATAGATTGTTTTTTAAACTCCATTTCTAAGCTAAATCTCTTTCCCAAACAACAAGAGATATTAAGAAACCATAGAAGTAGGTTTTACCCTCAAGAAAAACATGAAAAAAGAGCTCAAATGGTTGAAAAAAAACGAAGTTAAACACATATCTATAAATATCTTACCTTTGATAGATACTTATGAAAAACCTTCAAAATCAACTTGGAATCTTCAAGAAAAAATCAGAAATTTCTTGAAGATGTGGTTGGCTGGATTTTTTGAGAGAAGGAGGAGGGAATTGAGTTTTAGAGAGAGAGGAAAAAGTTTGAAATGGATGGGAAGGATTGGGAAGTGTGTTTTTAATTATGGATTTTGTGGAAAAAGAGAATGAGAGAAGAGATAGAGGGGGGGTGGACGGCCCCTTTGTGGGTCCACCTACCTCTCACATTTTTTTTAAAAGTAGAAATTATTACAGCTTATTCGATTCAGTACCGGGTTTTTCGGCGTTTTTTTCGGTGGAAAAACCGAACTTTTGATAGGTGGTTTTAGATTATTTAGGTCAGTTATCTTATATTTTAAACAAAATACTTAGATTTCTTAAATTACTTTAGATTTGGCATTTGTGGATATCGGACGATTTCGGAACGGGCTACAGACTGTTCGGGCAAATATTTCGGGTCTTCTTTTAGTGTTTTTTGCCTAAAGTTTCTCACGCAAAACTAACTAGTTTCATCTAAAACTTAAAGTTTACTTTCATTTTCACCTTCTCGGATTGCTACAGAGTGAATTTTTACGAGTAGCTAACCTTGGAGGTCTGAAACTGACGGTTTTGGTGGGTGTCACAGACACCCGAGACCCTTTCTTCTGAGAAGGTTCAAACTCTTCTGCGTTTTAATCCATCCGTTATCCTCCAATAAGTGTTTTCTCTGAATAATTTCCTTTGTTAGGGAGCTTCTTGCTATTGCTGATCAGGGAGCGTTCGAGTTCGATGTGTAAGAGGCGTATAGGTCAACAATTTGCATCTATGGTCCAACCAGAAGAACCGGCTGGGGGGACCTTTCCCAGGGTGCATCCTTTAGAAGTGGAGGGTATAGAACTTAGGGGGATCAGCAATCACGGATCCTGGGCAGGGTGAGCAGAGGGGAAAATACCGTGCAGAGGGGGATTGGTGGGGAACATCCTGATCAGCCAGCTCATTCATCTATGGCGAAATGTTGCTGGAAATAGGCAAATCTGGCTCAGCAGTGCAAATGGATGATGTCTTTGCGGCTGCTGATGGATGAACATGCGGTTAAATCAAAACGTTTGTGCAAGTGCAAGAGATGATCAATTCAGTGACTATGGAGTTATCTCCGTTGGATAGCACACTATGGAATACTTATCGAGTGAACATGATATTGAATTACCGCAAGTGCATGCGAATCATCCTGTCTATCTTTACCTCCAGTTCGAAATGGATCAACGGCTCTACCAATCTTGGATGGGTTATCAGTCTTCTGGCCCTTGCTTCATCGGGGATACTAACTACTTCCCTTCGGGACTCTGATTCGGTTTGTGATATGGTATGGCTCAGACTGAAGAATTACCTGCTTCCGATGATGATGATAGTGCTGATGATAATGATATGCCTGATCAAGGCTCGAGGTCGATGTTGACTCTAGGGGTTATAAGGACGGATGAGGGTGTTATGTTGATTAATTCGGATGTGAGACTGATGAACGGGTGTAGGAATAAACTTGGTAGAGTGTGTGACAGGGGCTAGAAAAGAGTACAAATAAACCCTCCCAAAGGCGAGTCTAGCTGGTGTTAGCCACATTACTAGGTGGTGTGATTTGTTGCCACCACCTATTGACCAAGTCATGGATCCCCACTATGAATGCCCAAACCCAATCTCAGCCACTCTACTGTTTTCAACACACGGTAGTTTCATCTTCTCACGGGGGTTTTACAAACTTATAACCATTCCTCAATTGGAGGTGGGTGGTAACCGACACAGTTGAGGCAGCTGCACCCCGCACACGACTTCACTTGTTCACTCATCGAGTCTAGGTCCCACTTGTTTCTAATGTAAATCTTTCTTTGGCGTAGGACACTGTGTGCACACAATTTGAAGGAGGCTTCAGTAGCCCTGCTGGAACCACCGTACGTGAGTTCATGCATTTGTTGCGGGGGCTTCGCAAGGCATCGGAGGGAATCCATCACGCTGTTAAATCCACGCCAACGTGAACATGGGTTCCATAGGTTTAATCTAGGATCAACGAGGAAGTCTAAGTGACCTCGGTGTAGTTTACCCTTCATCCACCGTCATTACAGAACTTCGGCAGAACAGTGTCTACCATTCTGTGGGGGTCTTCCTCAACACCCGTGGTAGTTTCTCATCTGCCTCAGGGTTTCACTTCTACTCGTCCATAGTGCCTGTATCGATCAGCATCTGCTGCACCCATTCTTCCTCAGCACCGCCACAGAATGGCACGCGATCAAACACCCTATGTTGATTATCCCGAATTATGTTTTTGCCACGCGAATCAGCTTATTACGCGGTTTCCATGTATCGGCGCGAATAATGAGGCAGGATGGCTACATGTCATTCAACAACAGGGATGCTAGAATTCTGCATGGTGGAAAAAGCAAGTGGCTGCTTTGGTCAAGGGTAAGCTCCGATGCCTGATCCTCCATCACGCCTTCTAATCAGCGGCTGATTTCCCTTACTTAATCCCGGAGTTTAAGGGTTTTATTGTTCTCTAAACTCTTGGAGTCTGGTTCAGGCTCTGAAGATAGTGATCTTGTGGGTATTCTGCAAAAAACAAACTGCTCTACAACCAACGTTGCCATTCAAAGAACAACGATCTCCAAGTTCATCTGGTCCTCATACCGATTCAACAATTCCCAAGCGTCTCTTGGGATGCTTCTCTCACCCAGACATTCACGAAGATCAACAAGATGGTTCATGACGGCTTATCTCAGTTATAGGATCGATTCGGGGAGTTGAAGAAGAAACCATGCCAAGTTGCTGCTAGATGGCCCAACCAGTCGGCATGATGATCATGATGATCATGCTCATCATGAGGGGGAGAGGAAACGTAGAAGGTTAGAAAGTGTGCCGTCAGGGTACACACTACTTCTATGTAAGAGTTGTTGATCGTTTTGGAGGATAAGGCCACGAGAGAAGCAACCGGCACGACATAGAGATGCAATTGTTTACGGTGAGGTCATGAAAATGGAAACAGAACCAGCTTGCTCAATCTACTCTAGATTTTTTGAGTTACTGTTCAAGAAGAGAGGCCCAGATGAAGGTTGCTGAAGACAGAGGCTGTTGGTTTTCAGGGGCTTCTAGTTCTTTGTCTGAATAGATAGAGTTCTAGCGCTTCTGAGAATGTAGCTTCTGAATCCTTAGAGATTATCAAGTACCAAATGAGGAAATTCAGGATGCAAGGTGCGCAGAAGATTATAGACTGGAGGATATGTTTGATGCTGTGCAATTTGACTTTCTGAGAAAGAAAAAGTAGTGGATGATGTGGAGGTCCTCTACTGGAAGAAGTGTGCCTCAGAATGATTTGATTGCCTGTTGATCCAAGTTAAGTTGAACATATGGGAAAGGATGAAAGGCAAGTTTGGGGAAAAGTTTTTAAAAGAGAAACGGAATGGAATAGATTTATCAAGAGCTACAGGGAAGGTTTCTGGAAAGAGGTACAAGAGCAGGTTTTGTTTACCATGAGAGGAAGTTGAGTTATGTGAAGCTATATGGGTATAGAGAATCTGAAAGAAGAGTTGGAGAAGAGAATATGTATACATGAGGAAGGTGAATAAGAAAAGAAGGAAGAGTTGGTGTCTAGATCACAGGTTTGCTACTATGAGAAGCTTACAAGAACCAACAGATTGAGTGCTTATTATTATCCCAGTAATTACATTCCACCAGAGATGATGGAAAGGAATTTGTAATCACTGAAGCAGTATTTTCAAGATGTTAGCTTTGATGTTAATTTTTGGGATTTGTGTGATCTCAAAGGAAGGCTCTTTCAGATCAGAAGAAGAAATATTGCTCTTATTGCAAGTGTTAGGCATATCAAAAGCATCTATCTCCTTGGCACACTTGTATGATTTTCAGGTTGGGGTAGAGAATTGGACTTCAAAGTTGTTCTGTCACAACCTCAACGAAAGTCTGATTGGAGAATGAAAAGGATTTGGCCGATGTATCCAGTTTTCTATGAGGCTGATGAAACAAGAGAATCTCTTGTGTGTATCCAGAAGATTCTCTTGGCAAAACAGAAGAGAATGTATTCACATGAGGTAATGTCCTATGTTGTTTTGTGATGACACATGAAGATGGTGATGATTGGGTTGAACAACAAGATTCAGGATGGATAAGAACAATGTTCCTGATTATCTCGGCTGCCAACAAGGTTGCTGATCAAGCCTATGTAAGTGGATAGATAGAAGATTGAGACTCAGAAAATGACTTCATGGTTTGCGGAGATCAAGTTCAAACTATAGATAGAAACAGCTGTAAAGCAGACTTGATGATGTTTTTTTGTTAAATTTCTTTTTTAGTGTCCCTTCCCGCTTTTATAAACAGGGGTGAGAATGCTTAATGTAGTGTTTATTAAAAGAGTTGAGTGGGACCTAAGTGTATACTTTCTATTTCCTAGGGTTGGGCGTATTAAAATACTTCATGCCTTGTATTGTAAGTTGGGACGTCTATTTGCAATATGAAAGACTTGTTACCTCCTCTCTACATCTTTCTCTCTTACATCTTTCTCTCTCTTATTCATATAGTTTGCATCACAATCTGATAAGATTGTGTTAGATTCACTTAACATTTTATAAAAGGGGGAGAATGTTAATGTTGAGTTTATTAAAGCAAGGTTGAGGGGACCTTTTATATAAGTTCTAAATTCTTAGGGTTGAGGTATAAATACTCAATGCCTTGTATTTGTCAACTTGGACGTTCATTTGCAATATCAATGGGGTACTTCATGACTTTCTTCAATACTTTCTCTCTCTATATCTTTCTCTCTCTTGTTCTTGAGTTTGCATACAATCTTAACTATATTGTGATAGATTTGGATTCATTTGCACTTACACATCCTATGACTTTGTTTGGTCTTTCTTTTGACCTTTCAATATTATTTCCTCATCTTGTGATCTCGGATACAATAAACAATTTGCACTACCAAGGCCCCTTTTTACACGGTTGTTACGTCATTACATGTAAAAACATTTATTCTTTAGATTTGTATCCTTAAGTCGGGTCTAAGGAGTTGGGTCGTTTCACCAGTTAGTTGTTAAACTGTATTAAAACTTGTACCTTTTTAACCGTTTTATTTTAGATGTTACGGAAAACATGTATATTTTGAATTACTTAACACATAAACATATACATATACACGTTGTTTGAAATTATATTGTAACAGACGTCCATTCGTTACGGTTGGCTCGTACAATCGCGTAAAAATCGAGAGTTTAGTGATTCGTAAACCCGTTTGAATAAGAAGGCCTTTATACACGATTGTTATGTATTACCATGTTAAAGCATGTATTCTTTAGATTGTATCCTTAACCCGGTCCAAAGGGGATTTGGGTCGTCTCATGTTAGTTGTTAAACTGTATTAAAAACTGTATTTTTTTTAACTGTTTTCTCTTTATATGTTACGAAAAACAGGAATATTTTGAATTAGTTAACACATAAACATATACATATACAACGCGTTGTTTGAAATTAAGAGTTGTACAGACGTGTACTTCGCTTACGGTTGGCTCATACAATCGGTAAAATCCGAGAGTTATGTGATTGTTTACACCCGTTTTAATAAGAGGCTTTATACAACGGTTTTTACGTATTACCATGTAAAAGCATGTATTCTTTAGATTGTATCTTTAAGACGGTTAGAGGAGTTGGGTCGATTTCCACAGTTAGTGTTAAACTGTATTAAAACTTGTACTTTTTTAACCGTTTTCTCCTTTAGATGTTACGAAAACATGTATTATTTTGAATTTACCTTAACACATAAAACCTATACATATACTACGGTTGTTTGAAATAAGATTGTACAGAGTGACTACGTTACGGTTGGCTCGGTACATCGCGTAAATCGAAGAGTTAGGTGAACACAAAAAACTGATACCATAGGGTGCTTTTATAACGGTTGTTTGAAATTAGATTGTACATGACGTAAGTTCGTATACCGATTGGTTGTACAACGCGTAAAATCGAAGAGTTAGTGATTCTTTTTTTTTTGTGTTTTTTTTTTTTTTTGTATACACCCGTTTGAATAGAGGCCCGTTATACATGTTGTTAACGATTACCATGTAAAAGTATGTATTCTTTAGATTGTATCCTTGAGTAGACGGTCTATCTTAAGGAGTGGGTCGTTTCCAAAAGTTGGTAGTTTAAACGGTATTGAAAAACTTGTACCCCTTTTTTAACCGTTTTCTCTTTTAGATGTTACGGAAAACACCGATTATTTTGAATTACTTAAATTCATAAAACATAAACATATACACGGTTGTTTGAAATAAGATTGTACTGAAGTGACTTGTTAAGGTTGGCTGTACAATCGCGGTAAAATTGAGATGTTAGTGATTAGTACACCGTTTGAATAAGAAGCCTTCTAGACACGCTTGTTACGTACTACCATGTACATGTATTCTTGATTGTATCCTTAACACGGATGTATGGAGTTGGGTCGTTTCACAGTTAGTTGTTAAACGGTATTAAAATACTTGCACCCTTTTTAACGTTTCTGTTTAGATGTTACGAAAAACGATTATTTTGAATTACTTAACACATAAACTAAAATATACATAGGTGTCTTATTATACACTGGTATGTTTGGAAATAAAGATTGTACAGACATGACTTCGTTACGGTTGGGCTCGTACAATTGCGTTAAAATCGAGAGTTAGTGTGTCGTACACCGTTTGAATAAGAGGCCTTTACACACGGTTGTTAGTATTTACCTATGTAAAAGCTGTAATTCTTTAGATTGTATTCTTAACACGGTCTAGAGTTGGGTCGTCTTTCTGATCGTTTCATAGTTTAATTGTTAAACGGTATTTAAACTTGTACTTTTTTAACCATTTTTCTTTAAATGTTACGAAAACACGATTATGTTGAATTTAGTTAACACATAAACATATACATAGGGTGTTATTATACACGGTTGTTTTGAAATAAGATTGTACATACGGTGAGTTCGTTAACGATTGGCTCATCAATCGCGTTAAAATCGAGAGTTTGTGATTGTACAAACCGTGTAAATAAGAAGCATTTATACACGGTTGTTCTGGTAATACACCATGTAAATGCATGTAATTTATTTAGATTGTATCCTTAACCACGGTCTAAGTGTGTTTGGTCGTTTCCAGTTAGTAGTTAAACGGATATTAAAATTTGTCATTTTTAAACCGTTTTCTCTTTAGATGTTACGAAAAAACACGATCATTTGAATTACTTAAACACATAAAAAAACATAAAATATAATAGGGTGCTTATTATACACGGTTGTTTGATAATAATATTGTACAGACGTGATCTTCGT
>JARYMX010000164.1:50000-58849 GCA_030169165.1 Centaurea solstitialis
ATAATCGATTTTCCAAATGAAAAACCTGATAGAGTATGTGCTGCGTCCTCGTGATGAATGAAAACATCTCGTGTTAGAGGAAATGAGTAGTAGTGGGGGGTAAAAAAACGAGAGGTCGGCATTAGCTTTGCCTAAATTTCTATTATCGTGTCACCAAAGAATGTGAACCAATAGATTATGTGTTTGCCCGGCCTTAGAAAAAGGTTGTGTGCAGAGTTTTATGTTTCTTTAACTCTGTTCTCCACAACCTCCCAATTCTTTTAAGCATCCTCACTTTAAAACCAATCTCTCATAGTATTATTTTTTCGCTCAATCACTATGAGAAGTAAACTCGACCACTGAGTTATCTCCCCACTCTTGTTGTAGACCCCTCACCTCATGTTCTCAAGGATTAACTTCATGGGTAGGATTGCGGTTCTGGAAAATCCATAGAAGTTCTGTTAAGCTCACACATACATGTGAAATAAGTTTCCTAATCATGAATATGTACAATGATTCAACGGCGTGAATCAATGAGACAAATATGAAACGAGCTCGAACAAAAATATAATATGTACACAATAGGAGCATAAGAATTTCTTCAAACAAGTAATAGGAATGAATAACATGAATGATGTAAACTTGTTTGCTGAAAAGCTAGATTCATCATATGATGTGAGATATGGTTTTTGAAAAGTTTGATGTACCACATATATGAATGAATTGTTATTCTATACGATCATTGATATAGATATAGCAGATGAAGAACGTAGCTAATCACAAATAAACGATGAAGCACAAATAGGAAGATATCAAGCGAGCGTTATTACCACCGAATAATGTGAGCATATAGAGACGTTGGTGATAACAAGACAAAGAAGCTAAATCCGGTGTGTATAATACTTGAAAAGTATATGAAAATGATAATACGCATGTATTAAAACTTTGGAAAACACCACGGTTAGAAAATATCCGTCAAACTCATCATGATATGAAAACATGTAAAATCACACTTCTAATTCGAAAGAAAACGTTTTGAGAATCGAGAGAGTGAGTGTTGAACATGAAAAAATTTTTCATACCTGAAAGTTGCTTACATCTTTCAAAGATGTAAGCATTAAAGCTTTTTGATACTCTCCCCCCTAAAATGAATTTCTCTTTTAAGAACTCACCTCAAATGGAAAAATCTGCAAAACAAGTAGAATATTGGTATTCATTGAATTGAAATCCTTAGATGTTAGACAGAGAGTAATCCAATCCAGAATAATTAAAGCAAAAACTCCCCCTTTTAATTAAGATTGGAACTGATTTAAGTAGGGATGTACAGCATGCCCAAGGCTTGCTAACCAAAAAGTTATAAAACGCTTTTACATCTAAAGGTTTAGTGAAAATGGTCAGGCAAGTTGGTAATCTGTTTTTGAACAAAGACATTTCGATATTACCTTTCTCCACATTGTCTTTGATAAAATGATACGGATGTCGATTGTGTTTGGTCTTGGAATGTCGACGGATTTTTAGCGTTATCGCAATGGCGCTTTCCGAATCACAGTAGATAGGGACTCTCTTCAACTTGTACCATAGTCTAATAGTTGTGTCTTCATCCCCAAAGCTACTTGCGAACAAACAACTTGCGGCGGCCACATATTCTGCTTCAGCCTAGAAGTGGGAGATGCAATTTTGCTTTTTTCGAAGGTCCAACTAACAAAGTTTATCACCTAAAAACTGACATTTGATTCCAGAAAAGTGCTTTTATATCACAGTTTGCTAACCACCCATAATCATGAATCTGTAAAAGATATTAGCTCAACTGAATCTTTAGAGATACCAAGACCCAACTCGGGTGTGCTTTGAGATATGTAAGATCCTTTTAACCTGCCGCAAGGTGTGACTCTTAGGATTTAGGCTTGGAAAACGAGCACATAAAACATTGTGGCGAAACATAATGTACCGGTTTAGTCTGTGAAGGTACAAATGGGAACCAATCATGCTTCTGTAAATCTTTTGATCAACGGATTTACCGGGCCTAAATCAGGGGACCCAAGAAGATTTCAGTTGGCATTGGTGTTTTTAATTGGAGAACAATCAGTCATATTAAACTTTTCAACATATCTTGTTAATATATTTTGACTGATTTATAAAGATGCCTCAAGGGTTTTGTCTTGACCTTGAATTCCTAAAAAGAAAATTCAATTCACCCACATTCTTGCTCATTTCAAACTCGGTTCCATGATTTTAGAAACCCTTGTGTACACAAAACTTCTGGATTGTATGAACGAGAAGTGAGAAATAATGTCGTCAACTTTAAATTTGAAACTAAAAGCAAGTCTATCACCTTCTTTTCTTCAGAAAAAAGGAGTAGTATCGATCGTTAACCTCGTTTGATCCTTTGGTTAAGAGATGATTAGTCAGAGGTTTCATACCTTGCATCCTTGGAGCTTGTTTTAGACATACAAATGCTTTGTCCAAGATGCATACATGATCGGGAAAATCTGGATCGACGAACCCTTCAAGTTGCTCTATCTAGACCTCCCTCATGCACAGACTCCATCTCAGGAACGCAAGAATTTGACATCAATTTGAAATACCTTGATGTTCTTGTGAGCCTGCATAGGCCAGAAAGATTCGAATTGCTCGATCCTCGGCTACACGGTGCAAAAGTATAATCTCTGTAGTAATACCCTTTCTTGTTGAGAATAACCTTTAGCAACCAATCCGCCGCTTTGTTTCTGACAATCAATCCGGTTTCATCTTTCTTATTTCTGAAAGATCCACTTGGTTTTAATGATTGGATTTATCTTGCCGGGTCTCACGGAACCAAGGATTACCACTTTGTTTCTTTTGAACTGTAGAAAGCTTTCTTGCATTGCTAAAAGCCCAATCAGGAATCGTCTAAGGGCTGAGAGACATTCTTTGGTTGGGCCCCCCAAAGGCTTCAATTTTGCTCAAGAAACTTTTGTAGTAGACAGTAATTTGCAGATGAAGATCGCTGTTTTTTTTTTAAACACACATCATGGATATCTACCAATCACATTGTAGAGTGGATGTGCTCTTGTCCATTTCAACTGAGAGGAAAGAATTGCAAGATCATCTAGATTGTTCTGACTATATTTTTCATCAATAGATTGCAGGTATTTCTAATTGATCTCGGGGGTTAACTCTGAGTTGCTAAACACTTGGAACTGGTTATAGCCTGATCAGAGTTAGATGGTGTAGAACAAATAATTCTCCGATGGTCCTGAAATCATTTACGCTTGAAGGTTCTGGGGAAATCGTGAATATATCTCTTGGATTTCTGGAAAGAATGTTCTTCATTATCGCACATATTTCCTGAAAAGCCATCCATAAAAAGTAAATGATGTTCTGAACTATTTGGATTAGTAATAGAGATCAGAAGGTCGTAGGAGAAGCTTGACTATGAATTTCGTGAGTCCTGAACTGCTATGTTCAGAAGTTCATTGACATGGTTTATCTCAATGGTCACTTAAACGGTTTCCATAACCATCTTGAGTTCTGTGTTGTAGCGCGGAAAGTCTTTGACGTTAGCGAATAACCAAGAAAAGTATCCTCGTCGGCTCTTTCTTGTCAAACTTACCATGATTGCTCACGTTGTTAAGAATGTAACACTACAACCAAAAACATGAAAAAATTTGACATTAGGAAACTCGGAGACGGTTGATTATATGTTAAGGAGTTTTCTTGATGCGCTTAGTGTGATGGTTCGATTTTGTGTAGAAAACAAGCCGTTTAAACCGCTTTGGCCCAAAAGAGTAAGGAGGTAATCCGAGTAACTAGCATCGTTCGTGCGCTTCCCACTAAGGTTCCGGTTCGTCTTTCTACAACTCCATTTTGTTGTGGAATATAAGCACCTGAAAAATTATGAGTAATACCAACAGATGTTGATAAGCATTCTAATGTAGCATTTTTAAATTCAGTTTGCCTTTGTCACTCCTTAATCTTGCGGAACTGGAAGTTGTGCCAAAAAGAACTTGGATCCTCTTGATAATACTTTATGATCAAACTAAGGAGCTTCAGAATTCATTCTCAGATAAATTCTAGCCAAAGTGTTACCGTGAGTATTCATCAACCATAACAAGACTTGTTTCTTTCCATAATTGATTGAATTCTATCGGTCCGCATAAGTCCTTGTGGAAGCATCTCGAGTGGTGGATTGGACACGAAGATTCTGTCTTTGACTTGTGAGAACTTTCTCTTCATCTTTCCCATTTGACAGCGGACATAAAGAATCTCTATCCAAATGTCAACTTTGGGAAGACCTTTCACCAATCCACCATTAGCTAGTGTGCTATATCTGTAGAAATTCTGATGAGAAAATCTTCTATATGGCCATAGCCCCAACTTTCGCCTTTGTTGCCTTTTTGAAAACAAAACAAACGGGTTTCGACGAATCTATACCGGAAAGTCAACCACATAGAGATTGTAAAACCTTCTCCCTTCAAAAAAATCTCAACACCATCACTATTAATGATAGGCAGTTAATGATGGAAAATAGAACAATGTATTATAACCATCCCAAAACTGACTTGCACTAAAAAGATTATGACTTAACCCTCACATAAAGTACCTTCTGTTATGGGATACTTACCATTTGTAAAGATGTCAGTAAACCTTTGATGACACCACTCGTCATATTCCCAAATAACTGTTCATCTGGTCGTTCCACATAATTGTGAAACAACTCCTTGTAAGCCAGTCTATGTCTTGAACAACGGAATCGTCATACCCCAATATGCCTGGCCTGTAGAAACATGTTTAGTTCATCTGAGAAACCCATATCCAAATTGGGTACCTTCTATTTTAAAGATTGTACAAGTGACTTTTAGGTTGCTCGTCATGGTAAAATCGAGAGTATGTTGTAACCCTTTATAAGAGGCCTTTATCACGGTTTCGTATTAACATGTATTCTTAATGTTCTACACGGTCTAAGGAGTTGGGTCTTTCACAGTTAGTTGTTAAACGGTATTAAAACTTGTACTTTTAACCGTTTCTCTTTAGATGTTGAAAAAGAAATTTAATACTTACACATAACATAACATATACACAGTTGTTTGAATAAGATTGTATAGACGTAGTTCGTTATGTTTGGCTCTACAATCGCGTAAAATCGAGAGTTGTGATTCGTAAACCGTTTGAATAAGAGGCCTTTATACACGTTGTTACGTATTACCATGTAAAAGCATGTATTCTTTAGATTGTATCCTTAACACGTCTAAGGAGTTGCTCGTTTCACATTAATTGTTAAACGGTATTAAAACTTGTACTTTTTGAACCGTTTTCTCTTTAGATGTTACGAAAAGACGATTATTTTGAATTACTTAACACATAAACATATACATAGGTGCTTATTAACACGTTGTTTGAATAAGATGTACAAGTGACTTCGTTACGGTTGGCACGTACAATCGCGTAAAGTCGAGAGTTATGATTCGACACCGTTTGAATAAGAGGCATTTATACACGGTTGTTACTATACCATGTAAAAGTATGTATTCTTTAGACGTATCCTCACACGGTCTAAGGATTGGTCGTTTCACAGTTATTTTAACAGTATTAAAACTTGTACTTTTTAACGTTTTCCTCTTTAATGTTACGAAAAGACGATTAATTTGAATTACTTAACACATAAACATATACATAGGTGCTTATTATACACGGTTGTTTGAAATTAATTGTACAGACTAGTTCGTTACGGTTGGCTTCGTACAATCCGTAAAAACGAGTTGGTGATTCACACCCTTGAATAAGGCCTTTATACACGGTTGTTACGTATACCATGTTAAAGCTGTATTCTTTAGCTTGAATCCTTAACACGTCTAAGGAGTGTGTCGTTTCACAGTTAGTGTTAAATGTATTAAAACTTGTACTTTTTTAACTGTTTCTCTTTAGATGTACGAAAACATGATATTTTGAATTACTTAACACATAAACAAATACATATACACGGTTGTTGAAATAAGATTTCAGACGGCACTCGTTACGGTTGGTTCATACAATGGCGTAAAACGAGAGTTAGTGATTGTACACCCTTTTAATAAGAGCCTTTATACATGTTGTTACGTATACCATGTAAAAGCATGTATTCTTTAGATAGTATCGTTTAGACGGTTAAGGAGTTGGTCGTTTCACTGTTAGTTGTTAAACTGTATTAAAACTTGTACTTTTTTAACCATTTTCTCTTTAGAAGTTACGAAAACATGAATATTTTGAATTACTTAACACATAAACAAATACATATACACGTTTTTGAAATAAGATTGTACAGAACTGACTATGTTACGTTGGCTCGTACAATCGCGTAAAATCGAGAGTTAGTGAACACATAAATATATACATTGTGTGCTTATTATACACGTTGTTTGAAATTGATTGTACAGACTGATTCGTTACGATTGTTGTACAATCGCGTAAAATCGAGAGTTTGATCTACACCTTTGAATAAAGGCATTTGTACATTTTTACGTATTCTTAAAGCATTTCTTGATTGTATCCTGAGACGTCTAGGAGTGGTCGTTCACAGTTAGTTGTTAAATGTATAAAACTTTTACTTTTTAAACCCTTTCTCTTAGTTACGAAAACATGAATATTTTGAATTACTAACACATAACATATACATATCACGGTTGTTTGAAATAAATTTACAGGTGACTCTTCGGTGGCTCGACATCCGTAAATGGAGTTAGTGATCGTAGACCCTTGAATAAGGGCTTTATCACGGTTTCGTATTACCATGTGCATTATTCTTTAGATTGTATCTTAACACGTCTAGATTGGTGTTGCACGTTAGTTGTTAAACGTATAAAATGACCTTTTTAACCGTTTTTCTTATTTACAAACACGATTATTTGAATTACTTAACACATAAAATTACATAGGGTCATATACACGTTGTTTGAAATAGATTGTACATAGTGGTTCGTACATGGCGTACAACGGTAAAATCAGAGTTATGATCGTACACCCGTTTAATAGGCCTTTATAACGGTGTACATTACCATGGCATTATTCTTTTGATTGTATCCTTACACGTTAAGGAGTGGTCGTTCCAGTTAGTGTTTTAAAAAGAGTAAACTGTACTTTTTAACCGTTTTTCTTTGGGTGTACGAGAACACATTATTTTGAATTACTTAACACATAAACAAACATAGGTGCTTATTATACACGCTGTTTGAAATTAGATGTACACTGACTTCTTTCGCTGGCTCGTCAATCGGAAATCAGAGTTAGTGTTCGTATACCCGTTTGAATAAGAGGCCTTTATACACGGTTATTATGTACTACCATGTAAAAGCATGTATTCTTTAGATTGTATTCTTACACGGTCTAAGGAGTTGGGTTGTTTCACAGTTAGTTGTTAACTTGTATAAAACTTGTACTTTTTAAACCGTTTTCTCTTTAGATGTTACGAAAACATGAATATTTTGAATTACTTAACACATAAACATATATATAAAACACAGTTGTTTGAAATAAGATTGTACAGACGTGAGTTCGTTACGTTTGGCTCGTACAATCGCGGTAAAATCGAGAGTTAGTGATTTGTACACCCGTTTGAATAAGAGGCCTTTATACACGGTTATTACGTATTACCATGTAAAAGCATGTATTCTTTAGATTGTATCCTTAACACGGTCTAAGGAGTTGCTCATTCACAGTTAAAATTTTTAAACGGTATTAAAACTTGTACTTTTTTGAACCGTTTTCTTTAGATGTTACGAAAACACGATTATTTTGAATTACTTAACACATAAACATATACATAGGTGCTTATTATACACGGTTGTTTGAAGTAAGAATGTACATACGTGACTTCGTTACGGTTGGCACGTACAATCGCGTAAAGTCAAGAGTTACTGATTCGTACAACCGTTTGAATAAGAGGCTTTTTTACACGGTTGTTACGTATTACCATGTAAAAGTATGTATTCTTTAGACTGTATCCTTCACACGGTCTAAGGAGTTGGGTCGCTTCACATTAGTTGTTAAACGGTATTAAAACTTGTACTTTTTTTAACCGTTTCTTCTTTAGATGTTAGAAAAGACGATTAATTTGAATTACTTAACACATAAACATATACATAGGTGCTTATTATACACGGTTGTTTGAAATTATATTGTACAGACGTGACTTCGTTACGGTTGGCTCGTACAATCGTGTAAAATCGAGAGTTAGTGATTCGTACACCGGTTTTAATAAGAGGCCTTTATACACAGTTGTTACGTATTACCATGTATTCTTTAGATTGTATCGTTAAGACGGTCTAAGGAGTTGGGTCGTTTCACAGTTAGTTGTTAAACTGTATTAAAACTTGTACTTTTTTAACCGTTTTCTCTTTAGATGTTACGAAAACATGAATATTTTGATTTACTTAACACATAAACATATACATATACACGGTTGTTTGAAATAAGATTGTACAGAAGTGACTTCGTTACGGTTGGCTCGTACAATCGCGTAAAATCAAGACTTAGTGAACACATAAACATATACATAGGGTGCTTATTATACACGGTTGATTGAAATTAGATTGTACAGACGTGAGTTCGTTACGGTTGGTTCGTACAATCACGTAAAATCGAGAGTTAGTGATTCGTACATCCGTTTGAATAAGAGGCCTTTATACACGGTTGTTACGTATTACCACGTAAAAGCATGTATTCTTTAGATTGTATCTTGAGACGGTCTTAGGAGTTGGGTCGTTTCACAGTTAGTTGTTAAACTGTATTAAAACTTGTACTTTTTTAACCGTTTTCTTTTAGAGTACGAAAACTTTAATATTTTGAATTACTTAACACATAAACATATAATATCAGGTTGTTTGAAATAAGATGTAAGAAAAGGGCTTTTCCCTTGG
>JARYMX010000165.1:0-58626 GCA_030169165.1 Centaurea solstitialis
TTTAATCTTGTCCTTAGAGAGAGGTAGGTTTTTCTTTGTTGATTTTGTTTTCAATTTGCTGGTTTTTTTGGGTTTCGTACCGATCTATTTCGAATTCGCTGTCGTTTTCACAACCTGTCGTCGTTTTGAATCCTTACGTGCTTGTGGTGGGAATTTCGTGTACTATTGACGTTGATCGGATTACCGACTCGTGTTTCCTACACTGGTGCATGCACTAGTAGGCTTCGGGAAGGTAGTACGGTTGTTGGTGGTACACGTTTCTGCAGCGGCTCCTAGGGTTTGGGTGACGATTAGGGTTTGCTTTGACGGCTGTCTTCGGTTTCGAAAATCGTTTGTGTCTAGGGGTTCGGAATCTAGGGTTTGGCTGACGATTAGGGCTGACGTCACGTTCTGGTGCTAATTGTTCGATTACGTTCTCTGATTGGAGTTGGTATTCGTTGTTGTTTACGACTTTGGATTAGGGTTTGCATTAATTTGCGAATCAATTGTCGTTTTGCATTAATTACCCTAGGGTTTCCGTACGCTTTAATTGAGTGTGTTCGTTGACATATTCAATTCGGCGGCTAGGGTTTTCATTCTGCCGTTTCGAATGAGATTGCGAAAATTCGACTATTTTGTCGTCTTGTACATTCCATTCGTGTGCAGGCGGTAATTGGCGGCTAGGGTTAATTCTCGTTTTGTCGTTTAGCTGTTGGCGGCGCTCTAGGGTTTTCGCTACTGTTTCGTTTGTGTTTTCCCTGGAATTTGTTGTTTTGATCCTACTTGTGACCCTTGCACCGTCTCGGTTTGGCGGGGAGGCAGCGCTTCGGCCTTCGTCTCTCTGTATCGGCCGAGGCCGTAGTAAGATAACTTCTAGGGTTAGAGCGGCATTTGCTAGGGTTTGCGCGCATGGCGGCAGTAGGAGAGGTCCCGGTGGCTCCTAATGTAGATGAGAAACGTTATGAGGAGTCGTTTCCAGATTTGCAATCGTCTAACCAGCGTGTATCAGTTTTTCATAGACTGAATACTCCTGGTAAGGAGAATCGTTGGAATTTTACTGCGGAGGAAAAGGCCAAGTTTGCTGATGTAGTAGGAGAAAATCACACGAAATCTTTGAAGTTTTTCCCACCTTCCTCGAAAATGGATGTTCGAGTCCAAATTCCCATTGAATTAGCAAAACAAGCTGCTAAAACTTACCATGCAACGTTGTATGGGTACTTTTTGGGTCAAAGACTTCCGTTTGCGCAAGTTCAACAATCTGTTAAAAGGGCATGGGGAAAATTTGGTTTTACGGAGTTGATGATGAATGCTAACGGGGTCTACTTTTTTAGGTTTAATGATGAAGGTGGTTGCGCTCAGGCTATTGAGCAAGGACCCTTATTCATTCGAGGAGTGCCATTATTTGTGTTTGTATGGGATCCATCAAAAGGGCTAACTAAACCGGTTCATTCAATGTGTCCGTTATGGATTAAACTTTATAACATCCCGTTAGTTGCTTTTAATGTTGAGGGGATAGGTCGTATTGCTAGTGCGATAGGTGTCCCAAAACAGATGGACTCTGCCACGGCATCCATGTGTGATCGTGCATGGGGTAGACCAGGCTTTGCAAAAGTGTTGGTAGAAGCATGGGCTACGGGGGAATTAAAGCGTGAAATTGAAGTTGTTGTTCCTAGTATTAACGGAGAGAATGATGTTACTGTTAAGGTTAGAGTGGAGTATGATTGGGAGCCAGCACAGTGTAGTCATTGTATGGTGTTTGGACATAAGAAATCAGCTTGTGCAAAGGATGTGGTGTCGAATGGTAAACCTAAAATGAAGGAGGTAGATGCTGATGGATTTACGAAGGTAGCTACGAAGAAATGGGTGCAGAAAGTGTTTAAAGATGGAGGGGAATCATCTTCTGCTGGTGTTAACGCAGGTGCGAAGGTAAGGGTTGGAACAACGGAATCATCTACGGAACCTCCTACATGCGAGCAAGAAGATGCTCCGGTGATAATGTCAGAGACTATGGTTAATGTTGCCAGTGAGACTGAGGCGAGCCTAGTGGAGATCTCCCCTCCGAAAACAGTGGAGTCAGAAATGAATACGACTACGGTGCGCAGTCCTCCAAAAAGTACGATGCTTGATCTTGGTGATGCTAGCTCCATGGCTTCTTTGAGTACGGACGTTCCAATTGTGGAACCGGTTGTGCGAAAGTTTCAACCTCCCCCTCCCTCGAAACCACCTATCAAGGGGATTCTAAAAAACCCTAATAGGTTCTCGGCTTTAGCTGATGAGGAGTTGAGAAATAAGGATGGATCAGGTAAGTTGGCTAGGAATACGAAAGGAACTGAGGTTCCTAGGGGACAAGGGACTACTGCTCGTTTTGTTTAATGTTAAAGATTGGATGCTGGAACATCCGTGGTCTGAATGCACGGATAAAACAAAACGAGGTAAGGAAAAGTATTTTGTCAAATGGAATGTCTTTTGTTCGTTGTTGGAAACACATGTGAAACCTGATTTGGTACCTAATATATGTAAATCGGTGTTTGGCGATTGGAAATGGGTATCAAACACAAATGTTTCTAACCAGGGTACACGTATAATTTTTGCTTGGGATGATAGGATTGGAGATGTAATGCTTCTAAATATGCATGCACAATTCTTGCATTGCTTTGTTAGGATCCGGGGTGGACAACACTCATTTTTTGTAACTATTGTTTATGGTGCCAATGATTGGATGGTTCGTAAAGAATTATGGTCGGGTCTTCGCCAAGCCAAAGTCATTATGGGAGATAAGCCATGGGCTCTAATGGGAGACTTTAACGCAATGCTCTTTCCACATGATGGTTTTGGAGGATGCTCTAGACGTAAAGCGTGCATGGAGGATTTTTATCATTGTGTAGAAGACATTGAAGTGTTAGATGTCTCGTATACGGGTATTCATTACACCTGGATTCAAAAACCAAAAGGAGGAGATGGTCTCCATAGAAAATTGGATCGAATCATGGTGAATACTGATTTTATGGAGTCGTTTAATGGTACATCGGCCACTTTTCTTCCTCATGGGATATCGGATCATGCTTTGGGTATATTGTGCATTGATGTTGGGTTACGTAAGAAATCTAGGGGGTTCAAGTTTGACAATTTCATGGCGGATGAGGAGGACTTTATCAAGATAGTTGAAAATGCATGGGGACAGCCGGTGTTTGGATCTTTCATGCACAAACTCTTAGTACGTTTGAAAAGTTTAAAACAGCCCCTAAGATGCTTGAGAAACCGGTTTGGTGACGTCTCAAAGAGAGTAGCATTCTTAAAGACGGAGTTGGATGCGGTACAACTAGCGTGTGACCTAGATCCGTCTAATAATGACCTGTTAGAAGACTTGGCGCACTTGTTTTTAGCCTATGAACGAGCTCTAATCGATGAAAACTCTTACTTTCGTCAAAGAGCTAAGGTCACTTGGTTAAAGGAAGGAGATATCAACACAAAATTCTTCCATAATGCGGTGAAGGAGAGACGTGGCAGAAATGTTATACGTGCAATTCAAGATATGGAAGGAAACTTTGTGTTTGATGAGGACGTAAGTACCGTATTGGTTAATCATTTCCAGGTTTTTTTGGGGATGAACGATCCGGCTGTTGTAGCAGATTTATCTGTGGATCTATTTGCTAATCGGCTCTCTTTAGCGGACTCTTTGGAAATGATACGGCCTATCACAAATGAAGATATTAAACATGCGTTGTTTAGTATAGGGAATGATAAAGCGCCAGGATCGGATGGGTTCTCAGCCAAATTTTTCAAAAAAGCCTGGCCTATAATTGGTGATGATGTTCAAGTTGCGGTTCACAACTTTTTTTATTCGGGGAGGATGACTAAAGAGATTAATCATACTCTTCTTTGCTTGATCCCAAAAGTCCCTAATGCTTCACGAATTTCAGATTTTAGACCCATTTCGTGCTGTACGGTTCTCTATAAGATAATCTCCAAGATTATTTCTGATAGGATGAAACCGTACCTCAACCACATTGTGGGACCTACACAATCTGCTTTCATCCCGGGACGGCGAATAGCGGATAATATTTTGATGGCGCATGAGTTGGTAGCGGGTTATCAACGTGATACGGGGCAACCTAGGTGTGCCTTTAAGATTGATCTCCGTAAAGCTTATGACACTGTTGATTGGGATTATATGAGCACAATGCTTCATGGATTCGGATTCCATCCGGTTTTATGTAAGTGGATTTCAGAGATGCTCAATACCTCGTCCTTTTCCATTGCTCTTAATGGAGAAACGTTTGGATTTTTTAAGGGTGCTAGAGGTTTAAGACAAGGGGATCCGATATCTCCATATTTATTTACCCTTGTGATGGAAGGATTTTCGATGATCTTAAAGCAATGCATACAGGAAGCCACGTCTTTTTTGTTCCATCAAGGATGTGAGGACATGAATATTACGCATCTTTGCTTTGCGGATGACTTATTTGTTTTTACGGGAGGAAACCTAGCTTCGGTTGATGTTCTAAAACGTGCTCTGGAGATCTTTAAAGTGAAGTCGGGGTTGGAACCTAATCTTGCAAAGAGTGAAATATTTTTTTGCAATGTTACATCCGATGTAAAGGCGGCTATCTTAAATTCTCTTCCTCTTCAGCCAGGCACCTTTCCTATTAGATATTTGGGAGTTCCATTATCTCCAACTTGTTTGCAAGTAAGTGACTTTAGCCCTCTGATTGATAAAGTGCGGGGTCGAATCCACAAATGGAAATCAAAATTTTTATCTTTTGGAGGGCGTAAGCAACTAATCCAATCGGTTCTGCATTCCATGCAACTGTATTGGATGATGGTGTTTCTTATACCCTCTTCGGTTACTCATGAGCTTGAAAAGATGTTTCGGGATTTCCTATGGGCTCAAGGGGATGATGCTCGTGGGAAATGTAAAGTAGCGTGGGAAAGGGTGTGTACACCTATTAGTTGTGGAGGTTTGGGTTTTAAAAGACTTGCTTTATGGAATCGCGCTCTCCTAACAAAACATATTTGGGAAATTCTTAATCACCGAAACTCGTTATGGATCAATTTTTTGTGGCGGTACCGCATTATGAATGGATCCTTTTGGTCTATTAGATCCCGGCCTCATTGGTCTTGGTGTTTTCGGAAACTTTTGCTTCTTCGGCCGACTGTCCGGAAATTCTTCATGTATAGCCTTGGTGATGGGAATACGGTCAATGCATGGGAGGATACATGGCTAGCGATTGGCCCATTGTCTTCCGTGATTACATACCGAAGGTTTCATGCAGTTGGTTTCCGTTTGGATTCGGTGGTAAAAGATGTGATTAGCACTTGTGCGGGTGTTTGGCCACAAGAATGGACGAGTACAAATCCGGAGGCGTTCTTAACCCCTTTGCCCAACATTGTACCTGATCAATCTGATACTCTTATGTGGGTTGACGAGAACACTCACGGTTGTGAGTTCACTATTAAGGCAGCTTGGAAGTCATTGAGTGGAGGTAATGCATTGGTTCCGTGGGTGAAATATGTGTGGTTTAAATCCCACATTCCGAAACATAGTTTCTGTCTTTGGACGGCTTGTTTGGGACGTCTTCCAACACAAGATCATCTAAGCAGCTGGAAGGAGAACCCCCCTGACCTAATATGCCCGCTTTGTGAGTGTTGTCTTGACTCGCATGACCACTTGTTCTTTACTTGTCCTTATTCCAAGGATGTTTGGAGAAAGGTAAAGCGAGAAGTGGGGCTGCATGGGTTCCCGGAATCTTGGACGTTGATTATGGATTTGCTCAATGAAGGACGGGGTCCGGCTAAACTCATACAACGTTTAGCTTTGGCTGCCACGCTTTACTTTGTATGGATGGAGCGCAACACAAGGTTGTTCAGGAAGACTAAAAGGGTTGGAATGCAGATCTTTAAGGATATCAGGAGCGTCATTATGGAACGCATGGCTTACCGGAATAATTGTTTGAGGATGTTTTGATGATGACGTATGGTGTTTTTTGTTTACTTTCGGTTTGGTGTAGTCTTTGGGTTCTTTTTTTCTTTGGTTTCTTTCTTTTTGGTTGGTTTGTTGGTTGTTTGGTTTGGTTTGGCTAGCCTTGGGGCTTGTCCTTGGCTTTTTGTAACTCTTGGGTGTTAGTGCCCTCTGTCCTTTCCTTTAATAGCATTGCCAGTTTTTACCTTCAAAAAAAACTGTGAAACGACCCAACTCCTAAGACCGTGTTAAGAATACAATCTAAAGAGTACATGCTTTTACATGGTAATACGTATCAACCGTGTATAAAGGCCTCTTATTCAAACAGGTGCACGAATCACTAATTCTTGATTTTACGCGATTGTACGAGCCTAACGTAACGAAGTCACCTCTGTACAATCTTATTTCAAACAACCGTGTATAATAAGCACCTACGTATATGTTTATGTGTTAAGTAATTCAAACTAATCGTGTTTTCGTAAAATCTAAAGAGAAAACGGTTAACAAAGTACAAGTTTTAACACCGTTTAACAACTAACTATGAAACGACCCAACTCCTTAGACCGTGTTAAGGATACAATCTAAGGAATACATGCTTTTACATGGTAATACGTATCAACCGTGTATAAAGGCCTCTTATTCAAACACGTGTACGAATCACTAACTCTCGATTTTACGCGATTGTATGAGTCAACTGTAACGAAGTCACATCTGTACAATCTAATTTCAAACAACCGTGTATAATAAGCACCTATGTATATGTTCATGTGTTAAGTAATTCAAAATATTCGTGTTTTCGGAACATCTAAAGAGAAAACGGTTAAAAAAAGTAGAAGTTTTAATACCGTTTAACAAGACTAACTGTGAAACGACCCAACTCCTTAGACCGTGTTAAGGATACTATCTAAAGAATACATGCTTTTACATGGTAATACGTAACAACCGTGTATAAAGGCCTCTTATTCAAACGGGTGTACGAATCACTAACTCTCGATTTTACGCTACGAGCCAACCGTAACGAAGTCACGTTTGTAGAATCTTATTCTAAACAACCGTGTATAATAAGCACCTATGTATATGTTTATATGTTAAGTAATTCAAAATATTCGTGTTTTCGTAACATCTAAAGAGAAAACGGTTAAAAAGTACAAGTTTTAATACCGTTTAACAACTAACTGTGAAACGACCCAACTCCTTAGACCGTGTTAAGGATACAATCTAAAGAATGCATCCTTTTACATGGTAATATCTAACAACCGTGTATAAAGGCCTCTTATTCAAACGAGTTTACGAATCACTAACTCTCGATTTTACGCGATTGTACTAGCCAACCGTAACAATGTCACGTCTGTACAATCTTATTTCAAACAACCGTGTATAATAAGCACCTATGTATATGTTCATGTGTTATGTAATTCAAAATAATCGTGTTTTCGTAACATCTAAAGAGAAACGGTTAGAAAAGTACAAGTTTTGATACCGTTTAACAACTAACTGTGAACCGACCCAACTCCTTAGACCGTGTTAAGGATACAATCTAAAGAATACATGGTTTTACATGGTAATACGTAACAACCGTGTATAAAGGCCTCTTATTCAAACGGGTGTACGAATCACTAACTCTCGATTTTACGCTACGAGCCAACCGTAACGAAGTCCCGTCTGTAGAATATTATTTCAAACAACCGTGTAACAAGCACCTATGTATATGTTTATGTGTTAAGTAATTAAAAATATTCGTGTTTTCGTAACCTCTAAAGAGAAAACGGTTAAAAGGTACAAGTTTTAATACCGTTTAACAACTAACTGTGAACCGACCCAACTCCTTAGACTGTGTTAAGAATACAATCTAAAGAGTACATGCTTTACTAGAGAAAATGGCGTCTCTCTCTCTTTCTCGGCGAGTTTGGCGACTTAGGGTTTCATGGATCTGCTAGGTTTGTCGCCGACTGGTTCAAGGTTTTGCTACGCTGTTCGTCGTTTGGGAGAGGTGGGTTTTGCTTTTAATTCTTTCAATTGGTTGTTTCTTCCGTATACGTCTTTAGGGTTTCATCGAATCGTGTGCTTCTCCTTCGATTCATCGTCGGATCTGGATTGGATTATCACGGCGTGTTTCCTACACCGGTTTTTAACCAGTAGGCTTCGTCGTATAGTTTGATCACCGGTGGTGATATCGAATTGAGATTTCGATTTCGATAACTCTAGGGTTTTGGTTGCGGCGGGAGTTTTGTTCTTTGTTTTTTCTTTTTAGGGTTTCTGTCGGCTATCGGGGGACAGATCCTGTTTCAAGATCGGCGTGTGTTTTTGGGAGTAAACCAATCGTACGGTTTTGGCGGCTGAGATTTCACGACTATTTTGTCGTTTTCTTGGATCCGGCTGGTACTTGACGCTCGATTAGGGTACGGTTTTCCTCGGTTGCGGCTATTAGGGTTTTGAGAGTCCGCGTGTTTAGGGTTTCACGTTGATTGCATTAATTTCCCTAGGGTTTCCGTACGTAATACATTGATTGTTGTTCGTTGACTTAATTTTGGCGGCTAGGGTTTGTCGTGTGGCGGCTGTATTCGTTCTAGGGTTTCCGCGACTGTTCCTAGTGTGTGAATTTCTAGTTTGCTGATTGAACCTAGGTGTCATCTTGCACCGTCACGGTTTGGCGGGGAGGCAGCGCTTCGGCCTTCGTCTCTCTGTATCGGCTGTGACCGTCGTAACTTAACTCCTACGGTTTGGGTGGCAGTTAGGGTTTGCATGCATGGCAGTGCTTGGAGACGTCCCGATAGTTGTTGATGCTGAAAAGGAACGATACGATAAGTCGTTTCCGGATCTGCAAAGTACGAACAAGCGAGTGTCGGTCTTTCAAAGACTAAATGTTTCCGGTAAGGAGAATCGGTGGAATTTCACGGCGGAGGAAAAGGCGAAATTTGCTGATGTAGTTGGTGAGAACCATTCAAAATCTTTGAAGTTCTTCCCACCTTCATCCAAAATGGATACGCGTGTGAATATCCCTATAGAATTAGCTAAACAAGCAGCCAAAACTTATCATGCAACACTATATGGGTATTTTTTGGGTCAGCGGCTACCGTTTTGGCAAGTTCAACAAGCCGTTAAAAAAGCGTGGGGAAAGTTTGGTTTTACGGAGTTAATGATGAATGCTAATGGAGTCTACTTCTTTAAGTTCAATGATGAAGGAGGCTGTACTCAAGCTATTGAGCAAGGACCGTTGTTTATACGGGGGGTGCCATTATTTGTGTTTGCTTGGGACCCATCAAAAGGGCTAACTAAACCTGTTCACTCATCGTGTCCGTTATGGATTAAACTATATAACATTCCTTTAGTTGCCTTTAATGTGGAAGGGATTGGTCGCATAGCTAGTGCGATAGGTGTTCCACAACAGATGGACTCTGCTACGGCATCCATGTGTGATCGTGCATGGGGCAGACCAGGGTTTGCAAAAGTGTTGGTGGAAGCTTGGGCTACGGGGGATTTAAAGCGTGAAATAGAAGTTGTTGTTCCTAGCATTACAGGGGAAAAGGATATCACTGTAAAGGTCAAGGTGGAGTATGACTGGGAACCAACACAATGTAGTCATTGTATGGTGTTTGGACATAAGAAATCAGCATGTGTAAAGGATGTTGTGTTGAATGCGAAGCCAAAGATGAAAGAGGTGGATGCTGATGGGTTCACGAAGGTTACCACGAAGAAATGGGTGCAGAAGGCTTTCAAAGATGGTGGGGAATCATCTTCAGCCGGAGGTAACGGTGCTGCGAATACAAATAATGAAAAACCATCTATGGAGAACTCCACACAGGACCACGATGAGGAACCGGTGATTGTATCTGAGATTACGGTCAATACAAGTATTGAGAATGTGGAGAATTTGAAGGAGACTTCGCCTATGAAGCTAGTTGAGCCGGGAACTTCTAGTACTATGGTTCACACCCCTCCTACGGTGACTGATCATAGTGTATCTACACCCCCGGTTCCTTTGAGTACGGATGTCCCAATTGTCGAACCGGTTGTTCGGAAGCTACAACCTCCTCCTCCTCCTTCGAAGCCACCTATTAAGGGAATTCTAAAGAATCCAAATAGGTTCTCGGCTTTAGCTGACGAAGAGGTGAAAAACAAGGATAGCTCAGGAAAGATGGGTAGGATTACTAAAGGATCAGAGGCTCCTAGGGGACAAGGTACTCCTGCTCGTTTTGTTTAAATGTTAAAGATTGGTTGCTGGAATGTCCGTGGCTTGAACGCACGGATAAAACAATCTGAGGTAAGGAAAAGTATTTTGTCAAATGGAATGTCTTTTTGCTCGTTGTTGGAAACACATGTGAAGCCGAATGTGTTACCTACTATTTGCAAGTCGGTATTTGGTGATTGGAAATGGGTATCAAATTCTAGTGTTTCTGACCATGGTACACGTATAATTTTTGCTTGGGACGATAGGATTGGAGATGTCATGATTCTTGATATGCATGCACAATTTTTGCATTGCTTTGTTAAGATCCGTGGAGGGATGCATTCGTTTTTTGTTACTATTGTTTATAGTGCTAATGATTGGATGGTTCGTAAAGAATTATGGTCGGGTCTTCGTAAAGCAAAAGTCATTATGGGAGCTAAGCCATGGGTTTTAATGGGTGATTTTAACGCAATGCTTTTCCCACATGATGGATTTGGAGGGTGTTCTAGACGTAAAGCATGTATGGAGGACTTTTATCACTGCGTTGAGGATATTGAAGTGCTTGATGTTACGTATACGGGTATTCACTACACTTGGATCCAAAAACCAAAGGGTGGAGATGGTCTTCATAGAAAATTGGACCGAATTATGGCCAACACAGATTTTATGGATTTGTTTAATGGTACTTCGGTCATGTTTCATCCGCAAGGGATCTCGGATCATGCGTTGGGTATTCTAAGCATTGATGTTGGTCTACGAAAGAAATCGAAGGGTTTCAAGTTTGATAATTTCATGGCAGATGATGAGAATTTCATCAGAATTGTTGAGAATGAATGGGGTCGGCAGGTTTTTGGTTCATTCATGCACAGGCTTTTATTGCGTCTGAAGAGTTTAAAGCACCCCTTGCGACGTCTACGTAATCGGTTTGGTGATGTATCTAAGAGAGTTGTCTCTTTAAAGACGGAGTTGGATGCCATACAGTTGGCTTGTGACCTGGATCCTTCCAATAATGATTTGTTGGATGATTTAGCGCACTTACTTTTGGCCTATGAGCGTGCTCTAATTGATGAAAATTCTTTCCTCCGTCAAAGAGCAAAGGTCACTTGGTTAAGGGAAGGTGACATAAATACAAGGTTTTTCCACAATGCGGTAAAGGAGAAACGAGGCAGAAATGTCATACGTGCAATTCAGGACTCGGATGGAAACTTTGTGTTTGATGATGATGTGAGTACGGTATTGGTAAATCATTTCCAAGCGTTCTTGGGGATGGAAAACCCGAATGTAGTAGCTGATGTACCTACGGATCTGTTTGCTAATCGGCTCTCGTTAGCGAACTCACTTGATATGATACGGCCAATCACAGATGAAGAGATAAAACATGCGTTGTTTAGCATAGGGAACGATAAAGCACCTGGAGCAGATGGCTTCTCAGCTAAATTCTTCAAGAAAGCGTGGCCAATAATTGGAGGTGATGTTCAGGTTGCGATCCATAACTTTTTCTATTCGGGAAGGATGACAAAAGAAATTAATCATACCCTTCTTTGCATGATCCCGAAGGTTCCAAATGCTTCACGAATCTCAGATTTTAGACCCATTTCATGTTGTACGGTTCTCTATAAGATAATCTCAAAGATTATTTCTGATAGGATTAAACCGTATCTGACGCACATTGTTGATTCTACTCAATCAGCTTTCATTCCGGGACGCCGAATAGCTGATAATATATTGATGGCTCATGAGTTGGTGGCGGGATACCAACGAGATACGGGGCAACCTAGATGTGCGTTTAAAATTGACCTCCGGAAAGCATACGACACTGTTGATTGGAAGTATATGAGTGTAATGCTTCATGGGTTTGGTTTCCATCCGGTTTTATGCAATTGGATCTCAGAAATGTTACATACATCGTCTTTCTCTATTGCTCTTAATGGAGATACGTTCGGTTTTTTTAAGGGAGCTAGAGGCTTAAGACAAGGGGATCCGATATCACCGTATTTGTTTACCCTTGTGATGGAAGGGTTTTCTATGATCCTAAAGCAATGTATACAGGAGGCTTCATCTTTTTCTTTTCATCAAGGGTGTGAGGAGATGAATATTACCCATCTTTGCTTTGCAGATGACTTGTTTGTATTTACGGGGGGTGATTTAGCTTCGGTTGATGTTCTGAAGCGTGCGTTGGAGACTTTTAAGGTGAAATCAGGGTTGGAACCTAATCTTGCAAAGAGTGAAATATTCTTTTGCAATGTTACCCCGGATGTGAAAGCTGCTATTCTACATTCGTTACCTCTCCAAACTGGCACTTTTCCAATTAGATATCTTGGGGTTCCGTTATCACCAACTTGTTTACAAGTAAGTGACTTTAATCCTTTGATTGACAAGGTAAAACTTCGAATTCATAATTGGAAGGCGAAGTTTTTATCGTTTGGAGGTCGTAAACAACTAATCCAATCGGTTTTGCATTCCATGCAACTGTATTGGATGATGGTGTTTCTCTTACCTTCCTCAATCATCCACGAGCTTGAAAAGATGTTTCGGGAGTTCCTATGGGCTCAAGGGGAGGATGCTCGAGGGAAGTGTAAGGTAGCGTGGGAAAAAGTTTGTGCACCAATTAATTGTGGAGGTTTGGGTTTTAAAAGACTTGCTTTATGGAATCGTGCACTTCTCACAAAACATATTTGGGAAATCATTAATCATCGGAATTCCTTATGGGTCAATTTTGTGTGGAGGTACCGTATTGGGAATGGCTCTTTCTGGACTATTAGGCCACGACCTCATTGGTCTTGGTGCTTTAGGAAACTCCTGCTACTTCGGCCTTCTGTACGAAAGTTCATCAAACATAGAGTTGGTGACGGCAGCACAATCAACGCATGGGAGGATACATGGCTTACGGATGGACCTTTATCATCTCTCATTACGTATCGAAGGTATCATGCGGTTGGCTTCCATTTGGGGTCGATGGTTAGTGATGTGGTTAGTACTTGTGCAGGTGCTTGGCCACAAGAATGGACGAGCATAAATCCAGCCGCCTTTGTTACTCCTCTGCCTACACTAGTGCACGGTCATTCTGATACGATTATGTGGGCTGATGGCAACACTCATGGTAGTGATTTCACTATTAAGGGAGCTTGGAAGTCGTTGAGTGGAGATATTACTTTGGTACCGTGGGTCAAATATGTGTGGTTCAAATCACATATTCCGAAACATAGCTTTTGTATGTGGACGGCATGCTTAGGTCGTCTTCCGACTCAAGACCATCTAAGCATTTGGAAGGAGAACCCACCTGACTTAATTTGCTCGTTGTGTGAATGTTGCATGGACTCGCATGATCATCTGTTCTTTGCTTGTCCATATTCGAAGGAAGTTTGGAGGAGGATAAAGCGGGAAGTAGGGTTGCATGGTTTTCCGGAATCTTGGGCGTCAATTATGGATCTGCTTAATCAAGGACGGGGGCCGGTCAAGCTCGTACAACGTTTAGCTTTGGCTGCCACTGTTTACTTTCTTTGGGTTGAACGCAATACAAGGCTTTTCAAGAAGACTAAGAAAGTTGGTATGCAGATTTTTAAGGAGATTAGGAGCGTCATTATGGAACGTATGGCTCATCGTAGTACGGTTTTGAAGATGATTGGATGACGTCGTGTGGTGTTTTTTGTTTACTTTTTCGGTGGTGTAGTCTGTGGTTTCTGTTCTTTTTGGTTTTTTCCTGTTTGGTTGGTTTTTTGGTTGTTTAGTTTGGTCTTGTTTGGCTAGCCTTGGGGCGTGTCCTTGGCTCTTTGTAACCCTTGGGTGTTAGTGCCCTCTTGTCTTTTCTTCTTTAATAGCATTGCCGGTTTTTACCTTCAAAAAAAAAAAAGAGTACATGCTTTTACATGGTAATACGTATCAACCGTGTATAAAGGCCTCTTATTCAAACAGGTGCACGAATCACTAATTCTTGATTTTACGCGATTGTACGAGCCTACCGTAACGAAGTCACCTCTGTACAATCTTATTTCAAACAACCGTGTATAATAAGCACCTACGTATATGTTTATGTGTTAAGTAATTCAAACTATTCGTGTTTTCGTAAAATCTAAAGAGAAAACGGTTAACAAAATACAAGTTTTAACACCGTTTAACAACTAACTATGAAACGACCCAACTCCTTAGACCGTGTTAAGGATACAATCTAAGGAATACATGCTTTTACATGGTAATACGTATCAACCGTGTATAAAGGCCTCTAATTCAAACACGTGTACGAATCACTAACTCTCGATTTTACGCGATTGTATGAGCCAACCGTAACGAAGTCACGTCTGTACAATCTAATTTCAAACAACCGCGTATAATAAGCACCTATGTATATGTTCATGTGTTAAGTAATTCAAAATATTCGTGTTTTCGTAACATCTAAAGAGAAAACGGTTAAAAAAAGTACAAGTTTTAATACCGTTTAACAACTAACTGTGAAACGACCCAACTCCTTAAACCGTGTTAAGGATACAATCTAAAGAATACATGCTTTTACATGGTAATACGTAACAACCGTGTATAAAGGCCTCTTATTCAAACGGGTGTACGAATCACTAACTCTCAATTTTACGCTACGAGCCAACCGTAACGAAGTCACGTCTGTAGAATCTTATTTCAAACAACCTTGTATAATAAGCACCTATGTATATGTTTATGTGTTAAGTAATTCAAAATATTCGTGTTTTCGTAATATCTAAAGAGAAAACGGTTAAAAATTACAAGTTTTAATACCGTTTAACAACTAACTGTGAAACGACCCAACTCCTTAGACCGTGTTAACGATACAATCTAAAGAATACATGCTTTTACATGGTTATACGTAACAACCGTGTATAAAGGCCTCTTATTCAAACAAGTGTACGAATCACTAACTCTCGATTTTACGCGATTGTACTAGCCAACCGTAACAATGTCACGTCTGTACAATCTTATTTCAAACAACCGTGTATAATAAGCACCTATGTATATGTTCACGTGTTATGTAATTCAAAATAATCGTGTTTTAGTAACATCTAAAGAGAAACGGTTAAAAAGTACATGTTTTGATACCGTTTAACAACTAACTGTGAACCGACCCAACTCCTTAGACCGTGTTAAGGATACTATCTAAAGAATACATGCTTTTACATGGTAATACGTAACAACCGTGTATAAAGGCCTCTTATTCAAACGGGTGTACGAATCACTAACTCTCGATTTTACGCTACGAGCCAACCGTAAGGAAGTCACGTCTGTAGAATCTTATTTCAAACAACCTTGTATAATAAGCACCTATGTATATGTTTATGTGTTAAGTAATTCAAAATATTCGTGTTTTCGTAACATCTAAAGAGAAAACGGTTAAAAATTACAAGTTTTAATACCGTTTAACAACTAACTGTGAAACGACCCAACTCCTTAGACCGTGTTAACGATACAATCTAAAGAATACATGCTTTTACATGGTTATACGTAACAACCGTGTATAAAGGCCTCTTATTCAAACAAGTGTACGAATCACTAACTCTCGATTTTACGCGATTGTACTAGCCAACAGTAACAATGTCACGTCTGTACAATCTTATTTCAAACAACCGCGTATAATAAGCACCTATGTATATGTTCATGTGTTATGTAATTCAAAATAATCGTGTTTTCGTAACATCTAAAGAGAAACGGTTAAAAAAGTACAAGTTTTGATACCGTTTAAAAACTAACTGTGAACCGACCCAACTCCTTTGACCGTGTTAAGGATACAATCTAAAGAATACATGGTTTTACATGGTAATATGTAACAACCGTGTATAAAGGCCTCTTATTCAAACGGGTGTACGAATCACTAACTCTCGATTTTACGCTACGAGCCAACCGTAACGAAGTCCTGTCTATAGAATATTATTTCAAACAACCGTGTAACAAGCACCTATGTATATGTTTATGTGTTAAGTAATTAAAAATATTCGTGTTTTCGTAACCTCTAAAGAGAAAACGGTTAAAAGGTACAAGTTTTAATACCGTTTAACAACTAACTGTGAAACGACCCAACTCCTTAGACCGTGTTAAGAATACAATCTAAAGAGTACATGCTTTTACATGGTAATACGTATCAACCGTGTACAAAAGCCTCTTATTCAAACAGGTGCACGAATCACTAATTCTTGATTTTACGCAATTGTACGAGCCTACCGTAACGAAGTCACATCTGTACAATCTTATTTCAAACAACCGTGTATAATAAGCACCTACGTATATGTTTATGTGTTAAGTAATTCAAACTAATCGTGTTTTCGTAAAATCTAAAGAGAAAACGGTTAACAAAGTACAAGTTTTAACACCGTTTAACAACTAACTATGAAACGACCCAACTCCTTAGACCGTGTTAAGGATACAATCTAAGGAATACATGCTTTTACATGGTAATACGTATCAACCGTGTATAAAGGCCTCTTATTCAAACACGTGTACGAATCACTAACTCTCGATTTTACGCGATTGTATGAGTCAACCGTAACGAAGTCACATCTGTACAATCTAATTTCAAACAACCGTGTATAATAAGCACCTATGTATATGTTCATGTGTTAAGTAATTCAAAATATTCGTGTTTTCGGAACATCTAAAGAGAAAACGGTTAAAAAAAGTAGAAGTTTTAATACCGTTTAACAAGACTAACTGTGAAACGACCCAACTCCTTAGACCGTGTTAAGGATACTATCTAAAGAATACATGCTTTTACATGGTAATACGTAACAACCGTGTATAAAGGCCTCTTATTCAAACGGGTGTACGAATCACTAACTCTCGATTTTACGCTACGAGCCAACCGTAACGAAGTCACGTCTGTAGAATCTTATTTCAAACAACCTTGTATAATAAGCACCTATGTATATGTTTATGTGTTAAGTAATTCAAAATATTCGTGTTTTCGTAATATCTAAAGAGAAAACGGTTAAAAATTACAAGTTTTAATACCGTTTAACAACTAACTGTGAAACGACCCAACTCCTTAGACCGTGTTAAGGATACAATCTAAAGAATGCATCCTTTTACATGGTAATATGTAACAACCGTGTATAAAGGCCTCTTATTCAAACAGGTGCACGAATCACTAATTCTTGATTTTACGCGATTGTACGAGCCTACCGTAACGAAGTCACCTCTGTACAATCTTATTTCAAACAACCGTGTATAATAAGCACCTACGTATATGTTTATGTGTTAAGTAATTCAAACTATTCGTGTTTTCGTAAAATCTAAAGAGAAAACGGTTAACAAAATACAAGTTTTAACACCGTTTAACAACTAACTATGAAACGACCCAACTCCTTAGACCGTGTTAAGGATACAATCTAAGGAATACATGCTTTTACATGGTAATACGTATCAACCGTGTATAAAGGCCTCTAATTCAAACACGTGTACGAATCACTAACTCTCGATTTTACGCGATTGTATGAGCCAACCGTAACGAAGTCACGTCTGTACAATCTAATTTCAAACAACCGCGTATAATAAGCACCTATGTATATGTTCATGTGTTATGTAATTCAAAATAATCGTGTTTTAGTAACATCTAAAGAGAAACGGTTAAAAAGTACATGTTTTGATACCGTTTAACAACTAACTGTGAACCGACCCAACTCCTTAGACCGTGTTAAGAATACAATCTAAAGAATACATGGTAATACATGGTAATACGTAACAACCGTGTATAAAGGTCTCTTATTCAAACGGGTGTACAAATCACTAACTCTCGATTTTACGCTACGAGCCAACCGTAACGAAGTCCCGTCTGTAGAATATTATTTCAAACAACCGTGTAACAAGCACCTATGTATATGTTTATGTGTTAAGTAATTAAAAATATTCGTGTTTTCGTAACCTCTAAAGAGAAAACGGTTAAAAGGTACAAGTTTTAATACCGTTTAACAACTAACTGTGAACCGACCCAACTCCTTAGACCGTGTTAAGAATACAATATAAAGAGTACATGCTTTTACATGGTAATACGTATCAACCGTGTATAAAGGCCTCTTATTCAAACAGGTGCACGAATCACTAATTCTTGATTTTACGCGATTGTACGAGCCTACCGTAACGAAGTCACCTCTGTACAATCTTATTTCAAACAACCGTGTATAATAAGCACCTACGTATATGTTTATGTGTTAAGTAATTCAAACTATTCGTGTTTTCGTAAAATCTAAAGAGAAAACGGTTAACAAAATACAAGTTTTAACACCGTTTAACAACTAACTATGAAACGACCCAACTCCTTAGACCGTGTTAAGGATACAATCTAAGGAATACATGCTTTTACATGGTAATACGTATCAACCGTGTATAAAGGCCTCTAATTCAAACACGTGTACGAATCACTAACTCTCGATTTTACGCAATTGTATGAGCCAACCGTAACGAAGTCACGTCTGTACAATCTAATTTCAAACAACCGCGTATAATAAGCACCTATGTATATGTTCATGTGTTAAGTAATTCAAAATATTCGTGTTTTCGTAACATCTAAAGGGAAAACGGTTAAAAAAGTACAAGTTTTAATACCGTTTAACAACTAACTGTGAAACGACCCAACTCCTTAGACCGTGTTAAGGATACTATCTAAAGAATACATGCTTTTACATGGTAATACGTAACAACCGTGTATAAAGGCCTCTTATTCAAACGGGTGTACGAATCACTAACTCTCGGTTTTACGCTACGAGCCAACCGTAAGGAAGTCACGTCTGTAGAATCTTATTTCAAACAACCTTGTATAATAAGCACCTATGTATATGTTTATGTGTTAAGTAATTCAAAATATTCGTGTTTTCGTAACATCTAAAGAGAAAACGGTTAAAAATTACAAGTTTTAATACCGTTTAACAACTAACTGTGAAACGACCCAACTCCTTAGACCGTGTTAACGATACAATCTAAAGAATACATGCTTTTACATGGTTATACGTAACAACCGTGTATAAAGGCCTCTTATTCAAACAAGTGTACGAATCACTAACTCTCGATTTTACGCGATTGTACTAGCCAACCGTAACAATGTCACGTCTGTACAATCTTATTTCAAACAACCGCGTATAATAAGCACCTATGTATATTGTTAATGTAAAGTTTATATAAGAAGTTGAGGGACTTGAAGTGTAACTTTTCTATTTCCTAGGGTTGGGGTATAAATACCCCAATGCCTTTGTATTGTATTTTGGACGTATCATTTGGAATGACATAGACTTGTGACTTTCTCTCTACATCTCTCTACATACTTTCTCTCTCTACATGTTTCTCTTATGTTCTTGAGTTTCTAACTCAATCTTGTTGAGATTGTGTTAGATTTGGATTCATTCACATTAACAATTGGTATCAGAGCTGGATCTACTACATTTTTGATGAAGATTCTCATGGATTGAAGCAAAGACTTGAAGATTTGAAGCTTTGAAGATAGTCATCAATGGAGGTTCATGAAGACTTGAAGAGTTTTTGAGTTGTTTAGTGATTTTTTCATGAATTCATGTCTGAATTCATGAATTAGAGTGATGTTTGAGTGTTTTTGCACAGGATTTAGATAGGATTTGAGGTAAAATTGAAGGTTTTAGCTAGATTTTTGAGAAAAAGTTGAGAAAAAGTTCATCTTCATATGTCTCGAGTCTAGTGTATCTTCATATGTCTCGAGTCTTTTGTATGTTCATATGTCTCGAGACTCATCTCGAGACTACGTGAAGGCATCTCGAGTCGTGATTGGTTAAGTCACGAGATAAGTCTCGAGTTGGGTTGTTAGAGTACAAGACAAGGAAGGCAATTCGAGTGTTTGTCGTTTTGTGACACGTGAAAATACTCGAGACATCATCTCGAGTGATACTGTTCATCACTCGAGACAACTTCGCAAGGGTTGATCCTATCACGAGACAATACACTCGAGACATTATCTCGAGCATTACTGTTCAACACTCGAGACATTATCTCGAGCATTACTGTTCATCACTCGAGACATTATCTCGAGCATTACTGTTCAACACTCGAGACAGTATCTCGAGTTGGAAGTGTAGATTACTCGAGACAGTATCTCGAGTCTCTGACAACATCTCGAGTGTCACTATTCACACTCGAAACATCTACAAGGTTGAGAATCTGAGAAAAGTAGTAGAAAAGATCCTGAATTACAACATGAATCCAATCAACAAAAGAGAAGATTTGGCAATGGGGTCTGACTCTAAAGCACCAGTATTGTTTAAAGATGAGTATGAGCTATGGGTGGCAAGATTCAGACTATTCATAAAGAGAAAAGACAAAGGCAATCTGATTTTAAAATCAATTGACTATGGAGCAAAACCATTGCCTATGCATACTGTTAATGGAACAAGAGTAGTAAAAGAGGTTGAAGAGATGGATGAGGCAGAGAAAACCCAATACTTGATAGATCTGGAAGCACAAAATTGTTTGATTCAAGCAATCCCGAATGACATATACAGAAAACTTGATAGCTATGATGATTCAGCAAAGTCTATCTGGGATCAGTTAGAAAAGATAATGCTCGGATCTAAAGTGGGAAATCAGTTGAGGATAACTACTCTAATGGACAAGTATGAAAACTTCAAGATGAAGGATGGTGAATCTCTGGAAGATGCTTATGACAGATTTGTTATACTAATGAATGACATGAAGAAGAACAGAATTCCTAGATCAGAGATGGACTTTAGTGTGAAGTTCATAAATAATCTGTCTTTAGAATGGAAGCCATTTACCAGATTTGTAAAGCAACACAAAGCTCTAAATGAGCTCAAAGTATATGAAGTATATGAGAACTTGAAGCTGTTTGAGGAAGAAGTTGAAGAAGCTGTGTTGGAAAAACAGAAGAAAGAAAAAGCTGAACAAGAATCGCTTGCACTACTAACTGAAAGAAAGAAAGGAAAGAGAGTTATCAAGAAGGGTAAGGCAAATGTGTTTGAAGTAGATGATGATGAGGATGAAGAAGAAAGTGAGGATGAAGAACGAGACTTGATGTTTCAAAGTTTGTTAACTTTGACAGAAGCATACAAAAAGAAATACTATAATAGATCAGGTTCTAATAACAGAAAGGGTGCATTCAGAGGAAGGAGTTTAATTAGAAGTGGTAATCAAAATCAAGGTCAAATGTATGCTCCAAGAACTCAAGGTACTTATATAGACAAATATGCTACAAAAGGAGTTGAAGAAGAAAAAGAAGCTGTTGAGGTTGTGGATGAGAAGAAGAAAAATGAGAATATTACATGTTTTAAATGTGGAAAGAAAGGTCATGTAGCAAGAATTTGTCCAGCAAAGATGTCCAAAGTTGAGATTCTCAGAAAGAAGCTAGAATTGGCAGAAAAGCAGGAGCAAGGGTTGGTGCTAATGGCAGATGATGAAGAATGGCTGGATGTGTCTGATACTGAAGATCAGGCTCAAATGTGTTTCATGGGATTGCTGGAAGAAGAGTCTGATGAAGAGGAAGCAGAAGTTTCGGATCCACTCATGGTAAATGATTCTAAATTTATTGAGTATAAAAATAAACTGATAGAAATGACAAATCCAATTCACATGAAAAATCAAGAAATGGAAGTTGTCATTTCTAAGCAGAATCAAGAAATTACTGACTTAACTCAACAAAGAGATAGTCTTTCCTCTACTGTTGAAAAACTGAATGAGTCAGTAACTGAACTTGAGGATCTGAAACAACAGAATAAAATTTTGAAGTCAGAAATTGATTTTCTAACTCTCAGTTTAACTTCGGAAAAAGATAATGTTACTTCTTTAAACAAAACAATTTCTGAATTGAATTTTAAACTTTACAAGATTGGTCAGTCTGAGCATACATTTTTTCTAAACAAACCTTATGCAGATAGAGATTTATTTTCCAAAGAAGGTCTTGGCTTTAAAAATCCTCAATATTTGAAAAAGGCCTTAGAAGAAAAACCTGCATTTTACAATCTCACAGATTTACGAATGAGTACTAGATTTCCAATCTTGAAAGGTTTTGAAATGAAAGAAGAATTTTCTGAGATGCAAGAAATGAAGAAGCATGATCCATTATATCATGGTGACAAATATCATAGAGTTAAATTTGTTTATAGTTCTGAAAATTTGAGAATTAAGTCACCTAATACAGTGAATTCTTCTGAAATGCTTTTACAGTCAGAATCACAATGTGAATATGATGGTATATTAAAGTCATATGTTCCGACACTAGAACTTGAAGATAAGATTTCCGAGTTAGAAAGAAAAATTAAAGAGTTATCAGAACAAAATGAAATTCTTCTTTCTAAAAATAAGAATTTTTTAACTTGGAATTCTTCAGAAACTGATTCAAAAGATTTGGTATCTGAAATACTAAATGATTTAGTGTCTTCAGTGTCAAATTCCATTTTTGACATACCAGATTCTCAAAGTGATTCTGCATCAAAGGATTCATCTATACCTCAGAAGTCATTTTCAAAATTATATTCTGATGGTTTAGATGATGTTCAAGAAGAGATTTTTAGAGTTGTCACATCTGATGGATATGTGGAATATAAGGAAGCATCAGCTATATCATCAACTGATGTTGTCAAACCATATCAGTTGGAATCAGATGATGATACACAGCCTGTTATTTCTGAAACATCTAAACCTCAGAATACAAGTACATCTCAAATCACAAATGGATCATCTTCTACCATTTCTCTGATCAGCTCAGATAATTCTGATTCCAATGAAATTGTTTGTTTAAACAAGAAACATGAATCTTACAAGAAACAGGTTGAGAATACTATAAATCAACTGAGAGTAGAGCTTGCGCGTCAAAAATGTGACTCAAAATTTTGGTTAAGCAAATGTACTTCTTTAACAAAAAGCCATGACAGATTAGTTGAAAGACTGTCTGTTTATGAAGAAGGATTACATTATGCTGGTAAAAGTCAAAAGATAGAGTCTCCTGCTGTAACTGAAAGTTATATCAAGTCAATAAGATTTACTCAGGGGGTTAAGTCAATGTTGCGTCATTTTCAAAAGCAACTTGATTTGAAAAAGAACATTATCTCTGTTAACACTCCTGAGAAATCTAAGCCATGTTTTACACAAAGTCAGACTTCTCACACTAAGCCTAAGCCATTTGATATTTGTGCTAATGTATCTGCAGAACGTGTAGTTCATGCATCGAAGAAAAGACAGAAGAAGAAGCCAAGGAGTCAATCTAGAAAGGATAGTTCTAGTATGCAGTTTTCATCTAATGTTGTTACTCCTAACAATAGACGGAGTCATTTCCTTTTCAATAAGAGTCATGTACCTTTTCATACTACTATGATCAATAAAAAGGCTACAGTGATTTCATCAACTTCTTCAAATTCTCAACATATGGATGAAACTCATACTAAGTTCATTAATTCTTCTGAACTTCATTCTTCTGTCTCTAACTTCGTTCCATTTCGAAAATCCATAGTGCGTAAAGGAATCAAATATTTTTGGGATTCAATTTCAAAAGTGTATAAGAATTCTTCAGTTCCAGGACCCATTTTTAAATGGGTTCCTAAATCTACTTGATTGTAATTATTGCAGGCCAGTCATAAGTGGTACCTTGATTCCGGGTGCTCCAAACATATGACTGGAAGGAAAGAGATCCTGTCCAATTATACAGAAGAATATGGAGGATCTGTAAAGTTTGGTAATAATGAATTAGCTCCAGTGGTTGGTCATGGTGACATTGTATGCAAAGATATTACTATTCAGAATGTGGCTCATGTTGTTGGTCTAAATCATATCTCTTCAGTATTGGCAAATTTTGTGATAAAGACTTGGAGGTATACTTTAAGAAAAGACGTTGTGTTGTCAGAACTGAAGCAGGTAGAGAGTTGTTAGTTGGTTCTCGACGAACAAATCTCTACACAATTAGACTACAACATAAGTTACAATCTATGTCCCCTTGCTTTCTTACCAGATCCTCTTTAAGACAAGCGGTTTTATGGCATAAACGATTATCTCATTTGAATTTCAGATACATTGACAAAATTGTTAAACATCAACTTGTATCTGGAATTCCAATGATTAAATTTGAACAAGAGGAAATGTGCCCTGGATGTGAAAAAGGCAAGATGAAACGTGTATCTCATCCTCCCAAACCTGAACAAGGATCAAAATCTCCTTTGAGTTTGTTGCATATGGATTTGTGTGGCCCTATGAAGTTTTAGAGTTTGGCTGGTCGTAAATATATTCTGGTTATTGTTGATGATTTTTCAAGATATACTTGGACAAAGTTTTTAAAATCTAAGGATGAAACTTCTTCTCTTATTATCAATTTCATTAAAGCTGTTCAAGTACAACTTAACCTTCCAGTCCAAACTGTTCGAACTGATAATGGGACGGAGTTTAAAAATATCATTCTTAAAACTTTTTATAATACTTTTGGTATTACTCAAACATTTTCTGCTGCACGAACTCCGGAACAGAATGGGGTAGTTGAACGGCGAAATCGTACTCTTGTTGAAGCTGCTAGATCTATGCTTGCTGAAAGTCAACTACCTCAATACTTGTGGGCTGAAGCGGTTAATACTGCTTGTTACACACAAAATCGTTCAATAATTCATAGGAGATTTGGAAAAACTCCTTATCATATTTTGTTTGGTCGAGTACCTTCAGTTGGACACTTTAAAGTGTTTGGTTGCAAGTGTTTTGTTTTAAATGAATCTGAAAATAGGGTTAAGTTTGGACCTAAGTCGGATGAGTTAATTTTTGTTGGATATTCTGAGTCCTCAATCGCATACAGGGTACTTAATAAACAGAAAAGGGTGGTATCTGAAAGCATCAATGTTCGCTTTGATCCAATTACTGAATTATCCTCTGATTGTTCATCTTCTTCGAGTACTAATCATGTTGTGAATGCAGAATCTTCAAGTCAAGATCAGTGTGTAACTCCTGAGTCGTCTCAAACTTCTTATCTTGATTTTCTGTTTCAATCTGTTTATGATGATTTTTCTCATGCTACTTCTTCATCTACAGGTTCTGCACTTGATTCGCTATCTCTTCCATCCTCTTCTAATGTAGAGTTATCTTCTACCTCTCAGAATGAGCCTGATTTATCCGAGGCAGTTGACACACACTCTACTAATACTTCGTCCTTGGATATTACTGATTCTGCTTCAACATCTATTCAGGCTACTTCTGATGTTCAAGATATACCTTCTGCTTCATCTACTGAACCTCATGTTACTAACCCCTCTGAAAATCCTTCTGAATCTTCTACCACTGTACCTGTTGACATCATTGAACCTTCAACAGTAAATGATCAGACTCCTTTACCTCATACTGTCAAATGGACTCGCAGTCATCCAATTGAACTGATTATTGGAGATCCTACATCCACAGTCAAGACACGAGCTGCATCAGCTAATGAATGCAATTTTTTCTGTCTTCTTGACTGACACTGAACCAACCCGTGTTTCGGATGCATTACAAGATTCTGACTGGGTGACTGCCATGCAAGAAGAACTAAATCAGTTTTCAGCACTTAAAGTGTAACACCCCGCTAAAGCGGAACCGCAAGGTGATACAGCTAAGATTTCATCGCGATAGGATATAAATCACACCAATCATTCATACCAAAATTTAAAAGAGTTTACACAATATTTCAAGTATTACAATCCATCCTTCATTTAGGTTTACAAATTTAAACAAAATATGAATTGACATGACTGGTGTTATGCAAAAGTTCCCTTAATGAACATATCAAACCTTCGGAATTCCTGAAAAGCATGTTAAACAAGTGTCAACTACAAGAGTTGGTGAGTTCACAGGTTTTTATAGATGTAAAGCAGTTATGTACAATATTCATCCCAAAAGACGTTTATTCGCAATACGGTTGTAAACAGTTTGGTGAATCAGTTCATTCACCCCAAAACAAATAACAGTTTAGTAAACGACAGTGAGTAGATTTCCCAAACGATGTGTTAATTACATGATATATATCAGTGAGTTACTACAATCCTTCATTTCGTGACATTGCTACGCCCCTATTCAGCCTTGCCGGGGGAAAACTAATTCCAGCCGGGGTGAATATTTTTCAATACAGTGCACCTATTACTCGTCAGTTCTAGGTGGGTATGTCAATCCAAATAGCGCTATCCACTTGTATCATAGGCCCAATTTGTAAGGGTTAATAGTAGTGCAGGGGACATTTCATTTATTGCTCACTATATCATGATTCAACAAATCAAAAATTTATTTCATAAAACATTTCATTTCATTTCATTTCGATGCTCGAGTTCATTTCATTTCAATTCATTTGATACTCGAAGCATGGTTTCATTTCAATTCACTTCAATAAACTCAAAACATTTCATTTCAATAATTCATTTTATTAACATACTCACATTTCGATTTACATCATTTTATAAAACATTTCATATAAACGAATCATTTCATTTTGTCACAATAAGTCATTTCATTTCGATAATTCAATTCATTTCGCAACAAGTTCACAACCAAACACATTTAATCATATACATGCTTTTCACCCCAAAAATTTCGTAAAAGCGGTAAAAATGGGGCTGTGAATACTCACCTCTAGCGTTTAGTGCGGATTTGTTAAGGTTGGTGCGTGGTCTAGTGCCCGTCTCCGAACTACGGTTGCCCTATCAAACACGTAATTTTCAACGTAAGTCCTAAGTCCAACGGTCCTTAAAAATCGTACCGAAATCCATATAATGCCATTATGTAAATTTTATAGTCCAAATTTAATAAAAATTCCTTTTGTCACAATTTTAAGGTTCTCCAAACATTTTGGGGTTCAAAACTTATAAAATTGGATTTTTCTAAAATTTCAGAATCTGTCAAAATTTTTGAGTTGTAAAAATTGCTATTTTGAACTTAGGTCCTCTAACTATTGAGTCTTAAAATTTTTATCCCCTGAATTATGGGATGTTAGGCACAATTCCACCAAATTTCATAATTTTTAGAGAATTTTTACTAATTTTAAACATTTTTACAATTTTAGTGGTAAGGGCTGGAATTCCAGAATACCTTTAGATAGAGTTTAGTTCATAAATAATTCCATACACCACTTTATCACGAATTTCCAAAGAGATTTCCTAGATAAAACATATACCAAACTTTTGAGATAAGATTCATGCCATAAGGATGGTTTTTGAGAGATTTATGACCTCTTCAAGTGGTGCATGTGTAATCTGCCATAAGAGGACAGCCTACACCACCAACTTAAACTCATTGGTTGAAGTCTCAAAACTCCTCTAAATGACATGAGCTTGGACTTTTTAGAAAGCTAACTCAAAGTACTTGAGTTTAGGATCAAGAAAATTGTGCTTTAGATGAATAATCAAGGAGTTATGCTAGTTTGAAGTTGACCAAAGTTTCTGACCAAACACTGTTGCACACAAAAATGTTTTTGGATGGTTTGAACTCAAATCTTGGTGTTTTTATGCAAAATCAGTGGGGTATGAACCCTAACACCTTAAATTTCATCCCATAAAAATTTCATAAAGAAATGACTACAACAAGACCCTTTTTGAGTCGTACAAAGTACATGCAATTATTTTGACAGAATCTGTCCAACATTTAACATTCAAAATGATACCAAAACACATAAAATCATACCATTTCGGGGTTTTTCTTGCTATTTCACCCATAACTCAGATTATTCAAATGTAATACAACTAATATATGCTTTCATACCATCCAAACCCATGCATGAACTATTGATGAAGTTTAGCACAAGTTTGGTGGTCAAAAACATCATTTAACAAGGATTTTACATCCAAATGGTGTTCTTATGGGGAAGTCATTGACTCTCACCTTCATAGATTGTTTTTCCAACATTTCTAAGGTGGAATCTCTTTCCCAAACACCATAAGGATTTAGAATCCATAGAAGGAGGTTAAACCTCAAGAAAAACACGAAAATAGAGCTTGAAAGGAGTGAAAAACGAATCTAAACTTAACCTAACCTTCTTACCTTTGAGATTTTGATTACAATAACTTGAATGTGGTTTTTAATCTTCAAGAAATCTGATTTTTGAAGATGAGTTTAGGGCTGGACTTGAGAGAGAAATGAGAGGATTTTAGAGAGAGGAAGAGTTTAGAGAGAGAGGGATTTTTGAAAAATGGGTGAAGTGATGATGATGAATTGATTTTGTAGGGAAAAGAGGAGAGGAGAGAGAGATAGGGGGGGGGTGGCCGGCCCCCTAGTGGGTCCCACCTCCTCCTCTCTTTTCTTTTATTTTTTTTTTTACACACTTTCTTACACTGTCAGTTCGATTCGGTACCGGGTTTTCGGCGTTTTTTGGCAAAAACCGACTTTTCGAAGGTGGTTTTAGATTATTTAGGTCGGTTTACTCATATTTTAAACAGAATAACTTAAATTTTCAAGATTCATTTTAAATTTGGCATTTTAGGATTATCGGGTGATTTCGGGCCGGTTCGGGCTTTTTCGGGCAGTTTCCGGAACTTTTAGGTTTTAGCCTAACTTTTTCACGCAAACTAACCTAGATTATCCAGGCAACTTAAATTCTACCTTTTAGCCTACAGGAACGCTACTGAGTGAATTTAACGAGTAGCTAACCTGAGTGTCAAAATTTGACGGATGTCACAGTTACCCCCGGTTGAAAGAAATTTCGTCCCGAAATTTAATTCTTGCTATTACAGCCGGGGTTTTCTGTGAAGAGATGCGGGTACTTGCTTTTCATGAAGGCCTCCCGCTTCCAAGTAAACTCTGGTCCGTGCCTAGAGTTCCATTTCACTTTGACTATCGGTATCCTGCTGCGTCGGAGTTGCTTGATTTCTCGATCAAGAATTTCGATTGGTTCCTCGGAAACACGCAGTTGCTCATCGATTTGAATCTCATCCAAAGGCAGAACTACGGTCTCCTCCGACAGACATTTCTTTAGGTTGGACACGTGAAACGTGTCATGAATTGAGCTCAGCTCTATGGGTAAGTCCAACCTATAGGCAACAGGTCCGATTCTCTCTATGACCCTGAATGGTCCAACAAAACGAGGGTTCAGTTTCCCTTTCTTTCCAAACCTTATTATCCCTTTCCATGGTGATACTTTTAGTAACACTTTGTCACCAACTTGAAATTCCAACGGCTTTCGCCGATTATCGGCATAGCTTTTCTGGCGATCCCTGGCCGTTTTCAGCTTTTCTTGAACCATTTTGATTTTGTCGGTGGTCTCCTGCACGACATCAGGCCTAAACAATCGATTCTCTCCCACTTCCAACCAATTAAGTGGGGACCTACACTTGCGTCCATACAGTGCCTCGTATGGCGCACACTGAATGCTGGCGTGATAGCTATTGTTGTAGGAGAACTCGACTAAAGGTAGATGATCGTCCCAACTTCCTCCAAATTCCAACACACAGGCACGTAACATATCCTCTAATGTTTGGATGGTTCGCTCAGTCTGTCCATCGGTCTGAGGATGGTAAGCCGTGCTCAAATCCACACGAGTGCCCAAAGCTGCTTGAAGCGATTGCCAAAATCGCGAGGTAAATCTGCTATCTCTATCAGAGATGATCGATATCGGGACTCCATGTCGCATGACAATTTCACCGACATACAGCTGCGCAAGCTTATCGATGCTATAAGTTTCCTTTATCGGCAAGAAATGCGCTGATTTCGTGAGTCTGTCAACGATTACCCAAATCGTATCATGACCCTTTTTAGTCTTGGGTAGTTTTGTCACGAAATCCATCGATATCTGCTCCCATTTCCATTCCGGGATTTCCGGTTGTTGAAGAAGTCCGGACGGTTTTTGGTGCTCTGCTTTAACTTTTGCGCAAGTTAAGCATTTACTTACGTAGATGGCGATATCTCTCTTCATACCGGGCCACCAGTAATGCTCCTTCAGTCCCTTGTACATTTTATCAGACCCTGGATGAATCGAATACCTCGACTGATGAGCTTCATCCATGATCATCTTTTTCAATTGCTCCACCCTCGGAATCCAAATTCTTCCCTTGAAGTAACACACTCCATCCTCTTTCTCCTCAAATTCCTTTTCTACGCCGTGAAGAGTTTCCTTGTTTAAGTTGTCAGCCTTCAAGGCTTCCTTTTGTGCTTCCACTACTTGAGTTTTTAGGCTGGTCTGCACTACCAATCCCATTGCTCGTGACCTTATGGGCTTTACCCGCTCCTTCCGGCTTAACGCATCAGCAACAACATTCGCTTTCCCTGGGTGATACTTAATCTCGCAATCGTAGTCGCTGAGCAATTCCACCCATCTCCTTTGTCTCATATTCAACATCTTTTGATCAAGTATGTGCTGGAGGCTCTTATGATCCGTAAAAATGGTGCATTTGGTGCCATAGAGATAATGTCTCCATATCTTAAGGGCAAACACCACTGCTCCAAGCTCCAAATCATGAGTGGTGTAGTTCTTCTCGTGAACTTTCAGCTGTCTGGATGCGTAAGCGATGACTTTCTCGTTTTGCATTAGAACACATCCCAAGCCTTGATGTGAAGCATCGCAATATACCACGAAGTTATCTGTCCCTTCGGGTAATGCTAAAATGGGTGCGTTGCACAATTTATGCTTCAACACCTGGAACGCTTCCTCTTGCTTCTCTCCCCAAATAAACTTCTTGTCTTTCTGCGTTAGGGCTGTCAGCGGCTGCGCGATCTTGGAAAAGTTTGCAATGAACCTTCGGTAATAACCTGCCAGACCAAGAAATTGTCGAATTTCTGTCGGTGTTTTCGGGGCTTCCCATTTCTTTATAGCCTCGATCTTAGCTGGGTCAACATGTATTCCATCTCTATTCACTACATGTCCTAGAAAGTGAACTTCCCGAATCCAAAATTCGCACTTTGAGAATTTGGCGTATAGCTGCTCGGCCTTTAACAGTTCCAATATCAGCCTCAAATGATGCTCGTGGTCCTCCTTGCTCCTAGAGTAGATTAGGATGTCATCAATGAAGACAATCACGAACTTATCTAAGTATGGCCGACATACTCGATTCATCAAATCCATGAATACTGCCGGAGCGTTCGTCAAACCAAAAGGCATGACTAAGAACTCGTAGTGACCATAGCGGGTTCTAAACGCTGTCTTTGCGATGTCTTCCTCACGAACTCGCATTTGATGGTAACCAGATCGAAGATCGATTTTGGAGAAGTACGTTGCTCCTTGCAGTTGATCGAACAGGTCGTCGATGCGCGGAAGAGGGTAGCGATTTTTAATAGTGATCTTGTTCAGCTCTCTGTAATCGATGCACATACGAAAAGATCCGTCCTTCTTTTTGACGAACAACACAGGGGCTCCCCACGGTGATGAGCTGGGTCGGATGAATCCTTTGTCCAAAAGCTCCTGAAGTTGATTTGACAGCTCTTGCATCTCGGACGGTGCTAGTCGATAAGGCGACTTTGCTATGGGACCTGCTCCAGGAACTAGGTCAATGTGAAACTCCACTTGTCGTTGTGGAGGCAATCCAGGTAATTCTTCCGGAAATACCTCTGGAAATTCTCGCACAACTGGAATATCCTGAATTCGCTTTTCCTTCGCCTCTGTATCTATGACGTGCGCCATGAATGCTATGCATTCCTTCCGTAGATGACCTCGCATCTTCATAAACGACACAATCTTGATGTCTCTCTTTGGCCTATCTCCATACACTTCGAGTAATCCTCCATCAGGTAATGGTAATGCGACTATCTTTTCAGCACAACATATTGTTGCTCGATGCTTGGACATCCAGTCCATACCGACAATTATGTCAAAGCTCCCTATCTTGATTGGGATCAAGTCTATGCTAAAATCCTTTCCAGCTAAACCTAGAGTGCATTTTCTGATTATTTTGTTAGCCCTAACTAGTTCTCCGTTGGAGTATTCAATTACGTGGTCCTCTTTCAGATTCTGTGACTTTTTATTTATCTTAGGCCTGAATTCTAACGACACAAAGCTCATATCTGCTCCGGAATCGAAAAGCACAGTGGCAGGATAGTTGTTGAGAAGAAACGTACCTGTAACCACGTCTGGGTTTTGCCTTGCTTCCTCCGTCCCAATAACAAACGCTCTCCCGCGAGCTAGTCCTCCGCGGTTTCCTTGGTTTCCTGGATTCGCCGGCTGCGCCTGATTTGCGTAAGGCCTTGGATTCAACTTGGGACAAGCATTCCGGTAGTGATTGTAGCTCCCACACTCAAAACAGGCTCTCTTTCTACAATCCTTGTCGGTATGGCCTCCCCTGCCACACCTGGAACAGATAACACATCTCCCAGCATGATGATTCCCACATTTGCCACATCTCTGAGGCATCCCCTTTTCTTTCTCTGCTACTTGCATCTGCATTCCGTAGCTCCTAGTCATTCTTCTATCCTTTCCCGTCTTTCCTCTGAATTGCAGTTTGGGTGCTTCCTCCATCTTCCTCTTTCCCTTTGCCTTGTCACTCGAGAAAGTTCCCGATCGGATAGCGTTGTTGGTAAGGCGGTTTGCTAAGTTAACTGCCTCTTGTAGGCTCTTTGGATCAGCTGCCGTCACGTTACCTCTGATTTCGGGGGACAAACCCCAAACATACCTATCGACTCGGTTTTGTTCAGGTGTCACCAAGTGGGGCACTAACTTGGCTAACTCGTGAAATCGGGTAGTGTATGAGGTGATGTCGTTTCCCTTCATCTCGTGGCGCCATAATTCAGCTTCCAACTTTTGAAGTTCGCTCCTTGGACAGAATTCCTCCTTCAGCATCTTCTTGAAATCCTCCCAGGTGATCTGACCGGTTGCGTCACGGCCACGGACTTGTACCTGGGTGTTCCACCATGTCAAAGCTCGCCCTTGGAGTAGACAAGCGGCATACTCGACCTTATTCCTTTCCAGGCACTTGCTTATGTGAAGGACTGATTCCATACTTTCAATCCATGTTAATAATCCAACAGCTCCCTCTGTTCCATGGAACTCTTTAGGGTTGCAGCTTCGGAAGGATTTGTATGTACAATCTCGTTCCCTTGACCCTTGATTGTTGTTCTGATTGGTGTTCAGCCCAGCAGCCACCTGGCTAACTATGCCGGGTAACGAAGCCATCACTTGCTCCGATACGAGCCTCGACAAGTCCGGGTTCTCTCTTCTCGGAGGCATGTTTCTAAAGCAACAGCATGCCCACAAGTTTAAATGACACTTTCCATTTTCTAAGTGTAATCGCAATTCTACTTATTTTTCGCAATTTAAATGCCATACTAATTCACGCTATCATTTTAACCTAACGTTTTTAGACATTTCAAACAACCACAATAAGCATGTCAATTGCATATTCATTTTCTAACACATAAGCGGAGCATAGATAAGATCATAAAGCTTCCATTTAATAAAACAAAATCCAAATCATAAATTCACCAAGCATGTTCAAAATACGATCACATCCATACAGTCATCCATAATAATTCATAAATTGTTCAAATCTAGGCATACTGCCCCAAAAATAAGAGTTTTATCAAAAGATCAATCACCAAACCCACCCCCTAGGCCCTCACCCTCCAAACAGTCCACAGAAGTAGGAGTACCACCACGGTCACCACCAAATACACCACCGTATACAGGTGGTGGAGTGATGCCATGGTGTGGCTGAGGAGAGCCACTATCCTGGTCAACTGCTGGCTGTCCGCTCCAGCTACACCAAGGAGGGAGTCTATCATGTGGTCATGGTGGTCCAGAAGGTGCTCATGGATGTCCTGGCCTCGGGCTAGCCTAGCGACCTCCTGTCGCTCGGTCGGGGTCATGCCTTTCAGGCAAAGGACCGGGGCACGAGCCATGTGTGGTGGTCGAGGAACTGGTGATGGTCGGGCAACAGGCGGTGGTCGGGCGGCAGGCTGCGGTGGAGGTACTCGAATGATCGGCGACGACGGTCGATAAGGCGGCGGGGATCCTGATGACGAGGACGACGAGGACGACGATGACCCACCTTGGCCCCTGACCCGTGATGGTCCCGCCCCATCCCCGGTGGGAATGCGGAAGGTCATTCGGGTAGGCAGTGGCACGCTCTTCCGAGCAGTGCGCCTGCCTCTGAGGCCATAGTGAGTCTCAGGCCCATAGGGTCGCGCCGGACTGGCGGACCGGGCAGGGACCTGATGAGAATCAGCGTCATCATCGCTATAGGGATCCCGCTCTGGCACGGCGGTCCGAGACCGAGAGTTACCGTTCTCGCTACCTGGGTGCTCAGGGGACCCGTGAGATCGGTACTCGGATGGGTCTGACTCGTGAGACATGATACTGCGATAAAAGAATTAAGTTAATTTACGGGAAAATAAAATTTTTCAGAAATAAGTAATTTTGTACATATCATATGCAAACTCACACACAATTTCACATTTTTCAGGAATTTTCGGAAAGTTTAAATTTTTAAACCCTAATAGTATGATCAATTTATAAGTCTTATCCTATTTATATCGTGGCTAGGCGTAGGTGATCAGGCTCCGCATATCTATGATATATCAGAATAACACCTATACTAATCATACTAGTATCTAATTCTCCTATTCTTTGAAATCTTAAAAGTTTTAACTTATTTTGGAAAAACGGGTTATAGTACTTGGTTTTTATGAAAAACCAATGTTCTCTATAACCTATGGCTCTGATACCAAATCTGTAACACCCCGCTAAAGCGGAACCGCAAGGTGATACAGCTAAGATTTCATCGCGATAGGATATAAATCACACCAATCATTCATACCAAAATTTAAAAGAGTTTACACAATATTTCAAGTATTACAATCCATCCTTCATTTAGGTTTACAAATTTAAACAAAATATGAATTGACATGACTGGTGTTATGCAAAAGTTCCCTTAATGAACATATCAAACCTTCGGAATTCCTGAAAAGCATGTTAAACAAGTGTCAACTACAAGAGTTGGTGAGTTCACAGGTTTTTATAGATGTAAAGCAGTTATGTACAATATTCATCCCAAAAGACGTTTATTCGCAATACGGTTGTAAACAGTTTGGTGAATCAGTTCATTCACCCCAAAACAAATAACAGTTTAGTAAACGACAGTGAGTAGATTTCCCAAACGATGTGTTAATTACATGATATATATCAGTGAGTTACTACAATCCTTCATTTCGTGACATTGCTACGCCCCTATTCAGCCTTGCCGGGGGAAAACTAATTCCAGCCGGGGTGAATATTTTTCAATACAGTGCACCTATTACTCGTCAGTTCTAGGTGGGTATGTCAATCCAAATAGCGCTATCCACTTGTATCATAGGCCCAATTTGTAAGGGTTAATAGTAGTGCAGGGGACATTTCATTTATTGCTCACTATATCATGATTCAACAAATCAAAAATTTATTTCATAAAACATTTCATTTCATTTCATTTCGATGCTCGAGTTCATTTCATTTCAATTCATTTGATACTCGAAGCATGGTTTCATTTCAATTCACTTCAATAAACTCAAAACATTTCATTTCAATAATTCATTTTATTAACATACTCACATTTCGATTTACATCATTTTATAAAACATTTCATATAAACGAATCATTTCATTTTGTCACAATAAGTCATTTCATTTCGATAATTCAATTCATTTCGCAACAAGTTCACAACCAAACACATTTAATCATATACATGCTTTTCACCCCAAAAATTTCGTAAAAGCGGTAAAAATGGGGCTGTGAATACTCACCTCTAGCGTTTAGTGCGGATTTGTTAAGGTTGGTGCGTGGTCTAGTGCCCGTCTCCGAACTACGGTTGCCCTATCAAACACGTAATTTTCAACGTAAGTCCTAAGTCCAACGGTCCTTAAAAATCGTACCGAAATCCATATAATGCCATTATGTAAATTTTATAGTCCAAATTTAATAAAAATTCCTTTTGTCACAATTTTAAGGTTCTCCAAACATTTTGGGTTCAAAACTTATAAAATTGGATTTTTCTAAAATTTCAGAATCTGTCAAAATTTTTGAGTTGTAAAAATTGCTATTTTGAACTTAGGTCCTCTAACTATTGAGTCTTAAAATTTTTATCCCCTGAATTATGGGATGTTAGGCACAATTCCACCAAATTTCATAATTTTTAGAGAATTTTTACTAATTTTAAACATTTTTACAATTTTAGTGGTAAGGGCTGGAATTCCAGAATACCTTTAGATAGAGTTTAGTTCATAAATAATTCCATACACCACTTTATCACGAATTTCCAAAGAGATTTCCTAGATAAAACATATACCAAACTTTTGAGATAAGATTCATGCCATAAGGATGGTTTTTGAGAGATTTATGACCTCTTCAAGTGGTGCATGTGTAATCTGCCATAAGAGGACAGCCTACACCACCAACTTAAACTCATTGGTTGAAGTCTCAAAACTCCTCTAAATGACATGAGCTTGGACTTTTTAGAAAGCTAACTCAAAGTACTTGAGTTTAGGATCAAGAAAATTGTGCTTTAGATGAATAATCAAGGAGTTATGCTAGTTTGAAGTTGACCAAAGTTTCTGACCAAACACTGTTGCACACAAAAATGTTTTTGGATGGTTTGAACTCAAATCTTGGTGTTTTTATGCAAAATCAGTGGGGTATGAACCCTAACACCTTAAATTTCATCCCATAAAAATTTCATAAAGAAATGACTACAACAAGACCCTTTTTGAGTCGTACAAAGTACATGCAATTATTTTGACAGAATCTGTCCAACATTTAACATTCAAAATGATACCAAAACACATAAAATCATACCATTTCGGGTTTTTCTTGCTATTTCACCCATAACTCAGATTATTCAAATGTAATACAACTAATATATGCTTTCATACCATCCAAACCCATGCATGAACTATTGATGAAGTTTAGCACAAGTTTGGTGGTCAAAAACATCATTTAACAAGGATTTTACATCCAAATGGTGTTCTTATGGGGAAGTCATTGACTCTCACCTTCATAGATTGTTTTTCCAACATTTCTAAGGTGGAATCTCTTTCCCAAACACCATAAGGATTTAGAATCCATAGAAGGAGGTTAAACCTCAAGAAAAACACGAAAATAGAGCTTGAAATGAGTGAAAAACGAATCTAAACTTAACCTAACCTTCTTACCTTTGAGATTTTGATTACAATAACTTGAATGTGGTTTTTAATCTTCAAGAAATCTGATTTTTGAAGATGAGTTTAGGGCTGGACTTGAGAGAGAAATGAGAGGATTTTAGAGAGAGGAAGAGTTTAGAGAGAGAGGGATTTTTGAAAAATGGGTGAAGTGATGATGATGAATTGATTTTGTAGGGAAAAGAGGAGAGGAGAGAGAGATAGGGGGGGGGTGGCCGGCCCCCTAGTGGGTCCCACCTCCTCCTCTCTTTTCTTTATTTTTTTTTTTTACACACTTTCTTACACTGTCAGTTCGATTCGGTACCGGGTTTTCGGCGTTTTTTGGCAAAAACCGACTTTTCGAAGGTGGTTTTAGATTATTTAGGTCGGTTTACTCATATTTTAAACAGAATAACTTAAATTTTCAAGATTCATTTTAAATTTGGCATTTTAGGATTATCGGGTGATTTCGGGCCGGTTCGGGCTTTTTCGGGCAGTTTCCGGAACTTTTAGGTTTTAGCCTAACTTTTTCACGCAAACTAACCTAGATTATCCAGGCAACTTAAATTCTACCTTTTAGCCTACAGGAACGCTACTGAGTGAATTTAACGAGTAGCTAACCTGAGTGTCAAAATTTGACGGATGTCACAGTTACCCCCGGTTGAAAGAAATTTCGTCCCGAAATTTAATTCTTGCTATTACAGCCGGGGTTTTCTGTGAAGAGATGCGGGTACTTGCTTTTCATGAAGGCCTCCCGCTTCCAAGTAAACTCTGGTCCGTGCCTAGAGTTCCATTTCACTTTGACTATCGGTATCCTGCTGCGTCGGAGTTGCTTGATTTCTCGATCAAGAATTTCGATTGGTTCCTCGGAAACACGCAGTTGCTCATCGATTTGAATCTCATCCAAAGGCAGAACTACGGTCTCCTCCGACAGACATTTCTTTAGGTTGGACACGTGAAACGTGTCATGAATTGAGCTCAGCTCTATGGGTAAGTCCAACCTATAGGCAACAGGTCCGATTCTCTCTATGACCCTGAATGGTCCAACAAAACGAGGGTTCAGTTTCCCTTTCTTTCCAAACCTTATTATCCCTTTCCATGGTGATACTTTTAGTAACACTTTGTCACCAACTTGAAATTCCAACGGCTTTCGCCGATTATCGGCATAGCTTTTCTGGCGATCCCTGGCCGTTTTCAGCTTTTCTTGAACCATTTTGATTTTGTCGGTGGTCTCCTGCACGACATCAGGCCTAAACAATCGATTCTCTCCCACTTCCAACCAATTAAGTGGGGACCTACACTTGCGTCCATACAGTGCCTCGTATGGCGCACACTGAATGCTGGCGTGATAGCTATTGTTGTAGGAGAACTCGACTAAAGGTAGATGATCGTCCCAACTTCCTCCAAATTCCAACACACAGGCACGTAACATATCCTCTAATGTTTGGATGGTTCGCTCAGTCTGTCCATCGGTCTGAGGATGGTAAGCCGTGCTCAAATCCACACGAGTGCCCAAAGCTGCTTGAAGCGATTGCCAAAATCGCGAGGTAAATCTGCTATCTCTATCAGAGATGATCGATATCGGGACTCCATGTCGCATGACAATTTCACCGACATACAGCTGCGCAAGCTTATCGATGCTATAAGTTTCCTTTATCGGCAAGAAATGCGCTGATTTCGTGAGTCTGTCAACGATTACCCAAATCGTATCATGACCCTTTTTAGTCTTGGGTAGTTTTGTCACGAAATCCATCGATATCTGCTCCCATTTCCATTCCGGGATTTCCGGTTGTTGAAGAAGTCCGGACGGTTTTTGGTGCTCTGCTTTAACTTTTGCGCAAGTTAAGCATTTACTTACGTAGATGGCGATATCTCTCTTCATACCGGGCCACCAGTAATGCTCCTTCAGTCCCTTGTACATTTTATCAGACCCTGGATGAATCGAATACCTCGACTGATGAGCTTCATCCATGATCATCTTTTTCAATTACTCCACCCTCGGAATCCAAATTCTTCCCTTGAAGTAACACACTCCATCCTCTTTCTCCTCAAATTCCTTTTCTACGCCGTGAAGAGTTTCCTTGTTTAAGTTGTCAGCCTTCAAGGCTTCCTTTTGTGCTTCCACTACTTGAGTTTTTAGGCTGGTCTGCACTACCAATCCCATTGCTCGTGACCTTATGGGCTTTACCCGCTCCTTCCGGCTTAACGCATCAGCAACAACATTCGCTTTCCCTGGGTGATACTTAATCTCGCAATCGTAGTCGCTGAGCAATTCCACCCATCTCCTTTGTCTCATATTCAACATCTTTTGATCAAGTATGTGCTGGAGGCTCTTATGATCCGTAAAAATGGTGCATTTGGTGCCATAGAGATAATGTCTCCATATCTTAAGGGCAAACACCACTGCTCCAAGCTCCAAATCATGAGTGGTGTAGTTCTTCTCGTGAACTTTCAGCTGTCTGGATGCGTAAGCGATGACTTTCTCGTTTTGCATTAGAACACATCCCAAGCCTTGATGTGAAGCATCGCAATATACCACGAAGTTATCTGTCCCTTCGGGTAATGCTAAAATGGGTGCGTTGCACAATTTATGCTTCAACACCTGGAACGCTTCCTCTTGCTTCTCTCCCCAAATAAACTTCTTGTCTTTCTGCGTTAGGGCTGTCAGCGGCTGCGCGATCTTGGAAAAGTTTGCAATGAACCTTCGGTAATAACCTGCCAGACCAAGAAATTGTCGAATTTCTGTCGGTGTTTTCGGGGCTTCCCATTTCTTTATAGCCTCGATCTTAGCTGGGTCAACATGTATTCCATCTCTATTCACTACATGTCCTAGAAAGTGAACTTCCCGAATCCAAAATTCGCACTTTGAGAATTTGGCGTATAGCTGCTCGGCCTTTAACAGTTCCAATATCAGCCTCAAATGATGCTCGTGGTCCTCCTTGCTCCTAGAGTAGATTAGGATGTCATCAATGAAGACAATCACGAACTTATCTAAGTATGGCCGACATACTCGATTCATCAAATCCATGAATACTGCCGGAGCGTTCGTCAAACCAAAAGGCATGACTAAGAACTCGTAGTGACCATAGCGGGTTCTAAACGCTGTCTTTGCGATGTCTTCCTCACGAACTCGCATTTGATGGTAACCAGATCGAAGATCGATTTTGGAGAAGTACGTTGCTCCTTGCAGTTGATCGAACAGGTCGTCGATGCGCGGAAGAGGGTAGCGATTTTTAATAGTGATCTTGTTCAGCTCTCTGTAATCGATGCACATACGAAAAGATCCGTCCTTCTTTTTGACGAACAACACAGGGGCTCCCCACGGTGATGAGCTGGGTCGGATGAATCCTTTGTCCAAAAGCTCCTGAAGTTGATTTGACAGCTCTTGCATCTCGGACGGTGCTAGTCGATAAGGCGACTTTGCTATGGGACCTGCTCCAGGAACTAGGTCAATGTGAAACTCCACTTGTCGTTGTGGAGGCAATCCAGGTAATTCTTCCGGAAATACCTCTGGAAATTCTCGCACAACTGGAATATCCTGAATTCGCTTTTCCTTCGCCTCTGTATCTATGACGTGCGCCATGAATGCTATGCATTCCTTCCGTAGATGACCTCGCATCTTCATAAACGACACAATCTTGATGTCTCTCTTTGGCCTATCTCCATACACTTCGAGTAATCCTCCATCAGGTAATGGTAATGCGACTATCTTTTCAGCACAACATATTGTTGCTCGATGCTTGGACATCCAGTCCATACCGACAATTATGTCAAAGCTCCCTATCTTGATTGGGATCAAGTCTATGCTAAAATCCTTTCCAGCTAAACCTAGAGTGCATTTTCTGATTATTTTGTTAGCCCTAACTAGTTCTCCGTTGGAGTATTCAATTACGTGGTCCTCTTTCAGATTCTGTGACTTTTTATTTATCTTAGGCCTGAATTCTAACGACACAAAGCTCATATCTGCTCCGGAATCGAAAAGCACAGTGGCAGGATAGTTGTTGAGAAGAAACGTACCTGTAACCACGTCTGGGTTTTGCCTTGCTTCCTCCGTCCCAATAACAAACGCTCTCCCGCGAGCTAGTCCTCCGCGGTTTCCTTGGTTTCCTGGATTCGCCGGCTGCGCCTGATTTGCGTAAGGCCTTGGATTCAACTTGGGACAAGCATTCCGGTAGTGATTGTAGCTCCCACACTCAAAACAGGCTCTCTTTCTACAATCCTTGTCGGTATGGCCTCCCCTGCCACACCTGGAACAGATAACACATCTCCCAGCATGATGATTCCCACATTTGCCACATCTCTGAGGCATCCCCTTTTCTTTCTCTGCTACTTGCATCTGCATTCCGTAGCTCCTAGTCATTCTTCTATCCTTTCCCGTCTTTCCTCTGAATTGCAGTTTGGGTGCTTCCTCCATCTTCCTCTTTCCCTTTGCCTTGTCACTCGAGAAAGTTCCCGATCGGATAGCGTTGTTGGTAAGGCGGTTTGCTAAGTTAACTGCCTCTTGTAGGCTCTTTGGATCAGCTGCCGTCACGTTACCTCTGATTTCGGGGGACAAACCCCAAACATACCTATCGACTCGGTTTTGTTCAGGTGTCACCAAGTGGGGCACTAACTTGGCTAACTCGTGAAATCGGGTAGTGTATGAGGTGATGTCGTTTCCCTTCATCTCGTGGCGCCATAATTCAGCTTCCAACTTTTGAAGTTCGCTCCTTGGACAGAATTCCTCCTTCAGCATCTTCTTGAAATCCTCCCAGGTGATCTGACCGGTTGCGTCACGGCCACGGACTTGTACCTGGGTGTTCCACCATGTCAAAGCTCGCCCTTGGAGTAGACAAGCGGCATACTCGACCTTATTCCTTTCCAGGCACTTGCTTATGTGAAGGACTGATTCCATACTTTCAATCCATGTTAATAATCCAACAGCTCCCTCTGTTCCATGGAACTCTTTAGGGTTGCAGCTTCGGAAGGATTTGTATGTACAATCTCGTTCCCTTGACCCTTGATTGTTGTTCTGATTGGTGTTCAGCCCAGCAGCCACCTGGCTAACTATGCCGGGTAACGAAGCCATCACTTGCTCCGATACGAGCCTCGACAAGTCCGGGTTCTCTCTTCTCGGAGGCATGTTTCTAAAGCAACAGCATGCCCACAAGTTTAAATGACACTTTCCATTTTCTAAGTGTAATCGCAATTCTACTTATTTTTCGCAATTTAAATGCCATACTAATTCACGCTATCATTTTAACCTAACGTTTTTAGACATTTCAAACAACCACAATAAGCATGTCAATTGCATATTCATTTTCTAACACATAAGCGGAGCATAGATAAGATCATAAAGCTTCCATTTAATAAAACAAAATCCAAATCATAAATTCACCAAGCATGTTCAAAATACGATCACATCCATACAGTCATCCATAATAATTCATAAATTGTTCAAATCTAGGCATACTGCCCCAAAAATAAGAGTTTTATCAAAAGATCAATCACCAAACCCACCCCCTAGGCCCTCACCCTCCAAACAGTCCACAGAAGTAGGAGTACCACCACGGTCACCACCAAATACACCACCGTATACAGGTGGTGGAGTGATGCCATGGTGTGGCTGAGGAGAGCCACTATCCTGGTCAACTGCTGGCTGTCCGCTCCAGCTACACCAAGGAGGGAGTCTATCATGTGGTCATGGTGGTCCAGAAGGTGCTCATGGATGTCCTGGCCTCGGGCTAGCCTAGCGACCTCCTGTCGCTCGTCGGGGTCATGCCTTTCAGGCAAAGGACCGGGGCACGAGCCATGTGTGGTGGTCGAGGAACTGGTGATGGTCGGGCAACAGGCGGTGGTCGGGCGGCAGGCTGCGGTGGAGGTACTCGAATGATCGGCGACGACGGTCGATAAGGCGGCGGGGATCCTGATGACGAGGACGACGAGGACGACGATGACCCACCTTGGCCCCTGACCCGTGATGGTCCCGCCCCATCCCCGGTGGGAATGCGGAAGGTCATTCGGGTAGGCAGTGGCACGCTCTTCCGAGCAGTGCGCCTGCCTCTGAGGCCATAGTGAGTCTCAGGCCCATAGGGTCGCGCCGGACTGGCGGACCGGGCAGGGACCTGATGAGAATCAGCGTCATCATCGCTATAGGGATCCCGCTCTGGCACGGCGGTCCGAGACCGAGAGTTACCGTTCTCGCTACCTGGGTGCTCAGGGGACCCGTGAGATCGGTACTCGGATGGGTCTGACTCGTGAGACATGATACTGCGATAAAAGAATTAAGTTAATTTACGGGAAAATAAAATTTTTCAGAAATAAGTAATTTTGTACATATCATATGCAAACTCACACACAATTTCACATTTTTCAGGAATTTTCGGAAAGTTTAAATTTTTAAACCCTAATAGTATGATCAATTTATAAGTCTTATCCTATTTATATCGTGGCTAGGCGTAGGTGATCAGGCTCCGCATATCTATGATATATCAGAATAACACCTATACTAATCATACTAGTATCTAATTCTCCTATTCTTTGAAATCTTAAAAGTTTTAACTTATTTTGGAAAAACGGGTTATAGTACTTGGTTTTTATGAAAAACCAATGTTCTCTATAACCTATGGCTCTGATACCAAATCTGTAACACCCCGCTAAAGCGGAACCGCAAGGTGATACAGCTAAGATTTCATCGCGATAGGATATAAATCACACCAATCATTCATACCAAAATTTAAAAGAGTTTACACAATATTTCAAGTATTACAATCCATCCTTCATTTAGGTTTACAAATTTAAACAAAATATGAATTGACATGACTGGTGTTATGCAAAAGTTCCCTTAATGAACATATCAAACCTTCGGAATTCCTGAAAAGCATGTTAAACAAGTGTCAACTACAAGAGTTGGTGAGTTCACAGGTTTTTATAGATGTAAAGCAGTTATGTACAATATTCATCCCAAAAGACGTTTATTCGCAATACGGTTGTAAACAGTTTGGTGAATCAGTTCATTCACCCCAAAACAAATAACAGTTTAGTAAACGACAGTGAGTAGATTTCCCAAACGATGTGTTAATTACATGATATATATCAGTGAGTTACTACAATCCTTCATTTCGTGACATTGCTACGCCCCTATTCAGCCTTGCCGGGGGAAAACTAATTCCAGCCGGGGTGAATATTTTTCAATACAGTGCACCTATTACTCGTCAGTTCTAGGTGGGTATGTCAATCCAAATAGCGCTATCCACTTGTATCATAGGCCCAATTTGTAAGGGTTAATAGTAGTGCAGGGGACATTTCATTTATTGCTCACTATATCATGATTCAACAAATCAAAAATTTATTTCATAAAACATTTCATTTCATTTCATTTCGATGCTCGAGTTCATTTCATTTCAATTCATTTGATACTCGAAGCATGGTTTCATTTCAATTCACTTCAATAAACTCAAAACATTTCATTTCAATAATTCATTTTATTAACATACTCACATTTCGATTTACATCATTTTATAAAACATTTCATATAAACGAATCATTTCATTTTGTCACAATAAGTCATTTCATTTCGATAATTCAATTCATTTCGCAACAAGTTCACAACCAAACACATTTAATCATATACATGCTTTTCACCCCAAAAATTTCGTAAAAGCGGTAAAAATGGGGCTGTGAATACTCACCTCTAGCGTTTAGTGCGGATTTGTTAAGGTTGGTGCGTGGTCTAGTGCCCGTCTCCGAACTACGGTTGCCCTATCAAACACGTAATTTTCAACGTAAGTCCTAAGTCCAACGGTCCTTAAAAATCGTACCGAAATCCATATAATGCCATTATGTAAATTTTATAGTCCAAATTTAATAAAAATTCCTTTTGTCACAATTTTAAGGTTCTCCAAACATTTTGGGGTTCAAAACTTATAAAATTGGATTTTTCTAAAATTTCAGAATCTGTCAAAATTTTTGAGTTGTAAAAATTGCTATTTTGAACTTAGGTCCTCTAACTATTGAGTCTTAAAATTTTTATCCCCTGAATTATGGGATGTTAGGCACAATTCCACCAAATTTCATAATTTTTAGAGAATTTTTACTAATTTTAAACATTTTTACAATTTTAGTGGTAAGGGCTGGAATTCCAGAATACCTTTAGATAGAGTTTAGTTCATAAATAATTCCATACACCACTTTATCACGAATTTCCAAAGAGATTTCCTAGATAAAACATATACCAAACTTTTGAGATAAGATTCATGCCATAAGGATGGTTTTTGAGAGATTTATGACCTCTTCAAGTGGTGCATGTGTAATCTGCCATAAGAGGACAGCCTACACCACCAACTTAAACTCATTGGTTGAAGTCTCAAAACTCCTCTAAATGACATGAGCTTGGACTTTTTAGAAAGCTAACTCAAAGTACTTGAGTTTAGGATCAAGAAAATTGTGCTTTAGATGAATAATCAAGGAGTTATGCTAGTTTGAAGTTGACCAAAGTTTCTGACCAAACACTGTTGCACACAAAAATGTTTTTGGATGGTTTGAACTCAAATCTTGGTGTTTTTATGCAAAATCAGTGGGGTATGAACCCTAACACCTTAAATTTCATCCCATAAAAATTTCATAAAGAAATGACTACAACAAGACCCTTTTTGAGTCGTACAAAGTACATGCAATTATTTTGACAGAATCTGTCCAACATTTAACATTCAAAATGATACCAAAACACATAAAATCATACCATTTCGGGGTTTTTCTTGCTATTTCACCCATAACTCAGATTATTCAAATGTAATACAACTAATATATGCTTTCATACCATCCAAACCCATGCATGAACTATTGATGAAGTTTAGCACAAGTTTGGTGGTCAAAAACATCATTTAACAAGGATTTTACATCCAAATGGTGTTCTTATGGGGAAGTCATTGACTCTCACCTTCATAGATTGTTTTTCCAACATTTCTAAGGTGGAATCTCTTTCCCAAACACCATAAGGATTTAGAATCCATAGAAGGAGGTTAAACCTCAAGAAAAACACGAAAATAGAGCTTGAAAGGAGTGAAAAACGAATCTAAACTTAACCTAACCTTCTTACCTTTGAGATTTTGATTACAATAACTTGAATGTGGTTTTTAATCTTCAAGAAATCTGATTTTTGAAGATGAGTTTAGGGCTGGACTTGAGAGAGAAATGAGAGGATTTAGAGAGAGGAAGAGTTTAGAGAGAGAGGGATTTTTGAAAAATGGGTGAAGTGATGATGATGAATTGATTTTGTAGGGAAAAGAGAGGAGAGGAGAGAGAGATAGGGGGGGGGGGGGGTGGCCGGCCCCCTAGTGGGTCCCACCTCCTCCTCTCTTTTCTTTTATTTTTTTTTTACACACTTTCTTACACTGTCAGTTCGATTCGGTACCGGGTTTTCGGCGTTTTTTGGCAAAAACCGACTTTTCGAAGGTGGTTTTAGATTATTTAGGTCGGTTTACTCATATTTTAAACAGAATAACTTAAATTTTCAAGATTCATTTTAAATTTGGCATTTTAGGATTATCGGGTGATTTCGGGCCGGTTCGGGCTTTTTCGGGCAGTTTCCGGAACTTTTAGGTTTTAGCCTAACTTTTTCACGCAAACTAACCTAGATTATCCAGGCAACTTAAATTCTACCTTTTAGCCTACAGGAACGCTACTGAGTGAATTTAACGAGTAGCTAACCTGAGTGTCAAAATTTAACGGATGTCACAGTTACCCCCGGTTGAAAGAAATTTCGTCCCGAAATTTAATTCTTGCTATTACAGCCGGGGTTTTCTGTGAAGAGATGCGGGTACTTGCTTTTCATGAAGGCCTCCCGCTTCCAAGTAAACTCTGGTCCGTGCCTAGAGTTCCATTTCACTTTGACTATCGGTATCCTGCTGCGTCGGAGTTGCTTGATTTCTCGATCAAGAATTTCGATTGGTTCCTCGGAAACACGCAGTTGCTCATCGATTTGAATCTCATCCAAAGGCAGAACTACGGTCTCCTCCGACAGACATTTCTTTAGGTTGGACACGTGAAACGTGTCATGAATTGAGCTCAGCTCTATGGGTAAGTCCAACCTATAGGCAACAGGTCCGATTCTCTCTATGACCCTGAATGGTCCAACAAAACGAGGGTTCAGTTTCCCTTTCTTTCCAAACCTTATTATCCCTTTCCATGGTGATACTTTTAGTAACACTTTGTCACCAACTTGAAATTCCAACGGCTTTCGCCGATTATCGGCATAGCTTTTCTGGCGATCCCTGGCCGTTTTCAGCTTTTCTTGAACCATTTTGATTTTGTCGGTGGTCTCCTGCACGACATCAGGCCTAAACAATCGATTCTCTCCCACTTCCAACCAATTAAGTGGGGACCTACACTTGCGTCCATACAGTGCCTCGTATGGCGCACACTGAATGCTGGCGTGATAGCTATTGTTGTAGGAGAACTCGACTAAAGGTAGATGATCGTCCCAACTTCCTCCAAATTCCAACACACAGGCACGTAACATATCCTCTAATGTTTGGATGGTTCGCTCAGTCTGTCCATCGGTCTGAGGATGGTAAGCCGTGCTCAAATCCACACGAGTGCCCAAAGCTGCTTGAAGCGATTGCCAAAATCGCGAGGTAAATCTGCTATCTCTATCAGAGATGATCGATATCGGGACTCCATGTCGCATGACAATTTCACCGACATACAGCTGCGCAAGCTTATCGATGCTATAAGTTTCCTTTATCGGCAAGAAATGCGCTGATTTCGTGAGTCTGTCAACGATTACCCAAATCGTATCATGACCCTTTTTAGTCTTGGGTAGTTTTGTCACGAAATCCATCGATATCTGCTCCCATTTCCATTCCGGGATTTCCGGTTGTTGAAGAAGTCCGGACGGTTTTTGGTGCTCTGCTTTAACTTTTGCGCAAGTTAAGCATTTACTTACGTAGATGGCGATATCTCTCTTCATACCGGGCCACCAGTAATGCTCCTTCAGTCCCTTGTACATTTTATCAGACCCTGGATGAATCGAATACCTCGACTGATGAGCTTCATCCATGATCATCTTTTTCAATTACTCCACCCTCGGAATCCAAATTCTTCCCTTGAAGTAACACACTCCATCCTCTTTCTCCTCAAATTCCTTTTCTACGCCGTGAAGAGTTTCCTTGTTTAAGTTGTCAGCCTTCAAGGCTTCCTTTTGTGCTTCCACTACTTGAGTTTTTAGGCTGGTCTGCACTACCAATCCCATTGCTCGTGACCTTATGGGCTTTACCCGCTCCTTCCGGCTTAACGCATCAGCAACAACATTCGCTTTCCCTGGTGATACTTAATCTCGCAATCGTAGTCGCTGAGCAATTCCACCCATCTCCTTTGTCTCATATTCAACATCTTTTGATCAAGTATGTGCTGGAGGCTCTTATGATCCGTAAAAATGGTGCATTTGGTGCCATAGAGATAATGTCTCCATATCTTAAGGGCAAACACCACTGCTCCAAGCTCCAAATCATGAGTGGTGTAGTTCTTCTCGTGAACTTTCAGCTGTCTGGATGCGTAAGCGATGACTTTCTCGTTTTGCATTAGAACACATCCCAAGCCTTGATGTGAAGCATCGCAATATACCACGAAGTTATCTGTCCCTTCGGGTAATGCTAAAATGGGTGCGTTGCACAATTTATGCTTCAACACCTGGAACGCTTCCTCTTGCTTCTCTCCCCAAATAAACTTCTTGTCTTTCTGCGTTAGGGCTGTCAGCGGCTGCGCGATCTTGGAAAAGTTTGCAATGAACCTTCGGTAATAACCTGCCAGACCAAGAAATTGTCGAATTTCTGTCGGTGTTTTCGGGGCTTCCCATTTCTTTATAGCCTCGATCTTAGCTGGGTCAACATGTATTCCATCTCTATTCACTACATGTCCTAGAAAGTGAACTTCCCGAATCCAAAATTCGCACTTTGAGAATTTGGCGTATAGCTGCTCGGCCTTTAACAGTTCCAATATCAGCCTCAAATGATGCTCGTGGTCCTCCTTGCTCCTAGAGTAGATTAGGATGTCATCAATGAAGACAATCACGAACTTATCTAAGTATGGCCGACATACTCGATTCATCAAATCCATGAATACTGCCGGAGCGTTCGTCAAACCAAAAGGCATGACTAAGAACTCGTAGTGACCATAGCGGGTTCTAAACGCTGTCTTTGCGATGTCTTCCTCACGAACTCGCATTTGATGGTAACCAGATCGAAGATCGATTTTGGAGAAGTACGTTGCTCCTTGCAGTTGATCGAACAGGTCGTCGATGCGCGGAAGAGGGTAGCGATTTTTAATAGTGATCTTGTTCAGCTCTCTGTAATCGATGCACATACGAAAAGATCCGTCCTTCTTTTTGACGAACAACACAGGGGCTCCCCACGGTGATGAGCTGGGTCGGATGAATCCTTTGTCCAAAAGCTCCTGAAGTTGATTTGACAGCTCTTGCATCTCGGACGGTGCTAGTCGATAAGGCGACTTTGCTATGGGACCTGCTCCAGGAACTAGGTCAATGTGAAACTCCACTTGTCGTTGTGGAGGCAATCCAGGTAATTCTTCCGGAAATACCTCTGGAAATTCTCGCACAACTGGAATATCCTGAATTCGCTTTTCCTTCGCCTCTGTATCTATGACGTGCGCCATGAATGCTATGCATTCCTTCCGTAGATGACCTCGCATCTTCATAAACGACACAATCTTGATGTCTCTCTTTGGCCTATCTCCATACACTTCGAGTAATCCTCCATCAGGTAATGGTAATGCGACTATCTTTTCAGCACAACATATTGTTGCTCGATGCTTGGACATCCAGTCCATACCGACAATTATGTCAAAGCTCCCTATCTTGATTGGGATCAAGTCTATGCTAAAATCCTTTCCAGCTAAACCTAGAGTGCATTTTCTGATTATTTTGTTAGCCCTAACTAGTTCTCCGTTGGAGTATTCAATTACGTGGTCCTCTTTCAGATTCTGTGACTTTTTATTTATCTTAGGCCTGAATTCTAACGACACAAAGCTCATATCTGCTCCGGAATCGAAAAGCACAGTGGCAGGATAGTTGTTGAGAAGAAACGTACCTGTAACCACGTCTGGGTTTTGCCTTGCTTCCTCCGTCCCAATAACAAACGCTCTCCCGCGAGCTAGTCCTCCGCGGTTTCCTTGGTTTCCTGGATTCGCCGGCTGCGCCTGATTTGCGTAAGGCCTTGGATTCAACTTGGGACAAGCATTCCGGTAGTGATTGTAGCTCCCACACTCAAAACAGGCTCTCTTTCTACAATCCTTGTCGGTATGGCCTCCCCTGCCACACCTGGAACAGATAACACATCTCCCAGCATGATGATTCCCACATTTGCCACATCTCTGAGGCATCCCCTTTTCTTTCTCTGCTACTTGCATCTGCATTCCGTAGCTCCTAGTCATTCTTCTATCCTTTCCCGTCTTTCCTCTGAATTGCAGTTTGGGTGCTTCCTCCATCTTCCTCTTTCCCTTTGCCTTGTCACTCGAGAAAGTTCCCGATCGGATAGCGTTGTTGGTAAGGCGGTTTGCTAAGTTAACTGCCTCTTGTAGGCTCTTTGGATCAGCTGCCGTCACGTTACCTCTGATTTCGGGGGACAAACCCCAAACATACCTATCGACTCGGTTTTGTTCAGGTGTCACCAAGTGGGGCACTAACTTGGCTAACTCGTGAAATCGGGTAGTGTATGAGGTGATGTCGTTTCCCTTCATCTCGTGGCGCCATAATTCAGCTTCCAACTTTTGAAGTTCGCTCCTTGGACAGAATTCCTCCTTCAGCATCTTCTTGAAATCCTCCCAGGTGATCTGACCGGTTGCGTCACGGCCACGGACTTGTACCTGGGTGTTCCACCATGTCAAAGCTCGCCCTTGGAGTAGACAAGCGGCATACTCGACCTTATTCCTTTCCAGGCACTTGCTTATGTGAAGGACTGATTCCATACTTTCAATCCATGTTAATAATCCAACAGCTCCCTCTGTTCCATGGAACTCTTTAGGGTTGCAGCTTCGGAAGGATTTGTATGTACAATCTCGTTCCCTTGACCCTTGATTGTTGTTCTGATTGGTGTTCAGCCCAGCAGCCACCTGGCTAACTATGCCGGGTAACGAAGCCATCACTTGCTCCGATACGAGCCTCGACAAGTCCGGGTTCTCTCTTCTCGGAGGCATGTTTCTAAAGCAACAGCATGCCCACAAGTTTAAATGACACTTTCCATTTTCTAAGTGTAATCGCAATTCTACTTATTTTTCGCAATTTAAATGCCATACTAATTCACGCTATCATTTTAACCTAACGTTTTTAGACATTTCAAACAACCACAATAAGCATGTCAATTGCATATTCATTTTCTAACACATAAGCGGAGCATAGATAAGATCATAAAGCTTCCATTTAATAAAACAAAATCCAAATCATAAATTCACCAAGCATGTTCAAAATACGATCACATCCATACAGTCATCCATAATAATTCATAAATTGTTCAAATCTAGGCATACTGCCCCAAAAATAAGAGTTTTATCAAAAGATCAATCACCAAACCCACCCCCTAGGCCCTCACCCTCCAAACAGTCCACAGAAGTAGGAGTACCACCACGGTCACCACCAAATACACCACCGTATACAGGTGGTGGAGTGATGCCATGGTGTGGCTGAGGAGAGCCACTATCCTGGTCAACTGCTGGCTGTCCGCTCCAGCTACACCAAGGAGGGAGTCTATCATGTGGTCATGGTGGTCCAGAAGGTGCTCATGGATGTCCTGGCCTCGGGCTAGCCTAGCGACCTCCTGTCGCTCGGTCGGGGTCATGCCTTTCAGGCAAAGGACCGGGGCACGAGCCATGTGTGGTGGTCGAGGAACTGGTGATGGTCGGGCAACAGGCGGTGGTCGGGCGGCAGGCTGCGGTGGAGGTACTCGAATGATCGGCGACGACGGTCGATAAGGCGGCGGGGATCCTGATGACGAGGACGACGAGGACGACGATGACCCGCCTTGGCCCCTGACCCGTGATGGTCCCGCCCCATCCCCGGTGGGAATGCGGAAGGTCATTCGGGTAGGCAGTGGCACGCTCTTCCGAGCAGTGCGCCTGCCTCTGAGGCCATAGTGAGTCTCAGGCCCATAGGGTCGCGCCGGACTGGCGGACCGGGCAGGGACCTGATGAGAATCAGCGTCATCATCGCTATAGGGATCCCGCTCTGGCACGGCGGTCCGAGACCGAGAGTTACCGTTCTCGCTACCTGGGTGCTCAGGGGACCCGTGAGATCGGTACTCGGATGGGTCTGACTCGTGAGACATGATACTGCGATAAAAGAATTAAGTTAATTTACGGGAAAATAAAATTTTTCAGAAATAAGTAATTTTGTACATATCATATGCAAACTCACACACAATTTCACATTTTTCAGGAATTTTCGGAAAGTTTAAATTTTTAAACCCTAATAGTATGATCAATTTATAAGTCTTATCCTATTTATATCGTGGCTAGGCGTAGGTGATCAGGCTCCGCATATCTATGATATATCAGAATAACACCTATACTAATCATACTAGTATCTAATTCTCCTATTCTTTGAAATCTTAAAAGTTTTAACTTATTTTGGAAAAACGGGTTATAGTACTTGGTTTTTATGAAAAACCAATGTTCTCTATAACCTATGGCTCTGATACCAAATCTGTAACACCCCGCTAAAGCGGAACCGCAAGGTGATACAGCTAAGATTTCATCGCGATAGGATATAAATCACACCAATCATTCATACCAAAATTTAAAAGAGTTTACACAATATTTCAAGTATTACAATCCATCCTTCATTTAGGTTTACAAATTTAAACAAAATATGAATTGACATGACTGGTGTTATGCAAAAGTTCCCTTAATGAACATATCAAACCTTCGGAATTCCTGAAAAGCATGTTAAACAAGTGTCAACTACAAGAGTTGGTGAGTTCACAGGTTTTTTATAGATGTAAAGCAGTTATGTACAATATTCATCCCAAAAGACGTTTATTCGCAATACGGTTGTAAACAGTTTGGTGAATCAGTTCATTCACCCCAAAACAAATAACAGTTTAGTAAACGACAGTGAGTAGATTTCCCAAACGATGTGTTAATTACATGATATATATCAGTGAGTTACTACAATCCTTCATTTCGTGACATTGCTACGCCCCTATTCAGCCTTGCCGGGGAAAACTAATTCCAGCCGGGGTGAATATTTTTCAATACAGTGCACCTATTACTCGTCAGTTCTAGGTGGGTATGTCAATCCAAATAGCGCTATCCACTTGTATCATAGGCCCAATTTGTAAGGGTTAATAGTAGTGCAGGGGACATTTCATTTATTGCTCACTATATCATGATTCAACAAATCAAAAATTTATTTCATAAAACATTTCATTTCATTTCATTTCGATGCTCGAGTTCATTTCATTTCAATTCATTTGATACTCGAAGCATGGTTTCATTTCAATTCACTTCAATAAACTCAAAACATTTCATTTCAATAATTCATTTTATTAACATACTCACATTTCGATTTACATCATTTTATAAAACATTTCATATAAACGAATCATTTCATTTTGTCACAATAAGTCATTTCATTTCGATAATTCAATTCATTTCGCAACAAGTTCACAACCAAACACATTTAATCATATACATGCTTTTCACCCCAAAAATTTCGTAAAAGCGGTAAAAATGGGGCTGTGAATACTCACCTCTAGCGTTTAGTGCGGATTTGTTAAGGTTGGTGCGTGGTCTAGTGCCCGTCTCCGAACTACGGTTGCCCTATCAAACACGTAATTTTCAACGTAAGTCCTAAGTCCAACGGTCCTTAAAAATCGTACCGAAATCCATATAATGCCATTATGTAAATTTTATAGTCCAAATTTAATAAAAATTCCTTTTGTCACAATTTTAAGGTTCTCCAAACATTTTGGGGTTCAAAACTTATAAAATTGGATTTTTCTAAAATTTCAGAATCTGTCAAAATTTTTGAGTTGTAAAAATTGCTATTTTGAACTTAGGTCCTCTAACTATTGAGTCTTAAAATTTTTATCCCCTGAATTATGGGATGTTAGGCACAATTCCACCAAATTTCATAATTTTTAGAGAATTTTTACTAATTTTAAACATTTTTACAATTTTAGTGGTAAGGGCTGGAATTCCAGAATACCTTTAGATAGAGTTTAGTTCATAAATAATTCCATACACCACTTTATCACGAATTTCCAAAGAGATTTCCTAGATAAAACATATACCAAACTTTTGAGATAAGATTCATGCCATAAGGATGGTTTTTGAGAGATTTATGACCTCTTCAAGTGGTGCATGTGTAATCTGCCATAAGAGGACAGCCTACACCACCAACTTAAACTCATTGGTTGAAGTCTCAAAACTCCTCTAAATGACATGAGCTTGGACTTTTTAGAAAGCTAACTCAAAGTACTTGAGTTTAGGATCAAGAAAATTGTGCTTTAGATGAATAATCAAGGAGTTATGCTAGTTTGAAGTTGACCAAAGTTTCTGACCAAACACTGTTGCACACAAAAATGTTTTTGGATGGTTTGAACTCAAATCTTGGTGTTTTTATGCAAAATCAGTGGGGTATGAACCCTAACACCTTAAATTTCATCCCATAAAAATTTCATAAAGAAATGACTACAACAAGAACCTTTTTGAGTCGTACAAAGTACATGCAATTATTTTGACAGAATCTGTCCAACATTTAACATTCAAAATGATACCAAAACACATAAAATCATACCATTTCGGGGTTTTTCTTGCTATTTCACCCATAACTCAGATTATTCAAATGTAATACAACTAATATATGCTTTCATACCATCCAAACCCATGCATGAACTATTGATGAAGTTTAGCACAAGTTTGGTGGTCAAAAACATCATTTAACAAGGATTTTACATCCAAATGGTGTTCTTATGGGGAAGTCATTGACTCTCACCTTCATAGATTGTTTTTCCAACATTTCTAAGGTGGAATCTCTTTCCCAAACACCATAAGGATTTAGAATCCATAGAAGGAGGTTAAACCTCAAGAAAAACACGAAAATAGAGCTTGAAAGGAGTGAAAAACGAATCTAAACTTAACCTAACCTTCTTACCTTTGAGATTTTGATTACAATAACTTGAATGTGGTTTTTAATCTTCAAGAAATCTGATTTTTGAAGATGAGTTTAGGGCTGGACTTGAGAGAGAAATGAGAGGATTTTAGAGAGAGGAAGAGTTTAGAGAGAGAGGGATTTTTGAAAAATGGGTGAAGTGATGATGATGAATTGATTTTGTAGGGAAAAGAGGAGAGGAGAAGAGATAGGGGGGGGGGGTGGCCGGCCCCCTAGTGGGTCCCACCTCCTCCTCTCTTTTCTTTTATTTTTTTTTTTACACACTTTCTTACACTGTCAGTTCGATTCGGTACCGGGTTTTCGGCGTTTTTTGGCAAAAACCGACTTTTCGAAGGTGGTTTTAGATTATTTAGGTCGGTTTACTCATATTTTAAACAGAATAACTTAAATTTTCAAGATTCATTTTAAATTTGGCATTTTAGGATTATCGGGTGATTTCGGGCCGGTTCGGGCTTTTTCGGGCAGTTTCCGGAACTTTTAGGTTTTAGCCTAACTTTTTCACGCAAACTAACCTAGATTATCCAGGCAACTTAAATTCTACCTTTTAGCCTACAGGAACGCTACTGAGTGAATTTAACGAGTAGCTAACCTGAGTGTCAAAATTTGACGGATGTCACATAAAGTGTGGCGGTTAGTGAAGAGACCTCAAGACAAGTCAATCATTGACACCAAATGGCTGTTTAAGAACAAGAAAGATGAGCATGGTACGATTGTTCGGAACAAGGCTCGACTTGTTGCGAAAGGTTACCGGCAACAAGAAGGCATTGATTATGATCAGACATTTGCTCCAGTTGCTCGACTTGAGGCTATTCGTATGTTTCTGGCATATGCAGCATACAAAGACTTCACGGTGTTTCAAATGGATGTTAAAACTGCGTTCTTATATGGTCATTTAAAAGAAGAGGTCTATGTCACTCAACCGGAAGGGTTTGTTGATCCTGATCATCCTGATTATGTCTATATCCTGGATAAGGCTCTTTATGGATTAAAGCAAGCTCCACGTGCTTGGTATGAAGAATTGTCGACATATCTTCTATCCAAAGGATTTAAGAAAGGATCTGTAGATTCAACTTTATTCATTATGAAGGAAGGTGATCATATTGTGGTCATTCAAGTATATGTGGATGATATTATTTTTGGCTCTACCAGTAAGGATTTGTGCAAGAAATTTGAAACCATCATGACCCAAGAGTTTAAAATGAGTATGATGGGTGAGATCAATTTCTTTCTTGGTTTGCAAGTGAAGCAATTTACTGATGGCATCTTCATAAATCAGTCCAAATATATCTTTGATTTGTTGAAGAAGTATGACATGTCATCGTGCAATTCCATTGGCACTCCAATGGCAACGGGGAATAAGATTGGATCTGATCATGAAGGAAAGGATGTGGATCTTCGCACTTATCGGGGAATGGTTGGCTCATTAATGTATCTGACAGCGAGTCGTCCAGATATCATGTTTGCTACATGTGTGTGTGCTCGATATCAAGCAAAACCAAAAGAGTCTCATCTAGCTGCAGTCAAACGAATTTTCAGATATCTAAAAGGAACTCCATATTACGGGTTATGGTATCCAAAAGGTCTTGGTTTTGAACTTCAGGCATATTCTGATGCAGATTATGGTGGGTGTAATATGGACAGAAAGAGTACATCAGGCATATTCAGTTATTAGGAAACAAGTTGGTATCTTGGGCATCAAAGAAGCAACAGTGTGTTTCCACATCCACAGCTGAATCTGAATATGTTGCTACTGCAAGTTGCTGTTCTCAGGTACTATGGATGCAGACACAGTTGCGGGATTATGGATTTGTTTACAAGAAGATTCCTATATACTGTGATTCAAAGAGTGCGATTGCTATCTCTGCAAATCCTGTTCAACACTCCAAAACGAAGCATATTGATATCAGGTATCATTTTTTGAAAGACAATGTGGAAAAAGAGAATATTGAACTATATTTTGTAAATACTGAATATCAGCTAGCAGATCTATTTACCAAGGCTTTAGATGAGAAGCGCTTCAAGTTTCTAATCTCCAGACTTGGTATGATTGATAAAAAGATTTAAATATCAGATATTGGGTAATTATTTATATACGGATTACATTGCTATACACTTAGTGGTCTAACTGTATATTCTTGTAGTCCGTATACCTATAATTACTTGTTTCTTTCTGATTTTAATTCTATTTTTCAGTTAGTTCTCTTTTTCTTCAGTGTTTTAGTGCATATATTTTTGTCTACTAATCTGTGTTTCAAGTGCTTGCAACAGTTCAGGGGGAGTATCTCAACAATCATACTGGTAATTGTTTCATTCTTTCAGATGTTCGGGTATGCCGGTATAGGGGATAATGGCAAGGGGGAGTTTTTGACTAATTGCATTCTCGATGTCATCTCGAGAGGGTCATGTATCGGGACTCTCGATCTTTAATTCGGATTGTTATGGATGTCTTGTTTTGAGTCCTCTCGTATTCAACTCGAGTGTATTCCGAATGTGTAACTCGAGTATGATCCGGGGGTATTTCGAGTACGTATCCAGTGGTGTCATGTGAGACCTATTTTAGGTCATGCGAGATAAGTCACTGCGTGCCTATCTCGATCCATCTCGAGTGCAGATCACGTGATAACATGTGCGTTTGTGTCTCGAGTCTATCTCGGGTCTTACATAAGATTTAGGGGGAAGCTTATCACGATATCTACTCGATCCACCAATCCCCCTGTCACGTCTGAGTCGAATCTCGATGTATATGTTCATAATAAGGGATCTCGAGTCATTTTTGAGCCTTTTTCCCGGGCTAAATGACTATCTCAGTATATCTCGAGATCTTTGAGTGTCCATGATCCCATCTCAGTCTACTCGAGTCTATCTCGAACCTTTTTCCCGGTCAATTCTTTCCGAGCTATCTCGACCTATCTCGGTCATCTCGAGACCTTTCCGGTCAATTCTTACTCGATCGTTCTGTATTCACCGTCTCGAGTCTGACAAGCCAATAAGCTATGACACGTGGCACTCTCTTTATTTTTTTAATCTGTTTTCCCATTATACTTTTTCATATCCACGATCCAACCTTTTTGGACATTCTTGTTCGGCGAAATTGTTTTAAGCCGAAGATTGTTGAAAAACCCCAAAAACTTATTTTGTTTCTCGAAAATTTTTCTATTAGTGGTGTACTTGTAACCGTTTTCCCGAGTCCTACAATTCCTATAGGATTCACTCATAATCATATACCGATTAGGATTAGATACTTTTTTTTGTAAAAACTAATCTTTAACACGGGGGTTTAAAAATTTGGGTTTGTATTCTTCATAACAAATTTTTAAAAAATAAGTGTGAAATTCATTGTTTTGAATCAATGGGCTTGGATGGACT
>JARYMX010000166.1:22500-25000 GCA_030169165.1 Centaurea solstitialis
ACAGCTATATCTCTCGAAGGTGTCTTAGCTCCACCGATAGGAACTGCCCACCTATCCAGGTAACCTCACCCGTGAACCACGAACTACACTTACAGACAACCTAAGAAGAAACGGAGTATCACCCAGTTTTTCATAAGCATAAGAAGCACAAACTAGAAGAATAAACAAGAGATAACGCGCATACAAAGAGGATTCTTAACCGTTCGCGAAGAGAAGATAGTTGTTTTAGGCAAGGAAAAAAGCCAACCATAGCAGAACGCAATCAATTCGTCCTTGGCCGCTCCTTCAACTGATTTCATTCATTCATAAACTCGCTTGAACGTGCCATCAAGAGCTCCAGCTGCAAGAGGATAGGATCTTTAGGCTGGGCACGAAAGCTGCATTGATTTGACTTCTTTGCTTCTGCTATTGAAGCGAAAAACCCCAAGAAAACTTTAGAAATTCTCATTCTTCTTTGGCGACAAGGAAGGCTACCCCTGGGTAAAAGTACTAATCCGTCTATCTACTTACTACCTAACTAAGAGAATGGTATTTACTGAGAGAAGTAGTACGAGGAGCTAGATTGTTGCTGTCTTCTTTTTGGCAGTGGGATAGGGAAACTGTGAGGACTGAACTTTCACTTTCTTACTTGAACTCATAGCTCTTTCTCTTTTTATCTTTTGAGAGCTGTATGTAACTACAGTTCTTTATGGGCTGGGGAAATCTCCTAAATTACAAGAGAGGAAGATAGAGTTAGCATTGATTGGGAAGGAAGGAACTAGTAATCCATTTAAGAGGACTTTACCCTAGAAAAAGTAAAAGGGAGGGAAGGAACTGACTTTTTCTAACTCGGAATGAATTGGAAGTGCGAGATGCACTAATCGGAAAGAGACTCTCTCTTGACCTGACTTTCCCTATTGGCTTTGACTGCGGTAAGTAATTCACTCAAACCGATTCCATTTATGGATACTTGGGGGGTGGGAAAACTATTTCTTTTATCAGGATTAAAGGCTTAGCCGCCTGACTCACTCCGGATAGAAAGATTGAGGGGTCAGACACGGCGGAGACTTTCATTGAATATGGGATTGAGACTACGACTGGAATGGAATTGCTCCGTTGATAGATCCAGATTCGCATCCGCCCATCTAAGAGATTTCTTCGTGCCGGGTCGTGAGCTATGTGGAGCGATAAAAAAAATGGGATCTATTGGGCTTTCACCTGCACTGCCTTCGCCTAGGACATTAGAAAGGGCGAGAAAGGGCTTGCTGCTGGTTCGGAACTCCCCTATCTATTTGAATTGATTTACAGCGCCTATTTTCAAGCTTATAAAAGGAATTGCTTCTATTAACTTTAAAGAGTGTCTCTCCTGTCCGGCTCGATATGAACAAGGTAGGCTGGTAGGTGGGTAGGCTTCTATCCGACTAGTAGGACATGCAGTTCTCCCCTTAGCCTTAGGGCAGGCACGAAATCAATTAACAGCTTCTAAAGAAAAGAGGACGACTTAAGACAGCAAGAACGGCCAAAAGAAGTAAGTCACTTGCAAGCCCAGGAAGAATTAAAAGAAATCGATGAATGTGTCCCGACCAAGCAACGAAGAAGCGCTAGCAGATGAGATTGGACCTATATAGACTAGGAAACACAGGGGAAAGACAGTCTTGGGGGTCCCCAAAACAGAGTGAGAACTAGCCCTTTGAGGAGCTCTCTAAGCTGTCTAACTCTCTATTACCATATGCAGAGGGAAACCAGGTTCAATAGCCGGATAGAGTAAGAAAACAACTAAATAGAAATGAGTACTTGCTACGGGTGAAGGAGTAAAGAGTTTCAAGAAAAAATCTCCTTAATGCGACTGCGGGAAGGCTGTTCCTGCTACATTTCGCTGGGGAAGAAAGAAGGAATTGAGTCCTTTCACATTATCACGGAAAAAGGGGATTGCCTATTAGTAAATTTTGACTGGAAAAAGACCCGGGAAACCCCATACCCTCTCATTCACTTACTATAGGCCGAGGAGCGTAGATTCATCTTACTTTTTATAAATGGAAAAAGAGACATAAGTCACGCATTCGAGCAAGAGCCTTTGCCTTTCTTCGCTATGTAAATAGAGGGCCGGAGGAAGAAGTGCCAGAACCTCAACAAAAGAATTAAGGTGATAGAGTCTTACAGGAGACGCTAGGCTTCGGAATTGAATGGAATGATTCCTCTCCCTTGGTTGCCTTCACTGCCCGTGAATCCCTTCTCTTTTTCTATTCCAGTAGTCTTATGCGGTCTGGTCTGTCCATTAGTTGCTTAACTCATAGTAGTTAGGAGGTTGTTGTCCTAATGAGTGTAGCGGAGTGCTCCCTATCCTATTACTCATCTATAGGGCTATCACCCTAGCTTTCCCTGTCTCTGCCTTTCTTTCCTAGTCCTGAGTTTTTCTTCTTGACTATTGCTTGGGATTGGGTTTGACACTATTCAATACTAAATATCTACTCGTGGAGGGAGGGGAGGCATTCATCTTAGGCGGTAAGCGAAGGAACTGTAG
>JARYMX010000166.1:35000-58614 GCA_030169165.1 Centaurea solstitialis
ACAAATGGTTGCCCTTGAAAATGGGTGTTTTTTTGTGGAAACTAATACTAATTAAGAATGCCATTGCTGTTGATAGCAGTTTTCCCAGGTTTGGAATTCATTTTGCCTCCAAATGTGTTTGCTGTTCCTCTCCTTGCATAGAAAGAGTGGATCACCTCTCTCAAAGTGATATTGCTAGGATAGATAATAGGGTCTCATTTCCCAGTCTCAATGTGGATTTCTTTTATAAAGCTCCTCTCTTCACCATCTTTTGGCTTCCTGGTTTAATGGTGCCAAATCAAAATCACAGTGTGGCTTTCTTAGGATCATGCTAGTGAGTTGTGCTTGCTGGGAAAGGGCATTTTTCTTTATCGAAATTATCTCATGTCTTTAGGGGGGGCAACAAAGCTGCAGATTGTTTGGCTGCTTATGGTCATACTCATTCAGACTCCATTTTATTTAATAGCTTAGGGTCTCTTCCTTTTGATTCTAAAAAGCCTGTTCATAGCCAAGGCATGTTCTTTTTTAGAGCTCCCTAGCTTGTTTTGATGTTCAGGGGTAAGGCCTTTATGTCCCCCCTTGTCTTTTATTTTTTTGCAATAAATAGCGAAAGCGAGACGATAGTTCTCTGTCGGGTGAGAGAAGAGATAGAGCACGGTATTCTCACGGGCCGAAGTGCAAAGCCCGGTAGCCTATCCTTAGTTCGGAAGGAAGCCCCCTATGGTCCAAATCAAGTTGCTACTTTCCCTCTGCGCTTATAAGTAGATAAGGTCAGACTTTGCTTGCTCTGAGACATCTTGAAAAGGGAAATCCAATATCAAAATGGAAATGTTTGAAATTGCTCCTTGACCCAAGAAAGGAACGAACGGGATTCGGAGCTTGCTGACCCTTATACACAGATGGGGGATATAGAGAAAATGGTTATTCCTACATCACAACCTAAAAATCTTGACCCAATCATTGCGGGTATCCTTGAGGAGGGCCGGAAGTACCTTCCTACAAACAGAGTGGAGTGGTAAAGGCGAATGAGCCGGTTTACCCAATTAGGAACAAAAGCATGAAATTGCTTGATGGTTCTTGGTTTACGAGAATTTATTATGCTGATGGTCTATCTACAATCATCCCCTATGCCCCAATTCGATCTGATTCAGGGCAGGAGCAGGCCGTGTATTATCTCAGCAGGGTCTTACAGGGCCCTAAGAAGAATTATTCGCCGATCGAGAAGATGTGCTTATCGCTCTACTTTGCAGCAACCAAGCTCCGACACTACTTCCTTTCCACAACAGTGTTGGTAATTGCTCGAACGGACCTGATTAAGTATATGCTGACCAGACCCGTGTTGAAGGGGATAATTGGGAAGTGGATCCTAGGGCTATCCGAGTTAACTTTTCGGTACGTTCCTATGAAGGCGGTCAAAGGACAGGCATTTGCAGACTTCTTGGCAGATCATGCCATGAATGTTTTCGAACCAGTGGAGCTCGATGAAGAAGTCCTCGCCTTTGCAGAGGTGGTTCCATGGACTCTCTACTTCGATGGATCTAGCACTTTGGGGGCTGCAGGGGCCGGAGTGGTATTAATATCACCTTCAGGCCAGGCAAGCTGCTAAAAGATTGAAGTTTCAAACCTGGCGGTATCACCGTTTAGGAAAAACTGCTTTCGTGCGGTCTCTTTCTTTTTCGGATGAAGGTGAGTGGCAAAGTCTGGTTCAACTAAGGAGTAGGTCGTCCTATCTGATAGAGCGGGTAATGCTCAAATTCTTTTTTCTTGGGGTTGACGCCGAGAAAGACTAAAGACGGGAGAGCACGCACAGACATCCTCGGGAAAGCACTAATGAACTACGCCATCCCTGACACTTATGCGGTGAGATACCAACCATCCGATATCGCCCACAAAGCTAAGAGGCCACTGGCACCGAATAATACCCATAAAGAACGCTAACCGCCACCGGCATCTGATGCCATCCGATAAGGGAGAACTCTTTCGGCAAAGAATTTTACCAAAAAGCCCGATTCGAATCATTATGCTCGATAAAAGGAAAAAGGGAAAAATAGAAAACAGCACTACTGCTAGTAAGATAGCGACCCAGGCAAGCGCCAAAGAAAGAAGGGGGCACAAGCAAGCGCAAGAATCAAAGCAGGGCAGGATCGAAGAGCTTAGACAGCAAGCAAGCGAGAAGGAATCCCTCAAAGGCACTGAGGCAAGGTCTTTCACGCATGTCGCTTCGACGCGCGCTAAGACAACCACTCATGTCTACTTCTAATGCGCACGAACCAGAGCTATCTCCCGGGAACCCCTTCCCTAGTAAAGAGGTACTGACCATCGGTTCTATCGTGCCCCAGTGAACGATAGCCTCGGATAGACTAAGGATCTTAGGTGAGACCTAGAGTGCAGCCAACTAAACGCCAAATAAATCGGAATAAAACTTCCACATCTGAGATTCCATGTGTGACTAACTCAATTGGGAAATGCCCCTCTTGTACGCTAACGTTCTAGGATGGCAGGGTTGGTAAAACTCTCCTTGATAAATCGAGTATGGAGAGCTCGGGTGGGGCATCAACCACTGGTTGCGGGCCTGTCGAGATGCTTCCTTGCAGAACCCGGCTGTAACTCAATAGAGTGAGTAGGAAACCTTGTAAAGGCGAGCAGGAGAATATAGATCGGTCTGTCTTGTCTTAGACTAGCCCTACTCCATCTTGGCTATCTTGAGCTTATGAATAAGCTTTTCATTTTCTGCTTACTACTAGGGCTTCCAAATTCCTACGCCGGGTCTCATAGCCCTGTGACCTTCACTTCACAGCCTGATTAATGCACTTTAAAAGCGCACTTCTATAAACAACTTCCAGAGAGAAGCGAACGAGGTCTTCGCCCACCGCGACCATCCTCCAGGAGTGCGAGACAACCGGACCGCTAAACAGTTCCTCGAGGGTAACCCAAGGGGAAAGTGCGGTAAGGTGATACCATTTAAGGTAGTTTAACCACTGGCGCATCCATCCATAAAGGAGAGAGTACTCCAGGAAATCTCTAGATTCCTCAGTCTCGAACAGCTCATCGGGAGGCAATACCAGCTCCCGGGGCTTAAGTTTGGCTCGAAGGAGTCTCACCAAACGCCCATGAGCTTCTGGACTGAGTGGTCGTCCCTTACCCAACCAGAAATCAAGCGGGTAAGAAGGAGAGAGCAATTTTAGCCCCATAACCCCAAGACGGGAATACCGCCTCGGGCGCCTATGGTCTAGCCTTGCAAGAACACGATATCCAGCTCCACCCAGCCTACAAAGCAGACGGAAATCACGCACCGAATAAAGGTGAGCAACAGCCATCAACCCGTAGGGGTGGAAAGTGTTTAATAACGCTTTAATGGATACCGGGGAGAGATCGACTGTCAAATCTCGAACCCTAAAGTTATTCGTGAATTCCGCGGAGCCACTCCTTGATATTAGTGATTTATCTTTCGAAATAACCACCTGCAGGAGGTCAAGGGGCTCCTTGTAACGGGTCGCGACATTCTCATCCGCGATTACTACGTCATCCCCGAGGACGGCGTAGTTGGTAAACACCCTTCCCGGGTACACAAGTTCTGCGCACCACCAAATAATTAGGTGGTGGGACAACGCGAAAAGAGGCCATGCGCCAAGATAGCCCAACAGGTACCCACTCAGAAATCTGACAGTAGAGCCCGGGGTCGTCACCCACGGGACATCAAATTCACCACCAGATAACAGGAAACTAACCGCTTCGGAGAAATCCTGGTCGAATAACTTGGATACAACCCTCTCAAGAAACACGATCGGCCACCTATCGGTGGCAGACCGCGGATCAAAAGAGAAGCAGACCCGCGAACCAACAAGCAAGTCGAGAGGCTTTGTTTGATTAAATGTACCGTCCATAGGTATACTACTACGCAGAGTATCTGCTGAAGAAGAAGGCTAGCTATACAAGGGAATCCCTCTATATATGAAAAATCAATGTACATCGGCCCTTTCCTTACCCCGGCGGTCTACCTTTCTTAAGGCCCTCAAACTACTTTATAAAGAGCATATGAAAGCCGGGGACTCCCGGTTGATCTTCTTCCGACTTCTCCTTTGAAGTCTAGCTCTGTTCTTTCTCAAGAACTCACTCCAGCATCTGAAAAATCTAACTGAACAGTCTTCGCTACTTCGTGCCGCAACTTGGAAGTCTAGCTACCTATCCGTCTCCACCTCTGGCAATAGATCTATCCCACTCTGTCCAAGCAGTCGAGTTTCGCTTCTTTCCTGTAAGTCAGTCGATCTTGATTTGTTCTCCTCTCCCTTTCGGTAGAGATCTGAACTCTATGATTCGATTCTTTATTCTATTCTCGAATTTAGCTTTATCAAATAACTGAGGATTCGAACTGAATAAGAGAGAGCGAAAGACTTTCCGCGTAAGAGCTCTTCAAACCTTGTCCTATCGAAGCTGCGCTGATACTCCTGGAAGTGTAAATGGTTTTAAAGAAGAATCATATATGAGAGAGAAAAGATTTGGCCAAAAGGATAGCCAAGAAAGATGCCTGCTTCGGCACGGGGATCCTCTGTTTTCTTTATGCCTAGTGGGCTTGTGATTGTGGGAAAAGCAAAGGCAGCCACAGGGGGATAAGAATAAGTGGGCTTAGTATAAAACTTCTGGAGAAGACTTTTCCAGAGAGCATGGGTGTAGGCATTTTTTTGATTCAATAGGAAGTTGTGAGAATGCATTTTCCCCAAAAAAAGAAAGGGATAAAGGTGCGAAGCGGATTGCTTCATTTTTTTCATGAAGCATGAATATAGTTAATAAAAAAAGATGAGACAGAGTCCACAAGGACAGCTTTCTTTATATTAGATGCCAGCCTTATAGAAGATGCGACTAGCGCATTGTACTGGCCGTAGGGGACTCAAGCCTTCGTCGATTGAGAGGAGCCCCTCGCCTCACTCGGAAACTCTTATCACGACCTCTCTCATGTATAAGGGGAAGGCTCACCGAGATGATCAAAGGCTGCCCAGAGGCAGGGGCGGAGACTAGACTAGCTTTCCAGGATAAAGAATGCAACCAAGATAGGGATGAATGACTCTACTGACAAGTTACGGGATACGAGCGTCATCCCCACCCCTGCTTATACAGAACCAACTCAATTACATAGACCCTGCAGCGAGTTGGTTAGGAGGAAAGGAAGCGAGTGACTCCCGGTCTTATTTAAAGAGAGTGAAATGAGCCATTAGCTCTGGGAAAGAAGGAAGAGAAAGGGAAGGAATCACTATAGTTACTCAAAAGGTTCGGAATCGAATCCGTTCAAGTTGAAGAAGCTGTGAAAAAGAAGAAGCTCTTGTCACTTTCGGTGTAAGCGCAGTTGGAGGAAGGGGAGATGGGATGAGTGAGGGTGAAATTCTTTTCCGGGAAGAAAGGTAAGGTGCGGAGCGGCAATCAAGATGGCAAGGAAAGTAATTGATAGAAAGATTGCTACTAACGCTTCGCTAATGAGAGTTGGGAGTTGGCTTACGTTCCTCTGTTAAATAGCTCCGATTCTATCCGAATAAGGGATAAATAGAAAGAACTGGGTAAGGCTGAACTCTTATTTTCTGGTAGTAGTAATGCTAAAGTCTCTTTTTCCTCGGTAAGCATTATCCGTGAAATGACTCATTTCAATTACTGTTTTCACTCCAAAAGAAAGAGAAAGACTCGGGGAAGGGCAGACTGGCGGGAAGGGTGGTACTAAATTGAATTGAGTCCCGATATCCTTCGAAAGTACCTTTTGATAACCTTTTCTCATGCAGAACAGAGAAAGGTTAGTCAGACTGAGGGCGGAAAAAGAAGTTTGACTTTTTTTTTTTTCATATGCTCTTGCGATGCGTACCTGATACAGAGAAATCTTTGCCGCAGCACGAAGCCGTAGTTCATCCAAAGACTACAATTCCATACGTGACAGACAGAATTCAGGAAAGCTTGAAAGGTAACAAGGTAGTTATGAAGTCAACAGAGATGCGCGGGTTCCGTTCCCTCTGTCCGGAGGGCTTTCGCTTTATATAGAAGCCCCTCAGCACCCGTACAATCAAAAAAATGGAAATTGAATTCAGTGATTGAGATAGCGACAAGTTAAAGCTGAGAGGACGCACCCATTCCCGAATCCACTTTAATTAAAGCCTTTTCGAAGGCGCGAAAGTTCGCATTTTATCTTTTCTTCAAGCTTTCGCTTGTATTTTCATAGAGTAAGTTTAGTAATCACTCTCTAGTAAAGGCACTCGATTAGCTGGCAAAAGCGCTCTTCTTTCCATTTTCTGTGATTTGAAGATAGATATAGATAGAACTCGATCGAACTAAATGCTTTTCGTCTTATCGTATATAAGAGAAAGGTTGCTTTTAGGAGTGACCTTTCTCGATTTCAACAAAACAAGCCGATGGTGATCTCACTTTCGAAAGAGAATAGAAAGCGTACTGACTCTGACTGCTATCTACGATGCGATCAGGGGGGAATAGCGCAAGGGCTTAAGTCATCGATTCAAATCCTATCTTTTTTTCGGTATGCCGCTCCGCGAGCAAGGAGCGAGAAAACAAAGTGGGCTGTGGTGATGTCAGAATTTGCACCTATTTTTATCTATTTAGTGATCAGTCCGCTAGTTTCTTTGATCCCACTCGGTGTTCCTTTTCCATTTGCTTCCAATAGTTCGACCTATCCAGAAAAATTGTCGGCCTACGAATGTGGTTTCGATCCTTTCGGTGATGCCAGAAGTCGTTTTGATATACGATTTTATCTTGTTTCTATTTTATTTATTATCCCTGATCCGGAAGTCACCTTTTCCTTTCCTTGGGCAGTACCTCCCAACAAGATTGATCCCTTTGGATCTTGGTCCATGATGGCCTTTTTATTGATTTTGACGATTGGATCTCTCTATGAATGGAAAAGGGGTGCTTCGGATCGGGAGTAACCACTAGTGATAGGGCAAAAATCGGGGGGAAGGACAAAAGAAAGAACGATGCCTACATTAAATCAATTGATTCGTCATGGTAGAGAAGAAAAACGGCGCACGGACCGTACTCGAGCTTCGGATCAATGTCCCCAGAAGCAAGGAGTACGCCCGCGTGTACCAACGAGAACACCGAAAAAACCTAATTCAGCTCCACGTAAGATAGCCAAAGTACGGTTGAGCAATCGACATGATATATTTGCTCACATTCCGGGCGAAGGTCATAATTCGCAGGAACATTCTATAGTCTTAATAAGAGGAGGTAGAGTGAAAGATTCGCCAGGTGTGAAATCCCATTGTATTCGAGGAGTCAAGGATTTGTTGGGAATTCCGGATCGAAGAAAAGGGAGATCAAAATATGGTGCAGAAAAACCAAAATCTCTATGAATGGAAGATGCCTCTGGAACTCTTTTTCTCCAATTTTCAGTACGAAGTTACTGGCTCTAATCTAAGAAGGCAATTGCACTAATATTGGACCGGGAATAAAAAAGGGAAAAAAGTAAAGTCTAAGCGCATATGGCACGAAAAGGAAATCCGATTTCGGTAAGACTTGATCTGAATCGTAGTTCAGATTCAAGTCGGTTCAGTGAGGGCGACCGCGAAAGTCACCGAAGGGGTCAGTCTTTTCCTTCACCCCAGATTCAAAAAAAAGGCGGGGAAGGGCGTTGCAGATGTCCGGGACGGACACGACTTCTTCTAACGCTAGAAGACCACTGGAAGACACCCGGGACCAGAGCATGTCGTGAAAGAAGCACACTGGGCGGGCGTGCTTCGGCCGTGTCTCCGGGGCACAGTTGAATGTAGATATCATGAACGCGAGGTGCAGGATACCAGGCCGAGAAAGCCGGGCAACCACTCCCCTATGTGCCAATCGCTAGTGCAGCCAGGGCCCCGGCGCCCAGCTCCGCTGGAGAGGCCTCGCCTGATCTGAGAAGTGCTAATTCGGTTCGGATAGACTTCATTCAAGAACGCCGCCGCCCCCGGAATCAATAAGAAAACAAGTGCTAAGTTTCAGATCAGCGAATAAACCGAAACGAAAGAAGAGACCTTTCTCGCTCGGCGCCTAAAGCGCACTATGCTCCGCTTCAACAAATGAGAGTTTTCGGTGGAACCGGTGAACCACGCGAGCCGGTTAAATGCGTGGGACAGAGGGCTCGTAGTACCTGCTACCGCAGCTATGCGGTGGAAGGGAAGGAGCCTAAATCGACCTTTTTTCTTTGAAAAAGAAAAAAGCAGTACAAGGAGATTAGACTCTCGGATGAGACTAAGTAGCTACCGACCGTTCCGACGCGCCCTTGACCTATCTTGATTAAGACCGAAACCTATCTAATCGAAAGTGGGGTCTAGTTTAAGCTGTCAAACAAATGGCCTGGAAAGAATAACCACTAGTAGGGATATAGATGGAGTCTCGCTCAGTAAAGAGAGTTGTAGATTCGTAGAACAGGAGAAGAGCCTTGACTTTCTATTATATTAGTCCAGCACGCTAGCTGCAATCTTTCTAAAGCAAGAAGGGAGAAAGTTTACTTTGAGAAAGAAAGGCCTTCTCTTCTATTTCGATTCTAATCTTAGGAAAGGTGCGTTATCGCTTTGATTTCTCGTTAGCTAGGCTTCGATAAGGACGTATAGGCTTTACTAATAAGATAGAAAAGAAAGGGCTTTTTCATCAGGGTGCGAAGGTTTGGAACCTTATACAAACAAAGAGCGTTTTCTTTCAAATGACAACTGCCTCTTCCTGCTGCGAGGGCCTTGCACGAAACCAAACCGCCCCCCCCCCGCCCGCTCAAGTACCAGTTGCTTCGCAGGTAGGCCCACTTAGGTTAGAGGGGCATTGTCCCTCAGTTCTTACCAACCCCCGGTGTTCGACATGTTGTTAGCTTCAACTCGTTCGAATAAGAATCTGCAATTACCTCTGCTGTCAATTTATTATTCATTCAGGGCGCTCGGCCGGTGCTCCTTTCTCAAACCAGAACAACTCTGAACGTTAGGGAAGATAAGGGAGGATCACCTGAGCGAACTGACCGAAGGGACTTGACTTATCCGAACCGAACGATAGCGGCTTAAAGCTAAGAGCAGCGTCGCTGCTTGATCGGCGGGGAGGAGCATCTCAAAAAGTATGGGGCAAAGGATCAAAGGCTTTTACTTTGTCACCCGGGATCCACCACAGGTTGGGTTTGAGAGCCGTGTGATGGGTGACTATCCAGCACGGTTCGGAGAGCACTTTTAGTCTGCGCTGGTGAATGGAAGCCCCCCTATCAAGCAAGAAAGAAGCGGCCCACGGCGGAGTCCGCATTGACTCTATTTATTATTATGGTAAATCAGTGTATCAAGATGTCAATCTTAGATCTTATTTCGGTTCGGTACGTCCACCTACTAGACTCACCTTTGGCTTTCGTCTCGGTAGGTGTATTATTCTACATTTTCCCAAAAGAACATTCATTCATTTCTTTCTTCCCCGTCGACCACGACGACAGAAACGACGCGAAAAATCCAGACCCGGAAAGGGGAAGGGCCAGTGGTGGGCATTTGGTAAAGTCGGGCCGATCGGGTGTCTTCATTCAAGCGACGGTACAGAAGAAGAACGAAACGAAGTGAGAGGCCGGGGGGCAGGGAAAAGAGTCGAGCCGATCAGGCTCGACGACCGGGAGAAGCAAAACGAAATCAGGATTTGGCCGAAAAAGAAGCAACGCTATGGATACCATGACCGATCACCATCGATAAAGAAGAATCTTTCTAAATCACTTCGGGTCAGCGGGGCCTTCAAGCATCCGAAATACGCCGGGCTTGTAAATGACATAGCCCTCCTAAATGACGACTCCTTCAGAAAAACGAAGTTATTCAAGTTCTTTTTCTCAAAGAAGTCAAAGAAGTCCCCCTCCGACAGCCCGACGAGTCATCCACTTAAAAGGACCCTCCCTGCGGTGCGCCCTTCCTTGAATTATTCGGTCATGCAATACTTATTGAAGACAAAGAACCAAATGCATTTCGACCCCGTCGCAGTTCTCAATCATTTCGTGGAACCGGGCGTGGTTGAACCATCTACCATGGGGGGAGCTAACGCACAGGGAAGAAGCTTAGATAAGAGAATACGTTTCGCTTTTTTTGTCGAAAGCTCGACCAGCGATAAAAAGTTTTTGGCCGAAGACAAAAAGTTGACCCACTTCATTCGCTGGTCGAATCATCCTCGCTTCGCGGGAACAACAAAAACCACCATCTCGCTCTTTCCTTTCTTCGGTGCTACCTTTTTCTTTCCAAGGGACGGGGTTGGGGTGTATAATAACCTTTTTTTTGAGTATGCCCGGGAACAACTCCTACGAAAATTCAGGAAAAAATGTTGGAACCTCATGGCTAAGGATAAGGTAATGGAATTGATAGAGAAATTCATAGACCTAGGTGGGATAGGAGAATTGATAAAGGGAATAGAGATGATGATAGAGATCATACTGAGAAACAGAAGAATTCCGTACGGGTACAACTTTTATTTGAACGAAGTGAAAAAAATGCGATCTTTGTTGTCTAATAGAACAAAGACTAATACCTTAATTGAGTCGGTCAAGATCAAATCTGTTTATCAAAGTGCTTCTCCGATTGCTCAAGATATCTCTTTTCAACCGAGGAACAAAACAAGATCATTTCGCTCCATTTTTAGTCAAATAGTGAAGGATATTCGATTAGTAATGAAAAAGGGGGTGGAGGGGATCCGTATATGTTGTTCAGGTCGATCAGAAGGTGCAGAAATAGCTAGAACTGAATGCGGAAAGTATGGAAAAACATCTAGTAATGTATTTAACCAGAAAATAGATTATGCTCCTGCGGAAGTATCTACTCGTTACGGAATCTCAGGTGTCAAAGTGTGGATTTCATATAGTCAAAAAGAAAGGGGACGTGCTATATCCGAAACGTACGAAATATAGTAAATATCGTAAAGGCAGATGTAGTAGGGGTTGCAAACCGGACGGTACACGACTTGGTTTTGGAAGATATGGCACTAAAAGTTGTAGAGCTGGTCGTCTTTCATATCGAGCCATTGAAGCAGCGCGTCGAGCTATAATTGGGCAATTCCATCGTACTATGAGCGGACAATTCCGAAGAAATGGTAAGATATGGGTAAGAGTTCTCGCAGATCTCCCTATTACCGGGAAACCTACAGAAGTCAGAATGGGAAGAGGAAAAAGGAAATCCTACGGGTTGGATTGCTCGTGTGTCCACAGGGCAAATCCCATTTGAAATGGATGGTGTGAGTTTGTCAAATGCTCGACAAGCCGCTACATTAGCGGCGCATAAACTATGTTCGTCAACCAAGTTTGTTCAGTGGTCGTAACGTAATTAGTTAGTGGGGAAAAAGCGGGCCGGGATTCAAAAGAATTAGGCGAAGTGTTTGTTCCTGAACGACGGAAGTGGAAAGACACTAAGGGAGAGGGATATACTCCTTTATTTTTGTAATCGCCGAAATTGTACGACGAACCTTCTTGTTCCAGGCGTACTACCCAGATACGTTAAGGTTAAATTATCCAGGCCCGGTTTATAAAGTGATAGTAGTCAGAATAAATAAGAAAGATAAGAGCTAAGATTCAGGAAAGGAAGCTTTATGGGAGAAAGGAGAAAAAGAATGTATGTATCTGGTGGGGTGGGGCTATGTATGTAGAAAGGGATCAGTCTCTATCGATCCGGATACTAAAAGCGTACTGAAGACTTACTTAAGTTAAGCTCCGAAATCTATTCAGCAGTTGAAAAAACCAATTCATTCCAAGGCAAACAAAGAGGTATTTCCTTTTGTCGTTCAGTCCTTCTCTCCTTCCTTCCTTCCTTCCATCCCATGTAGGCCTATTCATGCTCTTGCTATCCATATTGAAAAAATAGAAGAAAGGGAAATGAAGACTAGCCAAAAGACCTAAAATCTAAAAAATCGAAAAGATCTAACTACTATATGGAAGTAGTAAAGCATAGTTCTAATCCTAGGATTACATATCGCTCATCGGCCCAGAACTCGCAACTACGAAGCTCTTTTCTCGAGCGAGGCAACAATTCGTGGATCCATGGTTTGGATGAAGCTATGTACCCGGGTGGAGATGATTTGTCTCAAAGATGTTCCGCTCATCCAAGAATATAATTGATCGGTAATTCGACCGACGACTCTAAGGGCATTTGCGCGGGCCTTCCATCTTACCGTGGCTATCTAGTCATTGACCCATTTGCTTGCGAAGCATATCATCGCTTCGTGCTGTTCCCTTATGCATTGATGATTACTGATTAAAATTGCTGCAATAAGCCGCCTCTCCGCTACGAGGTTGGCGAGGACCTTTGTTACCGCGCCCGAGCTAGCACTAGTTCGTACCTCGTTCGACTATTAGATCGAATAGGCGTCTTATTAAGCGGTCTTTTTCTTTGACGTTACATGATCAGCCGCCGATGAACGCATGTGCAAAGTCAAGTTCATCTGCCATGCCCCCGGCCCCGGCATAGGAATGAATGCCCACGGTGGTTGTGCATTCTGGCGTAACGTAATAGGAAGACTTGTGATTTGGCGAGAGTTCTTGATGAGGGCTGATCCATTATATAATAGAACGAAGTGAACAAGTTGCCGGAATTTCAACAGTGAGTTCCTGGATGATATACGGATTAGAACCGAGACGACCGATGCCTCAAGCCCATGGTTTGTCTTTTTTCCGACATGCAAAATGACTCGGAGGCCCTGTCTTTCTTAGAAAATCCGAGAGCACCCTATCCTCTCCCGCTGAGCGACCCGGCATTTTCGTTCAAATATAGGCCGGCTGGCTTGGTTGCTATTATAAAATAGCGGGTGGCTACAGGCTCAGGTTGCTAGTTGGCTTAGTATTGCATTGAAAGATGGTAGCTGCTTCTTCACTCTTCAAGTAGCTGAAGCTTCTGTTCAAGTCAGGAATAGGGGTTGAGAAAAGTCAAACTTTTCTTTCGAGATTAGGTTAGTGTTCCGTTTTTTCGGATGCTTTTCCGTTAAAGAGAACTGCAAGAATGAGAGGGCAGATATGATAGAGCTGCACTCTCAGACCGCCACCCATATTATGGAGGATCTGTATCTGCCTCATGAGCCGGATGATTGCCTCCGCGGAATGCTGGAGGATATAAGGGGACCCTAGTTGTCTGAACGGGGCTATTGACCCGTATCTGACAAAAAGGGTAGCCACTCAGTTGAAAGCTATCTTAGAATAGGAAGAAAAAGATTGAAAAAACTGTTCAAACCTATACCTAATTTTATTTGATTATTCCATTTTTATTAGCGTTGATCACTCTTTTCTTTAAAGCTTATGCCGTAGAAGCGGACATCCGGCTATTGGCGTTTTATCTGCATCTTCCCGACCGGAAGGGCTTCGCTTTGTTTGGGATGAACTCGCAAAGACTCGACCCGGGGACTTCTCTCGTAGAGTGGCCTCTTTTATAAGACTCGACTTTCTCAGTGGAACTAAAAAAAAAAAAAATAGTTTGAGCTCTTTTTTTTTTGCTTACTTTTAGCCAAGCGGGGCAGCTATCCGCATGTGCCCCAAAGTGACATCCATTTTTAGGTAATGGGTATACTCGAGAAAAAAGGTTTGGAATTCGACCTCCCCTTCCTGCTTTATTGGCATTGGAGGTCTTGTGAAAAAGTCCGATTGACTAATGGAAGGAAGCGAGCTCCTAATGCATGCACAATTATCGGGCATCGCACATTTCAGGCTTACCCCCAAGCCCACAAGGGACCGGGGACGGCGTAATTCTTAGAACAAGGAATTTCCTTATGTCAACCTTGTGTGTAAGACACAGGAGTCAACGGTATACGTAAGCTATAACCGGGTTAACAAGAGGTAGCTTGCAATAGAGAAGGTATGGTGGTCCAGATAGCCGCTGACCAAAAAGCCGGGGATTCTCGCGCAGGAACAAGCGAGCGTAGGCCCTCCTGCCCTTCACCCAGTAAGAAGTGCTTTTCTTGGCGAAGTTAGTCGACCGTAAGGGTAATGAAGATTTATAGCCCCATCGATAGCTATCTGTATAAGTGTGCCACGAGTGCTCCTTCTCGAATACCAGACTGAGAGTGGGAGATTGACATCCTTTCAATCTTGGCTAAGAGGACTATTCAAATCCTGGTGAAGTAAAGGACTATGATAATTCTCAAGTCGATGCGAATATAGGGCCATTTTGATGCGGGAATTGTGCAAAATGAGACTTTCAGGGAGATAAGGCAGGGAAGCCATTAATGGTATTTCATTCGAAGTGGTGTATTTCAAGTTGGAGAGTTAGGGAATTCAATCTTGGTATTGAAAGTGCGGAATCGTATTGCCGAAGTGGGCTATTTGGATAGGAATGAAATAGGTTTTAGAAGGTACAAGTATTGAAAGAAATCCTGTTTACAATGAGTTCTCAATCGCAAGGTCCTACCCGAGTTACAGAAAGTTGCTGTCGGCAAAGAAGTCTTACCAAGGATAGCCACGGCTTTCATTGAAAAAGGATAGGCCACTCGCTGAGCGCCCTAATCAATGAGGATAGGTTTCGATGTGGGGTATTTGCTATATGGTATGGTACAAAGTCAGTTTATAATTCTTCGTGCGGGGAATGAACGCAAACCGCTTCAAGGCAACGGGCTATCTCCCATCTTTCACTTTAGGAATGCCTTTAAGGCTAGCTCTCTCCTTTGGTACTCAATTGGGTATATTTCGTAGTGAGATAAGGAATTCAATCGTATATGGTATTGTACAAATACAGTATGGCAGGATTGACTAGCGGGATGGTTTCAAAAGAAGGATTTCTTGCGGTATCGGTACTCAATAGGAACTGAAGGGATAGGAATGTACTTTGAGTTCTCAATTCTATTGCATTAGAAAGTGGGGAATTCAATCGGTATGGTCGAAGGCAATCAACTGCCTGACTTCTGTAGATTCGTAGTGAGATTGACTGAATTCAGTTTGACTGAGAGTGAGCAAAAGCATCTTGTCAATTGAAACTGCGATTAGGAAATTTATTTCCAGAATCTAGTTGGACTTAGAGTCCGATGCCTATCTTGTAAGTCTTTACAGAATGGACTTTTACTTTTGAAAGTGTGGAATTTTGCAGGATTGAAGGTATTAGGTAAAAATCCACTTTCTTGAATGAAGTGGACTGGGAAGGGAATGTTTTTTTGGGGGGTGAAAAACCCAAAAAATTTTAAAATTTTAAAATTTTTGAAAAAAAAACAACAAATTTTTTTCCTTTCCCCCAAAGGTTTCAAATTGTAAAAACCAAAAATTTTCGGAAAAGAATGCAGACCCTTTAAAATTTCCTTTTTTTTAAAAAGAAAGCCATTGGGAAAACTTTAAAAAGAAAAGCCTTCGACGTGTTTCCCAAGAGGGCCCAGAAGAAGAAAATTTTGGTCCCGGGGCACCCCGTTTGAAAAGTGGGTTTAAAGGAGGTTTTTTTTTGAATGTTTTAAAACCCCCCGGTGTGAAACAAATCTCTTTGGAATGAGCACTTGTTTTAAGAGAAGGATTGTCTTCCCTTGAAGGTGATCATTAAAAAAGTCTAGGTAAACAAGGTTCCCCCCAAACCCTTTGTCCCCAAGGGTTTCCCAGAAGGGAAAACCGTCGTAAAATTTTTTCAAAAAAGGAAGGAACATTTTCTTTTTTTCCGGCAAAGGAAAGCGGGAAAAAGGATTTTGATGGAATTTGTAAACTGCCCGGTTTGTTTGGAAAGGGGGGGGGGGTTTTTTTAATTTTTCAAGCAAAATTTGGTTTTTTTTGTTTCTTTTAAATTAAAGGGGGGTTTTTTTTTTAATTTGGGTTTTAAATGTTTTCCTTGCCGGGCGGGGTTTAAAAAGATTTTTGGTTTATATTTTTGTCTCAGCCCCCCAAAAAAGGGAAACTGGAGCAAATCCATAGTAGTGGAGGAAAGTTGAATTTCCCAAAAAAAAATTCCATAGTTTATAGTTATTAAAAAAAGGGGGAAACGAAAAAGGGGAAGGGAGAAGGACTTGGTGGGGGTTTTAAAAGGGGGAAATAAAATGTGGGGGGAAGCAGAGTGCCGTTTGAGGAAAAAAAAATGTTTCCCGGGGGCCACCCTTTTTAGAGTCTTATTGGGGGCCTTTTTGTAAAACTTTTCCCCCCGTTTTGCTCCTGATCCAAAGGCTTTGGGGAAACCGGAGATTTGTGGGAAGAAACCCCCGGGGAAAAAATGTTTTGGGGGTTTTAAAGGGTCTTTTTTTTAGGGTTTGGTGGGCCCTTAAAGAAAAAATTTTTTTGGGAAAAAAAATTGAAGGGGGGGGGGGGGGGGGGGTTTTTTTTTTTTTTTTTTTTTTTTTAAACTAGGGCCTCTTGTCATTTGTTGTTCCCCGGAGCAGGGGGAAGAAATGGGTTTTTTTTGACATGGCCTGTGGAAACCCGGGGGGAAGGTTTTTAAAATTTGGGGGTACCTCTTGGGGAGTGTGTTGGGAAAATTAAGGCGTTGGTTTTTGAACCTTAGGGTTTTTGTTAATTGTTCTTTGGTTTGGGGTGGTGTCTGGTCCTTTTGCTGTTTAAGGTCTTTAACCTTTCACAAACCTGAGGGACAAAATTAAGTAAAGAATGTCCGGGGGTGCACCGAAAAGAAAAACAAACTGAGATGTCCACTAAAAAGAGGGAAAAAAAGGAGGAACCCGAATATTACCGGGGGGTTTATACGGCTATTGAATGGGGTACTGTGAAGGAAATTTTAAAAGGGAAAAAAAAAAGAACCCGGCGGATTTTTCTTTTGGTAAGGGCAAGGGGTTCGGCTCTTCTTGTAAAGCTTCCTTTTCCTTGATTTGACCCTTTCTAAAGGCTTTGGGAAAATTTTGGGAACCTTGTTTGTAAAAGCCTTTTCCCCTGTTTATTTTAAATTTGAGATTTTAAAAATTTGTTCAGTTGGGTTTGGAGGCCATCCAAAATTTTTCTTCGCAAAAGAAATCGAATGTGGGGTCCTTTCAAATTTTTTCGGCTTTTGGTTAATGACTTGGGGTGGGGTGGCGTTTTTTTTACTTAAAAGACCCCTGCCCTTTTTTGCCAAAGGGGTTGAAAATCAGTTTCCCAATCAATCTTTTTATTTTTTCTTCCAGTAACCCAATATGTTATTGAGGGAAAAGGGCAATGGGAAAAATCTGTCAATAATTTTTGGACAGAAAGAGGGTTCTTATAGACGGGTTTGGGGGAGAAGGCCTAAAAGAGAATGAAGAGAATTAGTTGGTAGACATTGACCAAAACCTCTGCCGGGAAAAAACAGCAATGTTGTTTTGGATAATAAAACTTTTTGAAAAAGGCCAAAATCCCTAACAGTTTAGGAGTGGTTTTTTGTAAACCCTTTTTTCCTTTTTGGCTAAGGACATCTTTGGGAAACCCAATTTAAAATTTTTTACCTTTGTTTTAAAGAAATTTCCCAAGGGTGGGGAAAAGGGGAAAATTTTCGTTAGATTTTTGCCAACCCCAAAATGGGGGTGGATTTCCCCTGTGGTTTTTTCCATGAAAAGGGCCGGAATTATTAAGGGATTTTAAATTTGAAATGGATTAGGAGGATTTCGCATTTGGAAGTTTGACCTTTTTGGGGGAATCTTGTGATGACTGTTAACTTCGTATAGCGGTTTTAGGAATCCAGCATGATGCCCCGTCAAAGGTTGGGATCCCTTTTACGGAAAACCTCAGATAATTGGTTTTAAAGGAATTCTTAATTTTTTTAAATGTGGAAGGGGGTGAAGCCACTTGGAAAAGAGGGTGGGTTTCTTTTTATTACTTTAAGATAAATCATTTGTCTGCAGTTTTAGGTCTTTCCGCTATTCCCCTGGAAATTAAAAAGGGGCAGAGAAAAAAATGAATTGGGAAAAAGGGGGGGAATATCAAAAGTATAAGGGTTTTTAAAAAAAAGAAAAGGAAAGATTCTCTAGGGTTTTCTTTTTTTAATTAAGGGTAGGCAAGCCATTGGGGAAAGGAAAGGAAGGGTAGGGAAAAATAGGTCATTTACAAGCTAGGTTTAATTTTTTTTTTTTTTTTTTTTGTGGTTTTTTTTTTTTTTTTTTGGTTTTTTTTTTTTTTTTTGGGGCCAAACCTGGGGTTTAAACATTCATGGGAAGGTTCAATGGAGCGGTAAAAGGGATTTTCCGTTCCTAATTTGAACCGTTGGGTATACTGGGCCTTATTTCCTCTTCCCTTTCTTTCAACTTTCCTAGAGGTTTATAGCCTTTTTCTTTTTTTTAAGAAGCTAATCGATTTGGGAAAAGGAAAGACCGACCTGTGCACCGAAAAATTTTGTCTTGGCAAGGTCTGAACTCAAAAAGTTAGATTAGGTTTTAAAGGGAAGGATAAAATTATTGAAGGCAATATGAAAGAAAGATTTTGTTATTCAAAAAAGGTAAACCTATTTGGTTTTATTAATCCCAATTTATGCTAGTGGAATTCCTTTAAGGTACTCCCGGAAATCGATATTTAAAAAAACCCTTTTTGCAAAATTAGCCCAATTTTGGGGAAAAGACCCTTTCCTTCTTGATATGCGAAGTTTTAAGGAAATTCCCTTGAAAGTTTGAATTTAACCTTTTCATTTCGGGGCAAATATTAAGGAAGGGAAAAAATAAAGAATTCGGGACCAAAGGGACTTTACTAAAATTTTTCATTAAGCGGGGGCTCCAAACCCTTTTTTTTTTTGGGGCTTCTTTTTCCGGGAAATCCTCTTATTTGGTAGGGGGATTTTTTGGGAAAAGTTTTTAGATGGAGGAAGGTTTGGGGGTGGTTGGAGTATAACTAAAGATTTTTTGAAAAGGTATTGGGGGGGGGAATGAGTTTTGGCCCACATTTGGGTTTTAAGGTAGTTTTTTTGAAAAATTTGGATTGGCCCCTTTTTTTCCTAAGGGAATTCACCAAAAAATTTTTTTTTTAAAAAAGGGTGAAAGGGGGAAGGTTTCAAAATATAGGTTAAAAAAAGGGGGGAGGGTTTTTGGGGTTTAAATGGAAAGGGAAGGGGTTTTGTTAGGTTGTGGTGAAAAAAGGGGAAAAAGGAGAGGGGGTTTGGGGTAATGAAAAAGGTTCCCCTTTAAAAATTTTTGGTTGTTGTGTTTTTTTGGTGGGGTTTTGAAGTTGTTTGGAAGTTTCCTGTTGGGGGTTTTAAAAAATTTAAAAGGGGGTTTGAATAAGGGATTTGGTTAAGAGTTTTGTTTGGGGTTTTAATAAGCTCCCCCTTTGGTTTGTGAGGTTTTGGAAAAAAGGAAAATTTTCGGTTTTTTGAGACCCTTTTTAAAGAAGTTCAGCAACTTGGGAATTTTTTTAAAAAAAATTTTTGGGGAAATGAAAAACTTTGGTGGAAGTTAGTTTTGGGGTTTTTGGGGGCGAAGGGGAAACAAAAAAAAAGGGTTACGCATTTTGGGGGGAACCCCTAGAAGGGGAAGGCTTTGGGGTTTGGATTCCAAAAAAATTTTAAGGGGGTTTGGGGGTCAGGAATACAATTATAAAAAGATGCTTCATAATGAAAAAGGAAAGGGGGCGTCGGTTTTACCCAAAAAGTTTTGTAAAATTTGAGGTTTTTGGGGTGTTTTTTTTCCCCTTGCTTGGAAGACTACCCTTACAAGCTTTTTTTGGCTAAAGGGGGGGGGGAAGGGCCCCGGGGGAAAATTATTATATTTTGATGCCGGCCAAAGCGCTTACAAGAGATTTTCCCCTTTCCCGAACCGGGATGAGTTTGCCAAAACAGAGTGAAAATTTTGACTTTAAAATTCTTTTTTTTCCTTGCCCCAAAAAGGGTTTTTAATTTCCCCGAATTTTTCCAAATAAGGGAAAAAACTTCCGGAGTAGGGTTTCCCCGAAAAATCTTAGAGCTCGCCCTTCCCTTTTCTTTTTCCCGAAAAAAATTAAATTTTCAATTCCCAGGAAAAACCAATAAAAAAAATTTTAAAAATTTAAAAGCCGGCCCAAAAAACCATTTTTCGTTTTTCAAGGGTAATTTCCCTTTATCTGATAGCTGTAACAGCCTTCTCTTACGAGAAATGCCCCTATTGCGAATCTCTCTCATAAGAAAGAAAAGAGCTAGCATTTAAACAGAGCTACCAGTATACTACCAGAAGAGCAGCTACTTTTAGTCCTAAAGAGCCAGTATTTCCCTCCTTCCTCTTAACTTAGGAAAGGATAGACCTTAGCGCTTCTCTTGATCACAGTAATGCGGGAAGTCTGGCTAAAGGAAGATAGCATATTTAAAGAGATTGAAAAAGAAAATAAGGCGTCAGCGAGGGACCTCTATAAAATCATTATCTGATAGCTTTCAGGGCTCTTTTCTAAAGTAAATTGACATGAGAGCGACTGATTCCAGGCTTAGTATCTTCGGTTTCATTTATAGCTGATTGCATCACTCTATAGGGATTCTGCTTGCATCTTATCGTAACAATAAAGGCATTAGGAGCCCTTTTCTTCCCTTTTTTCGCCCCAGGAAGAAAAAATTTTCCCAATATGCTGCTTCTAACGATAGGACTGGAATCCCAGTCCTAGGGAAAAGTTGAAGCTGAAGACGAAAGAGAAAAAGATTTTAAGGAGCTTTATAGTGAAGTTGCGCTAATGCTTAATTTAATATTAGGTACTATATTAGAGGGAAAAACTCAAATCTGCCAATATATAAAGCTAGAAGAACTTGTTGGGTAGTAGCCAGTCTGAAGGGGGAAGCACATAAATAATAGGGGTTTAGGCTTTAGATTCATGTATCCCCCGAGCCCCTATCGCCTGCCTGGAACTCCTGAATCACTTTTAACTAGAGGAAGCGCCTAAAAGGGAAGCAATGGGCTGACTGTGATCGTAGGAGTAGGGCTGACCTGGGAAAGAGACTGTAATCGCTGCCCAGAATAACATTGCTGTGCCGGGTGACTGAATCCTCTGAGGTCAGTAACAGGCTGGGCAAAGGCAGAAAAAATGTGAGCAAAGTCTGGCTTGAAGCGTGAGGGATCCGTAACATCAATGCAGAAGAATGCGGTTAGAGTTGATGAACAGGAGAGGCCGCAATACATCTCAATCATCATTCTCCCCGGGCTGATTAATTAGGTTAAAGGGAAAAAATGAAGCGCCCCATTAAAGAAATTCAAGGATAATGAGTCTCTTGGATTTCACGTCATTGCGTTATACCGGCTGAGCATATCCGAAGACACAGTGGTTCCTTTGGGGACCAATTTCTCTCTTAACTGGCAGGAATATGGAAAAAAGATGCATTTCCCAACACTCGAGCCTATAGTTACTTTCCCCAGTAAGAAGTTCGTGAGGTGCCGCTGCAGGGTTTCCCTCTCTTTCCCAAAAAGGATAGAGATGCCCGTCCCTTCTTTATGCACATCCATATTTCATAGCAGACACAAAGGTGTCAATCCGGTAAAAAGGGTTAATTTTCGGTTCTCTTGGTTTTTGCTTTCCCAAACCGGAAATGGTTGGTCGGATTGGTTTTGCAGTCCTACATTGGTTATCGAAAAATTAAAGGGGACGCTTAGAAAGACTTATTATAGCCCCGTTTGTGGAAATAAGAATCCTTAACTAACCCAAAAGGCGGAGTTTAAAGGGCAGCCTTCCCCCCTGCCTCCATAGTAAAGCTCGAATCGCTTTTCCCCCGGGGTTAAAAAACCCCAAAGGTCATTCAAGGAAAGGGGGCTTCACCTTTGGCCAAAGGAAATTTGGGAGGAGATTTCCAACTGATTTTTTTTAACCCTTCCGGGCCCCTTTAGTGAGGTGTGTTGGCTTTAATTTTAACCCCCAAGACCTTTATTTGGGGGTTCCAATCCTTTTCCTAATAATCGAAAAAAAACACAAGATACAAGTTGAGCTTTGCCTGCCCCCCAATAGAAAGGGGCTCATTTAGGGATTGCTGGAATGGGAAAAAAAATTGATCCTTTCGGTTTGGGGGTTTGGGGAAAAGTCTCCCATTTTTGCTGAAAGGAAAAACCTATCCTAAGGGGTTAAGAACGGCCCGTCCCACGTCTTCCCGGCCCCCCAACCTTTAAACCCCGCCAAAAATCCAAAATTTGGGGGCCCTCTTCCTCAACAATTTGGTTTAAACCTAACCAAATTTAGATTGAAGGGAAAGCCCCTAGTTGTTTAAAAAATCCTTTTGGGGCCCGACTCAAGGGGAGGGGCAATTTTTGCATTTCCCCTATCGGTCTTTAGTCACATTTTAATAAAAGGTCTCGGAAACTAGGTTGTTTTAGCGGGTTTCTAACGAAGAGCCGTAGCTGAAGAAAAGCAGGCCCCGAGGTTTGGGAGGGAGGGGAAATAGAGCAGGGCCTATTCCATTCGATTGGCGGAGGCTGGGCCCGCATTGATGAAAAAGGCCCCTCTTTCCCTGCTCATTCCCTTTTTTAAAAACATCCAGGATTTTCAAATTTTGGGGTTTTTTTTAACTCCCTTTTTATTGAAAGGGGACACCTTGTATTGGTTCCCCTTCTTCTAAAAAAAACCCACCCAAACTTTCTACAATTGAGGCTTTTATCCCTTGGCGCCTTTTTTCCCTTCTAAAAAATTACTTGACGGGAAAACAGTGAATGAAGCGAAGAGAATAAAGGAGGCGTTCAAAGAAGGTCCCCGGCTAAACCCCCCTTTTTGGAGGTTTTCCGTAAGAAGTTCCCCCTTTCCTGTAACGGCCAAAAACAACTTTAGAAGGGTCCCCAAAAGGAGGTCCAAATTGGCCCCGTTTTCCCCATTAATTTTTCCAAGGGGACCAAACCAAATTAGAACCCTTTACCCAAACCCCCTAATTTTTTCCAGAACCTAAAAACTTTTATTGAAGGGGAGGTCCCTGTTAAATTTCCCCCTTTTTCCTATGACACCACTAACCGTGGGTTTTAATCTTAGGAAATCCCTCTTTGTTAAGCCGGGTTTCAACTTTTGGGTTAAAAAAAAAGGGAGGCCCCGGGGGGGCTTTCGGGAGGGTTAGGGGGGGTTAGAGCGAAAGGGGTTTCCTTTTTAGGGAGGCAACGGGCCAGCAATAAAATCGGAAAAAAACTTTCCTGTCATTTTGAAGCAGTCCGGATTCCTAATTCGCCTTTTCCCCCCTAGGGGGCTTTCAAAAAAGGGGAATTGCAGAACCCTTTTTTTTAGCTTCTCCCAAAAGGGGTTTATGAAAGGAGTAAAAGCCTTGGGGAAGGTGTTTGGGGAAGGGTTCCAACTGGCTTGGAAAGGAAATTATTTGTCCTTGGGTTTTTTCAAATGGCTAAGGGAATTTGAAGAAAAGCAACAATAAGAGGGAAATAAAAAAGGGGTTAGGAACTTTTTGGGTTCTATTTGGACGTAGCCCTTTGGGAAACGTTTAAGGGGCCCATGAACGAAAGGGCCAAGCCGGTACCAACAAAGAAGGCCAGGTTCATTGATGATTTTCCCCACGAAAAAGGGTTTGAAAATAAATTCACGGCCCCGGGCAGGTGATTATTCTTTGCATTTTTAAACCCAAAATTTGGGTGAATTTAAGGTTTTTTCCGGTTACGGAAAGGAGAAGGCCCCAGAAAAGCCCCGTTTCACAAAGGAATGACAATAGGGGAAGGGCTGATGCGATCCTGAGAGTGACAGAACCTTCATTGCCCCCTTTTTTAGAAAGGAGAACCCGCGTGGCCCCAATTTAAGTTGGGTTGAAACAACACTACGTGGCTTCTTCAATCCAATCTTGGCCTGCATAATCCCTTTTTGAAAAAGGGCGGGACGTCTTTTTTTTGGCCCCCTTTTTTTCCCCCCATAGTTTTTCCCCCCCCTTTCTGTAAATTGGCC
>JARYMX010000167.1:0-58442 GCA_030169165.1 Centaurea solstitialis
AATTTGTTTGTTAATTCTGCTACTTTCTGGACTATCCGTAAGTCTAATGATTGGTCATGGGTGTTACGGAAGATGATGGATTTGCGGAGTATCATTCGACCGCATATACAAGTTGTTATAGGTGATGGCCGGAAAACTCATGCATGGGAGGATACTTGGTTAGATTGTGGCCCACTTGCCAATTTGATCACTTATAGACAGATACATCGCCAAGGGTTTAGCACTACTACCACCGTTCGTGATTTTATCTCTGCAATTGGTGGAGATTGGCCGGAGGAGTGGGTGACTAGGCATCCTACTCTTGCAAACTGTCCACTTCCGAGTATTGTTGATGATTCAAGGGATATAGTTCAATGGCGTACTCGTAGCAATGGCATGGAGGTGTTTTCAGTTTCGGTGGCTTATGATTCGCTGGACAGTCCGTATATGCGTGTGCCATGGACCGATTCTGTTTGGTTTGCTGGTCATATTCCAAAACATGCCTTCTGCCTGTGGTTAGCTTGTTGGAATCGGTTGCCTACACAAGATCGCCTGATTTTGTGGAAGCAAGAACCTCCTGATTGGAAATGTAGCCTGTGTGGTTTATGCTTGGATTCTCATCAGCATTTATTCTTTGAATGTTCATATACAGCAAGTGTCTGGTTTCAGATCACCACGGCTATTGGATGGCTTGATGCGCCGGTTATGTGGAATGATATCATGGCAGCACTGTCGGGTCAAGCACCCCCCAAGAAATTCATTTTTAAGATTGCTTTGGCAGCTGCGGTTTATATGGTGTGGAAGGAGAGAAACAAGAGGATTTTCACAAAAGAGAGGAGAACAGATAATGCGTGTGCTAAAGACACCATTGAGATAATCATGATGCGTAAAGCTTGGAAGCAGATGAGGAAGACTAGAAGAATTGATGATGGGGGATAGATTCTGGTTGGAGATTGTTGTTTGGTTATTTTGGAGTCTTTTTTGAGTAGTTTGGCTTTCATTTCCTTCTCGTCTTTGTTTAGGTCTGTTTGCCTTTGTTTGTTTTGGCTTTGGGTTGTGTGGTATGGCCTTGTGTCTTTGTTTGTTTGTTTTGTAATGGCCTTGGTCTGGATGCTGTTTTAGGTTGCCGGTTTGGCGGTTTCTTTTTTCGTTTATAAAATTGCCTGGAAGAAATTCCTTTCAAAAAAAAACTTCTACTTTTTAACCGTTATCTCTTTAGATGTTACAAGAGCACAATTATTTTGAATTATTTAACACATAAACATATACATAGGTGTTTATCATACACGGTTGTTTGAAATAAGATTGCACAGACGTGACTTTGTTACGGTTGGCTCGTACAATCGCGTAAAATCGAGATTAGTGATTCGTACACCCGTTTGAATAAGAGGCCTTTATACACGGTTGTTACGTATTACCATGTAAAAGCATGTATTCTTTAGATTGTGTCCTTAACACGGTCTAAGGAGTTGGGTAGTTTCACAGTTTGTTGTTAAACGGTATTAAAACTTGTACTTTTTAACCGTTTTCTCTTTAGATGTTACGAAAACACGACTATTTTGAATTACTTAACACATAAACATATACATTGGTGCTTATTATACGCGGTTGTTTGAAATAAGATTGTACAGACGTCACTTCGTTACGGTTGGCTCGTACAATCGCGTGAAATCGAGAGTTAGTGATTCGTACACCCGTTTGAATAAGAGGCCTTTATACACGGTTGTTACGTATTGCCATGTAAAAGCATGTATTCATTAGATTATATCCTTAACACGGTCTAAGGAGTTGGGTCGTTTTACAGTTAGTTGTTAAACGGTATTAAAACTTGTACTTTTTTAACCGTTTTCTCTTTAGATCTTACCAAACACGAATATTTTGAATTACTTAACACATAAACATATACATAGTTGCTTATTATACACGGTTGTTTGAAATAAGATTGTACAGACGTGACTTCGTTACGGTTGACTCGTATAATCGCGTAAAATCGAGAGTTAGTGATTCGTACACCCGTTTGAATAAGAGGAACTTTATTTACAGTTGTTACGTATTACTATGTAAAACCATGTATTCTTTAGATTGTATCCTTAACACGGTCTAAGGAGTTGGGTCGTTTCATAGTTAGTTGTTAAACGGTATTAAAACTTGTACTTTTTTAACTGTTTTATCTTTAGATGTTACGGAAACACAATTATAATGAATTATTTAACACATAAACATATACATAGTTGCTTATAATACACGGTTGTTTGAAATAAGATTGTACAGACGTGACTTTGTTACGGTTGGCTCGTACAATCGCGTAAAATCGAGATTAGTGATTCGTACACCCGTTTGAATAAGAGGCCTTTATACACGGTTGTTACGTATTACCATGTAAAAGCATGTATTCTTTAGATTGTATCCTTAACACGGTCTAAGGAGTTGGGTAGTTTCACAGTTAGTTGTTAAACGGTATTAAAACTTGTACTTTTTAACCGTTTTCTCTTTAGATGTTACGAAAACACGACTATTTTGAATTACTTAACACATAAACATATACATTGGTGCTTATTATACGCGGTTGTTTGAAATAAGATTGTACAGACGTCACTTCGTTACGGTTGGCTCGTACAATCGCGTGAAATCGAGAGTTAGTGATTCGTACACCCGTTTGAATAAGAGGCCTTTATACACGGTTGTTACGTATTACCATGTAAATGCATGTATTCTTTAGATTGTATCCTTAACACGGTCTAAGGAGTTCGGTCGTTTCACAGTTAGTTGTTAAACGGTATTAAAATTTGTGCTTTTTTAACCGTTTTCTCTTTAGATCTTACGAAAACACGAATATTTTGAATTACTTAACACATAAACATATACATAGTTGCTTATTATACACGGTTGTTTGAAATAAGATTGTACAGACGTGAATTCGTTACGGTTGACACATATAATCGCGTAAAATCGAGAGTTAGTGATTCGTACACCCGTTTGAATAAGAGGAACTTTATTTACAGTTGTTACGTATTACCATGTAAAACCATGTATTCTTTAGATTGTATCCTTAACACGGTCTAAGGAATTGGGTCGTTTCACAGTTAGTTGTTAAACGGTATTAAAACTTGTACTTTTTTAACTGTTTTATCTTTAGATGTTACGAAAACACAATTATTTTGATTTATTTAACACATAAACATATACATAGTTGTTTATAATACACGGTTGTTTGAAATAAGATTGTACAGACGTGACTTTGTTACGGTTGGCTCGTACAATCGCGTAAAATCGAGATTAGTGATTCGTACACCCGTTTGAATAAGAGGCCTTTATACACGGTTGTTACGTATTACCATGTAAAAGCATGTATTCTTTAGATTGTATCCTTAACACGGTCTAAGGAGTTGGGTCGTTTCACAGTTAGTTGTTAAACGGTATTAAAACTTGTACTTTTTTAACCGTTTTCTCTATAGTTGTTACGAAAACACGATTATTTTGAATTATTTAACACATAAACATATACATAGGTGTTTATTATACACGGTTGTTTGAAATAAGATTGTACAAACGTGACTTCGTTACGGTTGGCTCGTACAATCGCGTAAAATCGAGATTAGTGATTCGTACACCCGTTTGAATAAGAGGATACACGGTTGTAACGTATTTCTTTTTATTCTTTAGATTGTATCCATAACACGGTCTAAGGAGTTGGGTCGTTTCACAGTTAGTTGTTAAACGATATTAAAACTTGTACTTTTTAACCGTTTTCTCTTTAGATGTTACGAAAACATGACTATTTTGAATTACTTAACACATAAACATATACATTGGTGCTTATTTGTAACACCCCGCTAAAGCGGAATCGCGAGGTGCAACAGTACAGATTTCATCGCGATAGGAGATAAATCACACCAATCATTCATAACATAAAATTTTAAATAGCTTAACAAGTATCACAACCCAATCATAGTTTAAAGTTTACAGACTTAAACAAAATAAATATTTTCTTGATTGGTGAACACAAAATTTCCACTAATGACCCTATCAAATCTTCGGATTTCCTGAAAAGCATGTTAAACAAGTGTCAACTACAAGAGTTGGTGAGTTCACAGGTTTTAATATGCACAAAATATTTTAAAAGCAACGACAATTCCAATGAATAATTTTATTCACTCAGTATTCGTAAACCAATTATAGCGAATCTTTTTATTCACTAAATTTTCAAAATCAGTTATAGCGAATCCGTTCATTCACTAAATTTTCAAAGACAGTTAGAGTGAATCCGTTCATTCACTACCAACATGTGAGTAAATTTCCCGGGTGATTTGTTAATCGCATGATAATTACTTCGTGAGTTACTACAATCCTCCATTTTATGACATGCTACGCCCCTATTCTATCACAGTGGCGGAATTAATTCCCACATGTGTAAAATTTTTGTTCAATACAGTGCACCTATCACTCGTCAGTTCAAGGTGGGTATGTCAATCCAAATAGCGCTATCCACATGTATTATAGGCCCATTGTTATGAGTTAATAGTAGTTTTCCGGGGACTTAAACATTTTGTTCTCACTGTATCATGCTTAAAACGCATCAAATTTAACTCACTATACATTTCATTTCATTTCATTTCATTTCAATTCATAACATTTTTCACAATTCCATTCACAATCATTTCATAACGTGCTTTTCACCCCAAAACGTATAAAAACGGTAAAAGTGGGGCTGTGAATACTCACCTCAAGCGTTTAGTGCGATTTCGTAAGTGATGGTGCGTGGTCTAATCCCGGCTCCGAACTATGTTTGCCCTATCAAACACGTAATTTTTAACGTAAGTTCTAAGTTCAACGGTCCCTATTTCAAAAATCGTACCGATATCCATATAATGCCATTATCTTATTTATATAGTCCAATATAGTAAAAATTCATTTGATCACATTTTGGAGTCTTCCACACATTTTGGAAGGTTCAAAGTTCATAAATTTGGATTTTATAAAATTTCCAGAATCTGCCAAAATTTTAAGTTGTAAAAATTACCACTTTGAACTTAGATCCTCCAAATAATAAGTCCTTAAATTTTTACCCTCTGATTTAGGGGATGTTAGGAACAATTTCACCAAATTTCATTATTTTTAGAGGTCTTTTACTATTTTTAAACATTTTTGCAAAATCAGTGCACACTTTCATTTTTCAAAGATACATGTCAGTGAAGTTTTGTTCATAGAGAGTTCATTATCCCACCAACTCACGAATTTCAAAAGGGATTTTCTAAATAAAACATATACCAAGCTAATGAGACAAGATTCACATCATTTAGGTGATTTTTGAGAGAGATATGCCTCTTTAAAGTTGTGCATGTGGATCTGCCATCTTGGGACAGCTTGCACCATCAACTTGTTTTCATTGGTTAAACCCTCAAAACTCCTCTAAATGACATGATTTTGAACTCATTGGAAAGATAACTCAGAGTACTTGAGTTTAGAATCAAAAAGTTTGTATTTTGGATAAGTTATCAAGGAGTTATACAAGTTTGAAGATGACCCAAATTCCTGACCAAGTGCTGTTGCACACGAAAATGTTTCATGATGGTTTGGGTTCAAATCTTGGTGTTTTTGTACAAATCCAGTGGGGTTTGAACCCTAACACTTTAAATATCAATCCATAAAAATTTCATGAAGAAATGAGTTCGAGAAAACCCTTTTTGGGTCGTGTAAACTACATGCAAAAACATTGACAGAATCTGTCAAGAATCCAACACCATTTTTACCACCAAAACACATAAAATCATAAACTTTTGGGGTTTTTCTTGCTATTTTACCCCCAAATCAGATTATACAAGTGAAAAATAAACTAAACATGTTTTGGTACCATCAAGACTCATGCATGAACTATCCATGAAGTTTAGCCCAAGAATGATGGTCAACAACATCACATAAACGATTTTCGATTCCTATCTTGTGTTCTTATGGGGAAATCATAGATTTTCACCTTCTTAGATTGTTTTTCAAACATTTCTAAGGCTAAATCTCTTTCCCAAACAACAAGAGGATTAAGAAACCATAGAAGTAGGTTGAAACCTCAAGAAAATACGAAAATGAAGCTTAAAATGCTCAAAAACGAGGTTTAACACATACACAATGCTCTTACCTTTGAGATTATAACACTTTGATCTTTGAAATGGAGTTCAATCCTTCTAAAATCTGATTTCTAAGGATGAATATGGCTGAAGTTAGAGAGAGTTTTTAGAGAGAGAGAATGATAGAGTGAGAAAGAAGATTTGAAAATGAAATAATGAAAGGAGGTTGGAAAATGTTTATAATTATTGATTGTGGGAAACAAGAGAGAGAGAGAGGGAAGTAGAGGGGGGGGTGGCCGGCCCTTGTGGGTCCCACCTACCCTCTCATATTTTTTTTATTTATGTGTATAATTTATACTGATTATTCGATACGGTACCCGGGTTTTCGAAGGTGGTTTTAGATTATTTAGGTCAGTTTACATATATTTTAAACAAAATAACTTAAATTTCCAAAAATTACTTTAAATTTGGCATTTTAGGATTATCGGGTGATTTCGGGCCGGTTCGGGCTTTTTCGGGCAGTTTTCGGGACTTTTAGGTTTTAGCCTAACTTTTTCACGCAAACTAACCTAGTTTCATTTAAAGACTTAAATAACTAAATTTTAACCTACGGAAATACTACAGAGTGATTAAACGAGTAGCTAACCTGAAGGTCAAAACTGTCGGTTGTCACATTATTATACGCGGTTGTTTGAAATAAGATTGTACAGACGTCACTTCGTTACGGTTGGCTCGTACAATCGCGTGAAATCGAGAGTTAGTGATTCGTACACCCGTTTGAATAAGAGGCCTTTATACACGGTTGTTACGTATTACCATGTAAAAGCATGTATTCATTAGATTGTATCCTTAGCACGGTCAAAGGAGTTGGGTCGTTTCACAGTTAGTTGTTAAACGGTATTAAAACTTGTGCTTTTTTAACCGTTTTCTCTTTAGATCTTACGAAAACACGAATATTTTGAATTACTTAACACATAAACATATACATAGTTGCTTATTATACACGGTTGTTTGAAATAAGATTGTACAGACGTGACTTCGTTACGGTTGATGCGTAAAATCGTGTAAAATCGAGAGTTAGTGATTCGTACACCCGTTTGAATAAGAGGAACTTTATTTACAGTTGTTACGTATTACCATGTTAAACCATGTATTCTTTAGATTGTATCCTTAACACGGTCTAAGGAGTTGGGTCGTTTCACAGTTAGTTGTTAAACGGTATTAAAACTTGTACTTTTTTAACTGTTTTATCTTTAGATGTTACGAAAACACAATTATTTTGAATTATTTAACACATAAACATATACATAGTTGTTTATAATACACGGTTGTTTGAAATAAGATTGTACAGACGTGACTTTGTTACGGTTGGCTCGTACAATCACGTAAAATCGAGATTAGTGATTCGTACACCCGTTTGAATAAAAGGCCTTTATACACGGTTGTTACGTATTACCATGTAAAAGCATGTATTCTTTAGATTGTATCCTTAACACGGTCTAAGGAGTTGGGTCGTTTCACAGTTAGTTGTTAAACGATATTAAAACTTGTGCTTTTTTAACCGTTTTCTCTTTAGATCTTACGAAAACACGAATATTTTGAATTACTTAACACATAAACATATACATAGTTGCTTATTATACACGGTTGCTTGAAATAAGATTGTACAGACGTGACTACGTTACGGTTGATGCGTAAAATCGTGTAAAATCGAGAGTTAGTGATTCGTACACCCGTTTGAATAAGAGGAACTTTATTTACAGTTGTTACGTATTACCATGTAAAACCATGTATTCTTTAGATTGTATCCTTAACACGGTCTAAGGAATTGTGTCGTTTCACAGTTAGTTGTTAAACGGAATTAAAACTTATACTTTTTAACTGTTTTATCTTTAGATGTTACGAAAACAGAATTATTTTGAATTATTTAACACATAAACATATACATAGTTGTTTATAATACACGGTTGTTTGAAATAAGATTGTACAGACGTGACTTTGTTACGGTTGGCTCGTACAATCGCGTAAAATCGAGATTAGTGATTCGTACACCCGTTTGAATAAGAGGCCTTTATACACGGTTGTTACGTATTACCATGTAAAAGCATGTATTCTTTAGATTGTATCCTTAACACGGTCTAAGGAGTTGGGTCGTTTCACAGTTAGTTGTTAAACGGTATTAAAACTTGTACTTTTTTAACCGTTTTCTCTTTAGTTGTTACGAAAACACGATTATTTTGAATTATTTAACACATAAACATATACATAGGTGTTTATTATACACGGTTGTTTGAAATAAGATTGTACAAACGTGACTTCGTTACGGTTGGCTCGTACAATCGCGTAAAATCGAGATTAGTGATTCGTACACCCGTTTGAATAAGAGAATACACGGTTGTAACGTATTACTTTTTATTCTTTAGATTATATCCATAACACGGTCTAAGGAGTTGGGTCGTTTCACAGTTAGTTGTTAAACGGTATTAAAACTTGTACTTTTTTAAGCGTTTTCTCTTTAGATGTTACAAAAATACGATTATTTTGAATTACATAAGACATAAACATATAAATAGGTGTTTATTATACACGGTTGTTTGAAATAAGGTTGTACAGACGTGACTTCGTTAGGATTGGCTCGTACAATCGCGTAAAATCGAGATTAGTGATTCGTACACCCGTTTGAATAAGAGGACATGGTTATTACGTATTACCTTGTATTCTTTAGATTGTATCCTTAACACGGTCTAAGGAGTTGGGTCGTTTCACAATTAGTTGTTAAACGGTATTAAAACTTCTACTTTTTTAACCGTTTTCTCTTTAGATGTTACGAGAACACAATTATTTTGAATTATTTAACACATAAACATATACATAGGTGTTTATCATACACGGTTGTTTGAAATAAGATTGCACAGACGTGACTTTGTTACGGTTGGCTCGTACAATCGCGTAAAATCGAGATTAGTGATTCGTACACCCGTTTGAATAAGAGGCCTTTATACACGGTTGTTACGTATTACCATGTAAAAGCATGTATTATTTAGATTGTATCTTTAACACGGTCTAAGGAGTTGGGTAGTTTCACAGTTAGTTGTTAAACGGTATTAAAACTTGAACTTTTTAACCGTTTTCTCTTTATATGTTACGAAAACACGACTATTTTGTTAGCTCATGAGTTGGTTAACGGATATCAGAAAGCAGGTAGACCTCCCAGATGTGCGTTTAAAATCGACATCCGGAAAGCGTATGATATGGTCAACTGGAATTTCATTTTTAATATGCTAAGTGGTCTCGGTTTTCATCCGGCAATTGTTAGGTGGATTGAACAGATTGTTTCTACCGTTTCCTATTCAGTGGCAGTTAATGGAGTTTCTGAGGGGTTTTTCCAGGCTAAACGTGGTATTAGGCAAGGAGATCCGTTATCTCCTTACCTTTTCACAATAGTTATGGAAGGTTTCTCGTTAATTCTACAGCAATGTATAAGTGAAGCGGCTGGTTTTGGATACCACTATGGTTGCGAGGAGTTGGGAATCTCGCACCTTTGTTTCGCTGATGATTTGTTTGTGTTCACTAGAGGTGATATACAATCGGTGGAGGTACTTAAGCGTGCTTTAGCCTTGTTTCGTCTGAAATCGGGTTTAGAACCAAGCTTGGAGAAAAGTGAAGTTTTCTTCGGAAATGTTGATGATCATACAAAAGAAGCCATCCTCCAATCATTACCTTTCCGAAATGGAGTTTTTCCTATACGATACCTTGGAGTACCTCTATCTCCTGTTAGGCTTCGTAATGCTGATTTCCTTGGAGTTATACAGAAGGTTCGGAACAGAATTCATAATTGGAAATGCAAATTTCTCTCTTATGGGGGTAGGCGTCAATTGATTGCTTCGGTATTACAATCGTTGCAACTTTATTGGATGTCTGTCTTTGCTTTTCCTGTTGGAGTCCTACACACGATAGAGGGACTTTGTAGAAACTTTTTATGGGCTCAAGGTGCAGATGCTAAAGGAAGGTGTCGAATTGCATGGAATGAGGTTTGCAAACCGGTTTTGGAAGGAGGGTTGGGTTTTCGGCGTTTGGTCATATGGAACCGTGCTTTCCTTGCTAAGCATCTTTGGGAAATTCTGGAAAAACGGAATTCTTTGTGGATTGCGTGGATAAATCAGCATTGTTTGCGGGGTAAATCGATATGGGAGGTAACAATCCGTACAGACTGGTCTTGGACTTTTCGTAGCATTCTGAGCATTAGAAACTCCATGCAATCTCATGTTTTCTCAAAGATTGGTAATGGAGTTTCTATAAATGCTTGGAGTGATTTTTGGTTGGATTGTGGTACCTTGAAAGCCATTCTTCCTTTTAGGTCTTTTTCTGGTGAAGGCTTCTCTCGTGCTTCTTGTGTAGCGGATGTCCTGAATCACATTGGAGGTGGATGGCCGAATGCTTGGATAATGCGTGCTCCGGTACTCCAAAATCAGAATATACCAACACTTTCGGATGCTCAAGATGAGATTGTCTGGAAGAATGATCAAGTGCTTGGTGATTTCTCGATTACGGGTGCCTACTTTACGTTTCTGGGACACAATACACATGTACCGTGGAGTAAAGTTGTGTGGGTGAAAGGTTACATCCCAAAGCATGCTCTCTGTGTCTGGATGGCGATTCTAAACCGTTTACCGACTCAGGATCGCCTTATCTCTTGGAAACACATACCACCTGATTCTAAATGTTTTTTCTGTAATGCTTGTGTGGAAACACATGAGCATTTATTCTTTAATTGTGTGGTTTTGGCAGATCTTTGGCGCATGGTGAGATTGGAGGTCGATTTATCAAGTGGACCGATGAACATTTCACATGTTCATGATGATCTCTTATGGAATGATATGCAGAAATTGGCTTTCTCCGCTACTGTTTATATGGTGTGGAGGGAAAGAAATGCAAGGCTGTTCCGTAAGATCATTAAGCCTATGGAGACTCTCTTTAAGGAGATACAAATGGTGGTGATTGCTAGAATGGCTTGGAAGAATAGAAGATCTCGTCATGTGCGGAATGAAGAGTAGTTGGAGTGGTTTTTGTTTTTCTTGGCGTTTTCTTTGGTGTCCTAGGCTTTTTGCTTCGGTGTATTCTAGGTTTTGGATAATCTCTGTTTGTTTGTTCTGGCTCCTTGTGGCCTGGTTTGGTCTGGTTTCCTTTTTTTGGTGTTTCTTTTGGGGGCTTTAGCCTGCCTTTTGTTTGTAACCCTTCCTTTTCTTTAATCAATTGCCGATTTTCTTCAAAAAAAAAAAAAACACGACTATTTTGAATTACTTAACACATAAACATATACATTGGTGCTTATTATACGCGGTTGTTTGAAATAAGATTGTACAGACGTCACTTCGTTACGGTTGGCTCGTACAATCGCGTGAAATCGAGAGTTAGTGATTCGTACACCCGTTTGAATAAGAGGCCTTTATACACGGTTGTTACGTATTACCATGTAAAAGCATATATTCATTAGATTGTATCCTTAACACGGTCTAAGGAGTTGGGTCGTTTCACAGTTAGTTGTTAAACGGTATTAAAACTTGTGCTTTTTTAACCGTTTTCTCTTTAGATCTTACGAAAACACGAATATTTTGAATTACTTAACACATAAACATATACATAGTTGCTTATTATACACGGTTTTTTGAAATAAGATTGTACAGACGTGACTTCGTTACGGTTGACTCGTATAATCGCGTAAAATCGAGAGTTAGTGATTCGTACACCCGTTTGAATAAGAGGAACTTTATTTACGGTTGTTACGTATTACCATGTAAAACCATGTATTCTTTAGATTGTATCCTTAACACGGTCTAAGGAGTTGGGTCATTTCACAGTTAGTTGTTAAACGGTATTAAAACTTGTTCTTTTTTAATCGTTTTATCTTTAGATGTTACGAAAACATAATTATTTTGAATTATTTAACACATAAACATATACATAGGTGTTTATAATACACGTTTGTTTGAAATAAGATTGTATAGACATGACTTTGTTACGGTTGGCTCGTACAATCGCGTAAAATCGAGATTAGTAATTCGTACACCCGTTTGAATAAGAGGCCTTTATACACGGTTGTTACGTATTACCAAGTAAAAGCATGTATTCTTTAGATTGTATCCTTAACACGATCTAAGGAGTTGGATCGTTTCACAGATAGTTGTTAAACGGTATTAAAAGTTGTACTTTTTTAACCGTTTTCTCTTTAGATATTACGAAAACACGACTATTTTGAATTACTTAACATATAAGCATATACATTGTAGCTTATTATACGCGGTTGTTCGAAATATGATTGTACAGACGTCACTTCGTTACGATTTGCTCGTACAATCGCGTGAAATCGAGAGTTAGTGATTCGTACAACCATTTGAATAAGATGCCTTTATACACGGTTGTTACGTATTACCATGTAAAAGCATGTATTCATTAGATTGTATCCTTAACACGGTCTAAGGAGTTGGGTCGTTTCACAGTTAGTTGTTAAACGGTATTAAAACTTGTACTTTTTAACCGTTTTCTCTTTAGATCTTACGAAAACACGAATATTTTGAATTACTTAACACATAAACATATACATAGTTGCTTATTATACACGGTTGTTTGAAATAAGATTGTACAGACGTGACTTCGTTACGGTTGACTCGTATAATCGCGTTATATCGAGAGTTAGTGATTCGTACACCTGTTTGAATAAGATGAACTTTATTTACAGTTGTTACGTATTACGATGTAAAACCATGTATTCTTTAGATTGTATCCTTAACACGGTCTAAGGACTTGGGTCGTTTCACAGTTAGTTGTTAAACTGTATTAAAACTTTTACTTTTTAAACCGTTTTATCTTTAGATGTTACGAAAACATAATTATTTTGAATTATTCAACACATAAACATATACATAGGTGTTTATAATACATGGTTGTTTGAAATAAGATTGTATAGACGTGACTTTGTTACGGTTGGCTCGTACAATCGCGTAAAATCGAGATTAGTGATTCGTACACCCGATTGAATAAGAGGCCTTTATACACGGTTGTTACGTATTACCAAGTAAAAGCATGTATTCTTTAGATTGTATCCTTAACACGGTCTAAGGAGTTGGGTCGTTTCACAGTTAGTTGTTAAACGGTATTAAAAGTTGTACTTTTTTAACCGTTTTCTCTTTAGATGTTACGAAAACACACGACTATTTTGAATTACTTAACACATAAACATATACATTGTAGCTTATTATACGCGGTTGTTTGAAATAAGATGGTACAGACGTCACTTCGTTACGATTTGCTCGTACAATCGCGTGAAATCGAGAGTTAGTGATTCATACACCCGTTTGAATAAGAGGCCTTTATACACGGTTGTTACGTATTACCATGTAAAAGCATGTATTCATTAGATTGTATCCTTAACACGGTCTAAGGAGTTGGGTCGTTTCACAGTTAGTTGTTAAACGGTATTACTTGTACTTTTTTAACTGTTTTCTCTTTAGATTTTACGAAAACACGAATATTTTGAATTACTTAACACATAAACATATACATAGTTGCTTATTATACACGGTTGTTTGAAATAAGATTGTACAGACGTGACTTCGTTACGGTTGACTCGTATAATCGCGTTATATCGAGAGTTAGTGATTCGTACACCTGTTTGAATAAGAGGAACTTTATTTACGGTTGTTACGTATTACCATGTAAAACCATGTATTCTTTAGATTGTATCCTTAACACGGTCTAAGGAGTTGGGTCGTGTGACAATTGACAGTTTTGACCTTCAGGTTAGCTACTCGTTAAATCACTTAATAGCGTTTCCATAGGTTAAAAATTTAGGCAAAAAACCTAAAAATCCCGAAAACTGCCCGAAAAAGCCCGTACCGGCCCAAAGTCGCCCGAAAATCCTATAATGCCAAATTTAAAGTCGGTTTATAAAAAATGTATTACTTTATTAAAAATAAAAGTAAACTGAATCAAATAATCTAAAACCACCTTTGAAAAAGTCGGATTCTACCGAAAAACGCCGAAAACCCGACGCTGCGTTGAACAAAACAGTATTAGAATTACTTACAAAAAAAAAGAAGGATAAAGAGGTGGGTGGGCCCCACAAGGCCGGCCACCACCCCCTCCCCCAATCATCTCTCTCTCTCTTTTCCACACACACAACAAATATATGCTTTTCCCAACTCATTTCATGATTTCATTTTCAAATTTCCCTCTCTCTCTAACATTCTCTCTCTCTAAAACTCTCTCAAAAATCCAGCCATATTTCCACCTAAAATCTGAGTTTTCTTGAAGATTCAAGCAAGTTTTTAAAGTGTCATTAGTGTTTATCAAAGGTAAGAGTAGTATATGCATGTTTAGATTCGATTTTTGGCTCATTCTTGAGCTTTCTTCTATTTTCTATGATGTTTAATCCCTCTTTTATGGTTTGATAACCATCTTGATGTTTGGGGATGAGATTTAACCTTAAAAATGTGTTTAAACATCCAATGAAGGTATGAATCCCCCATAAGAACACAAGATTGGAAGCAAAATCCTTTTGTTTGATGTTTTTTATCATCATTTTGGGGCTGAACTTTGTTGATAGTTCATGCATGTATGTTGATAGTATTGATACATATTTCATCTATTTATTTGGTGCATAATAAGAGTTTTTGGTTTATTAGCAAGAAACCCCCAAAAATCTTGTCATTTTATGTGTTTTGATGAATAAAAAGGGGTTTTGGTTCTGGACAGATGCTGTCCGATTTTTGCATGTGTTTTGTACGACCCAAAAAGGGTGCTCCTGACCTCATTCTTCTTTGAAATTTTTATGCAACAATATTTTATGTGTTAGGGTTCAAACCCCACTGGAATCGTGTAAAAACTCCAAGATTCGAACCCTTAACCATGTTAAAACATTTTAGTGTGCATCAGATTCTGGTCAGAAATTTATGTTAGCTTCATGAATGCATAACTCTTTGATGGATTGTTCAAAATACATGATTCTTGAGTCTAGAATCAAGTTTAATGAGTTAGCTTTCCAAAGACTCCGAAAACACATGATTTGGGGAAGTTCTGGATGTTCAACCAATGAAAAAGAAATCGGAGTGCAATCTGACCCAACATGGCAGATTCACATACTTGAGTTCTTGAGGCCATATCTCATTCAAAAAGTATCCAAATCATGTGAAACAAGTTTCATATGTTAGGTATCTGAGTTAACTTTCAAACCCCTTTTGAAATTCGAATTTTGGTGTTGAAATGACTTCTCCATGACCCAAACTCCACAGACTTGTCTTTTCGGAATTATTACATACACACTGATTTCTCCTTAATTTTTAAAATATGTTAATTATCTTCTAAAATCATGAAATTTGGTGGGACTATTGTTAATACCCCTAAAATTACTGGATAAAAATTTGGTGGTTTAATTCCTTTTGGAACTAGGCAAAATGATGGTATTTTTGGAGCTCTACAAATCTGACCAAAATCAGATTTCTTAAAAAGTGATATTTTGCTTTTATCAAGAAATCCCCACATTTTTGGACATTAATTAAAGTAACAAAACTTATTTTTATATTAAAATGAACTTAATAAAATATAGTAAGGGCATTATATGGATATCGGTATTGACTTATTGGTTATGGACCATAAAAACTTAGAACTTACGACAACTACGTTTGTATTAGGGCATTTGTAGAATCGGAGCCGGGACTTTAACCACGCACTAACGGTCGCTTAGAAACGCAAAAGCTACTCCAGGTGAGTATTCACAGCCCCACTTTTTACCGTTTTTACGTGTTTTGGGGTGAAAAGCATGCTTACAAATGAATGCAAATATTTGTGAAAATGTTACGAAATGAAACGTATTGTGAGTTAACTTTAAAATGTTATACGGCACTTGATATAGTGAGTCTGAAATGAAAAAGTCCCCGGTACCTACTATTAACTCATAACAATGGGCCTATGATACACGTGGATAGCGCTATTTGGATTGACATACCCACCTTGACTGACGAGAATATAGGTGCACTGTATTAAATAAAATTCTACACCTGTGGGATTTAGTCCCACCGCTGAGGTAGAATAGGGGCACAACATGTCGTAACCTGGCAGGATTAGTAGTGACTCAAAGAATAAATATCATGCGATTAACATGACCCGGGAATTTACTCACAGGTTGGTAGTGAATTAACGGATTCACTCTAACTGTTTATACGTATTTAGTGAATGAACGGGTTCACTATAACTGTTTATGAAAATTTAGTGAATGAACGGGTTCACTATAACTGTTTATGAAAATTTAGTGAATGAACGGGTTCACTATAACTGTTTAGGAAAATTTAGTGAATGAACGGGTTCACTATAACTGTTTACGAAAATTTAGTGAATGAACGGGTTCACTATAACTGTTTGTAAAAATTGAGTGAATGAACGGATTCACTATAACTGGTTTATGAAAAATTGAGTGAATAAAAAGGTTCACTAAAAGTTTGTTGCATTTAAACTATTTTGTGCATATGAAAACCTGTGAACTCACCAACTCTCGTAGTTGACGCTTGTTTTAACATGTTTTTCAGGAAATCAGAAGGTTTGTGAAAAAGCCTAATTTGCGCGTTTGTTGGCATCAACCAAGACTATATTTATTTTGTCACGTTTGTAATGTTGAACTTCAGTTGGTTGTAATACAATTTGTAAACATTAAATATCTTGATATGAATGGTTGATGTTGTATATCTCCTATCGCATTGAAATCTTAGCTGTTGCACCTCGCGATTCCGCTTTAGCGGGGTGTTACAGATTTGGTATCAGAGGCATAGGTTATAGAGAACATCGGTTTTTCATAAAAACCAGTACTATAACCAACCTTTTTTTCTAAAAATAAGTTAAAATTTTTAGGATAGGTGCTATTCTGATATATCATAGATAGGCGGAGCCTGATCACCTACGCCTAGCCATGATATAAGTAGGGTAAGACTTAGGAACTAATCATGCTGTTAGAAAATGAAGTTTGAAACTTGCTAGAAACCTCTTGAAAAGCATAAACCGTGTGAGTTCACATAAGCATATCATGATGTTGATATTTACTATAGCACTTACGCGTTTAAGAAAAGTAACGCCATTGTTAAACACTCCTGCGTTAGCGTTAGGATATCACTAGTATTCTGAATGCGTGTTAATAAGTCTTGCGGACACTACAACCACTATGTCGAACACTATTACTTAGACTTCGGAGAAGGACCCGTCTAAGCATTACGATTCCGACACTAGAGTAACAAGTAAGGATATTTAAGCGATCCACCTTCGATTACCCCAACAAGTGTCTTACCTGAACCTACACCAGTTATTCCTACGCCTAACCCGAACCTCCCAGCACCTCATACGAGACAACTCAGAAGACAGTTGCGGCAACCATTCGGAGCGGACTGTCGATAACTCATCTAGACAACGCAAGATCATTTCATATCCTTTCGGGGATATTGATCGGTTATATCATTAGTATGGCACTAGGAGAGGCTTGAACAATCCGAGCACTCGCCGACGGACTGCGAAATAGTCGAAGCAGGGTATCAAGATAGAATCGAACGGTAATTAAGTCGCAAGAATTGGCGATCTCTTGGAGGAAGGTACCACCAATGTTGTGGAGAATGTTATGACGGCAAGAAGGACGACTAGGAGAGTTGACTTGTGCTGGCAAGTTGTGGTGATACTGTTGGCAAAGTTGATCTTTTCAAATGTAACTCTCATGAATTTGAAAGAATTTCAAAAATGCACTTTTTGGTTGTTCCATTTAAACCTTAGTATGGGCAAGTAAGATATTTTAAGGATGAATTAGTATCAAATTTCTACCCTTCAGATATGTATTAAACTTTTATAAAATTCATTTTTATTAAATCACAAGGATGTTCTTAGCGAGCTTATTTTAAAGAAATTATCATAAATAAAATACAAATATTTTCGAACATTCGTTAGAGACAACTTTTAATCAAATATGCATTTTGCAAAGGATTTAGAACCGTAGTTTCCAGAAGAAACACATGTAGCTAGAAAGTGAACCGTGAGAATTAATCGATCAACATTGCTCAACGGATAGCCCAACAAGTCCAGGAAGCCGTACCTACCATAGTCACTAAAGTCATTACCGACCTTGTCGCAAGTAGAAGAAGTAAGGAAGTCATAGTACCCATCGAATGGAAGAATGGTAATACAAGAAAATTTGAGCACCAGTCGGAGGAAACGACTCGTGTTGATTCAACCAAAGGTTGGAAAGTAACCGAAAATTTTGGAGTGAAGACCCAAGAGTCAGGAAAGTATATGGACTCCCCTACAAAATGTATTAGATATAACTGGAACCACCCATGAGCTTGTATTTCGGGTACCAAATGTAAATTAGCAGGGCATTTTGCTCTATACTAAAGAAAGGAAAGAAAGGTCAAGAAGGGCGGAAAGTCTGCTACGAGTTTCGAAGGCCAGATCACTCTAAGGATAGGTATTACACGCTGAATAAAGGCTTGAGCAGCACCAAGAGGAGGAACAAGCTACATAAGCCAATCAAATAAATTAAGGGTGCAAGGCTCAAAGAAGGGTATTTGTAAATGGAACTGAGGAGGTACATCAGGTTCCAGTATAGTATCCTGCATGGAAATGCTAAGCTCTTTGCGAAAGGATTGCGTGGCGTTTATGGTGCATGTTGTAGATAAAGAGGTAAAGGAAAAGCAAATTCAGGACATCCTGATTATGCGAGGATTTCCCGAGGTATTCCCAGAAGAGTGCCTGGATTACCCCTGCATGGGCAAGTGGAGTTCCACATCGATCTTGTCCCAGGAGCGGACCCTGTAGCAAAGTCACCGTATCGTCTGGTGCCCTCAGTGATGCAGGAACTGTCAAATTAGCTTCAAGGGCTACTTGATAAGGGATTTATCCGCCTCAGCTCATCGCCATAGGGAACCCCAGCTTTGTTCGTCAAAAAGAAGGACGGATACTTTCGAATGTGCATAGACTTTAGGGAGCTGAACAAGATCACTATCAAAATCGATATCCTCTACCGCGCATAGACGATCTGTTCGACCAGTTGCAAGGACCTACCTACTTTTCCAAAATCGACCTTCGGTCAGGTTACCATCAGATGAGAGTGCGAGAAGAAGATATCGTCAAGACAGCGTTCAGAACTCGGTATGGTCATTACGAGTTCTTGGTCATGCCATTTGATTTGACAAACGCTCCAGCAGTGTTCATGGATTTAATGAACAGGATATGTCGACCGTACTTGGATAAATTGGTGATTGTCTTCATAGATGACATCCTAATCTACTCGCGAAGTAAGGAGGAGCATGAGCAGCATTTAAGATTGATACTGGAGTTGCTCAAAACCGAGGAACTTTACACAAAATTCTATAAGTGTGAATATTGGATCCGCGAAGTGCACTTTTTGGGTCATGTAGCGAACAAGGAAGGAATCCTTGTCGATCCAGCAAAGATTGAGGCCACAAAGAAAAGGGAAGCTCCGAAGACGACAACAGAATTTCGACAATTTCTTGGTTTGGCAGGCTATTATCGGTGATTTATCGCGAATTCTTCCAAGTTTGCACAACCCCTGACGATGTTGACGTAAAAAGACAAGAAGTTCGTTTGGGGAGAAAAAAACAGGAGGAAGCGTTTCAACTACTTAAGCATAAGTTGTGTAATGCACCAATCTTGGCATTACCCGAAGGAACGGATAACTTCGTGGGTACTGCGATGCTTCGCATTAAGGCTTAGGATGTGTGTTAATGCAAAATGAGAAGGTCATTGTTTATGCGTCGAGGCAGTTAAAGGTTCACGAAAAGAATTACACCACTCACGATCTAGAGCTCGGAGCTGTGGTGTTTGCACTCAAAATCTAGAGACATTACCTTTATGGTGCAAAGTGCACGATCTTCACATATCATAAGAGCCTCCCGCACATTCTCGATCAGAAAATGTTGAACATGAGACAGAGAAGATGGGTTGAGTTGCTCAGCGATTACGACTGCGAGATTAAATATCACCCAGGGAAGGCGAATGTTGTAGCTGATGCGCTAAGCAGGAAGGAACGGGTGAAGCCTACAAAGACGCGAGCAATGGGAGTGATAGTGCAGACCAGCCTGAAAAGTCAAATACTGGAAGCTCAGAGAGAAGCTCTGAAGGCAGACAACCTGAAGAAAGAAACTCTTCACCAGATAGAAATGGAGTTTGAGGTGAAAGCTGATGGAGTACGTTATTTTAAGGACAAGATGTGGACACCAAAGGTCGATCAGTTAAGGTCAACGATCATGGATGAAGCTCATATGACGAAATACTCGATACACCCAGTATCTGACAAGATGTACAAAGGACTAAAAGAGCACTATTGGTGGCCTGGGATGAAAAAGGATATAGCTTTGTATGTGAGTAAATGCTTGACCTGTGCCAGGATCAAGGCAGAACGCCAGAAGCCATCCAGACTCCTGCAATAGCCGGAGATTCCAGAATGAAAGTGGGAGCAGATATCAGTGGATTTTGTGATCAAATTGTCCAAAACCAAGAAGGGTCATGACTCATTATGGGTAGTTGGGATCGCCTTACGAAATCGGCGCTCTCTTTTTACCAATACGAGAGGACTTCAGTATAGACAGATTTGCGCAACTCTACGTGAACAAAATCGTTATGCGCCATGGATTACCTGTTTCAATTATTTCAGACAAAGATAGTCGCTTTATTTCACGCTTCTGGCAATCATTAAACAAGCGATGGGCACAAGGTTAGATCTAAGCACCTTATACCAACCTGAAACGGATGGTCAGATAGAGGGAACCATACAAACGCTGAAGGACATGTTGTGTGCCTGCGTAATGGAATTTGGAGGAAGTTGGCACAACCATCTACCATTGACTGAATTCTTCTACAACAATAGTTACCATACTAACATTCAGTGCGCTCCATACGAAGTTCCTTATGGATGTAAATGTAGATCACAACTTAGTTTGCTAGAGGTTGGAGAACGACAACTAACTAGGCCCGATATCGTTCAAGTAACGACGGACAAAATTCTAAAAACGATACAGCAAAGGCTGAAAAGCAGCCAGGGATCGTTAGAAGAGTTATGCTGATAATGCAGGAAGCCCTTGGAATTTCAAGTTAGTGACAAGGTACTTTTGAAAGTATCACCGTGGAAAGGATTACTAGGGTTTGGAAAGAAAGGAAAACTGAGTCCTAGATTCATTGGATCACTTCAGATGCAAGAGCGAGTCGGACCAGTTACATACAAATTGGAGTTACCTTTGGAACTCAGTGCCCTCCATGACACCTTCCACGTATCAAACCTAAAGAAATGCTTATCAGAGGAAGCAGTGGTCCTACCTTTGGAAGTAGTCCAAATCAATGAACGATTGCACATCACTGAAGAACCAATTGAAATTCTTGACCAAGAAGTCAAGCAGTTAAGGCGTAGTAAGATACCAATTGTCAAGGTCCGTTGGAACTCAAAGCATGGACCGGAGTTTACCTGCGAACGAGAAGCTTTTATGAAGAGCAAGTACCCTCACCTGTTTACAAAAGAGCCTCCTGGAAATGGCAAATATTAAATTTCGGGACGAAATTTCTTTCAACATGGGGTAAATGTGACAATTGACAGTTTTGACCTTCAGGTTAGCTACTCGTTAAATCACTCAGTAGCGTTTCCGTAGGTTAAAAATTAGTCATTTAAGTTATTAGAAGAAACTAGGTTAGTTTGCGTGAAAAATTTAGGCAAAAACCTAAAAATCCCGAAAACTGCCCGAAAAAGCCCGTACCGGCCCAAAGTTGCCCGAAAATCCTATAATGCCAAATTTAAAGTCGGTTTATAAAAAATGTATTACTTTATTAAAAATAAAAGTAAACTGAATCAAATAATCTAAAACCACCTTTGAAAAAGTCGGATTCTACCGAAAAACGCCGAAAACCCGACACTGCGTTGAACAAAACAGTATTAGAATTACTTTTAAAAAAAAAGAAGGATAAAGAGGTGGGTGGGCCCCACAAGGCCGGCCACCACCCCCTCCCCCAATCATCTCTCTCTCTCTCTCTTTTCCACACACACAACAAATATATGCTTTCTAAGGTCATTGTCACAAGAATGAAATCTGCTCTGGATACCGTGGTTGGTAAGTATCAGTCGGCTTTCATTCCGGGCAGGAAGATTGTTGATAACATTCTCTTGGCCCATGAGTTGGTCATTGGTTATCAGAAGGATGCGGGACAGCCTAGGTGTGCTTTTAAGATCGACATTCGCAAGGCGTATGACATGGTTGATTGGAGATTTCTTATTACCATGTTGGAGAATCTTGGGTTTCATCCGGTTCTGATAAACTGGATTAAGGAGATGGTATCTACCACGACGTATTCGGTGGCTATCAATGGTGAATCTCAGGGTATTTTCATGGTAAACGAGGCATTCGTCAGGGTGACCCTCTCTCGCCGTATTTATTTACATTGATAATGGAAGGATTCTCTTTGATCTTTCAACAATGTATTAATGAGGCGGAGTATTTTGGTTACCATAAAGGATGTGCTCAATTTCATCTTACCCATCTTTGCTTTGCAGATGACCTTTTTGTGTTTACAAGAGGTGATGTGCAATCCGTCGAGGTATTAAAGAAGGCGTTATCCATTTTCGAAGCTAAATCGGGACTAAGTGCAAATTTGGATAAAAGTGAAGTTTTCTTTGGGAATGTTCCTTTGGATATTCGGAATGCGATTAGAACTTGCCTCCCGTTCCGTAATGGTGTCTTTCCAATCAGGTATTTAGGTGTGCCGCTCTCTCCGGTACGCTTAAAGCGTTCTGATTATGGTACTTTGATTTTAAAGGTTAAGAATCGCATTCAGAATTGGAAGGCAAAATTTTTATCTTTTGGGGGTAGAATGCAACTCATTAACTCGGTTTTACACTCCCTACAACTTTATTGGATGGGAGTATTCAATTTTCCCGCTGCAGTGATTCATGAAATTGAGGGTTTATTCAGAAGTTTCTTGTGGCACCAAGATGTTATGGGAAGAGGAAATTGTCGAGTTGCATGGGATATGGTGTGTAAACCAAAGGTAAATGGTGGCCTCGGATTTAAACGGTTGGGGTAGTGGAATAAAGCTTTGCTTGCTCAACATTTATGAGACCTAGCTACTAAGAGAGATTCACTTTGGGTGCGATGGGTTTTGTGTGATGCGTTCAAAGGTGCTAACATGTGGATTGTCCGTAAATCTACAAGATGGTCGTGGGTGTTAACCAAGATCATGGAGATACGACCTCTCTTTCGAATGCATATACACACAACGGTGGGTAATGGTGTCAATATTAATGCTTGGAATGACACTTGGCTTAGTTGCGGTCCTCTCTCTTTGTTATTGTCCTCCCGGTTTGTGCATGAAAATGGTTTTTACGATGGAGACGACAGTGGCAGATTTGGGAGAAGCGTTTCAAGGACATTGGCCGGTCACTTGGATTAATCGGTTTGATCAGCTCTCTAACATAGCTTTCCCGGCTCTGGAGGATACTCGTGATGTCATAAGCTGGTTAGATGATGCTAATCCAGTTAAGGACTTTAAAGTTAGCATGGCTTATAAAGCTATCCAAGGAGATCTGGTGGAGGTACCTTGGCATCGTATGGTATGGTTTAAGGGATGTATACCTAAACATGCATTTTGTTTATGGCTTGCTTGTTGGCGACGTTTACCTACACAGGATCGTATGATGGCGTGGAAGGAGGAGCCGCCGGATTACTCATGTAGCTTATGTAAAAGTTGTGTGGATTCTCATTCACATCTTTTCTTTATGTGTAGCTATGCAAATGAGGTTTGGAAAGAGGTTACGTTGGCTATTGGCTGGCAAAACGCCCCGATGGCTTGGGATAATATGCTGCTTTTGATTTCGGATCAGGCTACGGCTCCCAAGAGGTTGATTTGCAAACTTGCTATTGCGGCTACGGTTTATGAGGTATGGATTGAAAGGAATAAACGGCTGTTCACGGAGGAACGACGCACTTCTGCTCAAGTTACGAAGTTGATTCTCTCTACCATCAAGCTTAGGGAAGATTGGAAGACGGCGAGGAAGATTACTACGAGTACCCATGGCTCTTGAGATTTGGTTGTTTTCTGTTTTTTGGCTTGCTTTGGTTGATTGGTGGTGTATTTTCTTTTCGTCCTTGTATAGGTCGGTTAGGTTGTCTACTTTTTGGTTAGTTGTTTTGTGGTGTTGGTTCCGTTGGGGCAGTGTTCTTGTAATGCCTTGATGGGTGGCTGACTTGTTTGTTTTCTTTTTTGTTCTGTTTTTATAAAATTGCCGATTTTTCTTCAAAAAAAAAAAACAAATATATGCTTTTCCCAACTCATTTCATGATTTCATTTTCAAATTTCCCACTCTCTCTCTAACATTCTCTCTCTCTAAAACTCTCTCAAAAATCCAGCCATATTTCCACCTAAAATCTGAGTTTTCTTGAAGATTCAAGCAAGTTTTTAAAGTGTCATTAGTGTTTATCAAAGGTAAGAGTAGTATATGCATGTTTAGATTCGATTTTTGGCTCATTCTTGAGCTTTCTTCTATTTTCTATGAGGTTTAATCCCTCTTTTATGGTTTGATAACCATCTTGATGTTTGGGGAAGAGATTTAACCTTAAAAATGTGTTTAAACATCCAATGAAGGTGAAAATCCATGAATCCCCCATAAGAACACAAGATTGGAAGCAAAATCCTTTTGTTTGATGTTTTTGATCATCATTTTGGGGCTGAACTTTGTTGATAGTTCATGCATGTATGTTGATAGTATTGATACATATTTCATCTATTTATTTGGTGCATAATAAGAGTTTTTGGTTTATTAGCAAGAAACCCCCAAAAATCTTGTCATTTTATGTGTTTTGATGAATAAAAAGGGGTTTTGGTTCTGGACAGATGCTGTCCGATTTTTGCATGTGTTTTGTACGACCCAAAAAGGGTGCTCCTGACCTCATTCTTCTTTGAAATTTTTATGGAACAATATTTTATGCGTTAGGGTTCAAACCCCACTGGAATCGTGTAAAAACTCCAAGATTCGAACCCTTAACCATGTTAAAACATTTTAGTGTGCATCAGATTCTGGTCAGAAATTTATGTTAGCTTCATGCATGCATAACTCTTTGATGGATTGTTCAAAATACATGATTCTTGAGTCTAGAATCAAGTTTAATGAGTTAGCTTTCCAAAGACTCCGAAAACACATGATTTGGGGAAGTTCTGGATGTTCAACCAATGAAAAAGAAATCGGAGTGCAATCTGACCCACCATGGCAGATTCACATACTTGAGTTCTTGAGGCCATATCTCATTCAAAAAGTATCCAAATCGTGTGAAACAAGTTTCATATGTTAGGTATCTGAGTTAACTTTCAAACCCCTTTTGAAATTCAAAATTTGGTGTTGAAATGACTTCTCCATGACCCAAACTCCACAGACTTGTCTTTTCGGAATTATTACATGCACACTGATTTCTCCTTAATTTTTAAAATATGTTAATTATCTTCTAAAATCATGAAATTTGGTGGGATTATTGTTAATACCCCTAAAATTACTGGATAGAAATTTGGTGGTTTAATTCCTTTTGGAACTAGGCAAAATGATGGTATTTTTGGAGCTCTACAAATCTGACCAAAATCAGATTTCTTAAAAAGTGATATTTTGCTTTTATCAAGAAATCCCCACATTTTTGGACATTAATTAAAGTAACAAAACTTATTTTTATATTAAAATGAACTTAATAAAATATAGTAAGGGCATTATATGGATATCGGTATTGACTTATTGGTTATGGACCATAAAAATTTAGAACTTACGACAACTACGTTTGTATTAGGGCATTTGTAAAATCGGAGCCGGGACTTTAACCACGCACTTACGGTCGCTTAGAAACGCGAAAGCTACACCAGGTGAGTATTCACAGCCTCACTTTTTACCGTTTTTACGTGTTTTGGGGTGAAAAGCATGCTTACAAATGAATGCAAATATTTGTGAAAATGTTACGAAATGAAATGTATTGTGAGTTAAATTTAAAATGTTATACGGCACTTGATATAGTGAGTCTGAAATGAAAAAGTCCCCGGTACCTACTATTAACTCATAACAATGGGCCTATGATACACGTGGATAGCGCTATTTGGATTGACATACCTACCTTGACTGACGAGAATATAGGTGCACTGTATTAAATAAAATTCTACACCTGTGGGATTTAGTCCCACCGCTGAGGTAGAATAGGGGCACAACATGTCGTAACCTGGCAGGATTAGTAGTGACTCAAAGAATAAATATCATGCGATTAACATGACCCGGGAATTTACTCACAGGTTGGTAGTGAATGAACGGATTCACTCTAACTGTTTATACGTATTTAGTGAATGAACGGGTTCACTCTAACTGTTTATGAAAATTTAGTGAATGAACGGGTTCACTATAACTGTTTATAAAAATTTAGTGAATGAACGGGTTCACTATAACTGTTTATGAAAATTTAGTGAATGAACGGGTTCACTATAACTGTTTAGGAAAATTTAGTGAATGAACGGGTTCACTATAACTGTTTACGAAAATTTAGTGAATGAACGGGTTCACTATAACTGTTTGTAAAAATTGAGTGAATGAACGGATTCACTATAACTGGTTTATGAAAAATTGAGTGAATAAAAAGGTTCACTAAAAGTTTGTTGCATTTAAACTATTTTGTGCATATGAAAACCTGTGAACTCACCAACTCTCGTAGTTGACGCTTGTTTTAACATGCTTTTCAGGAAATCAGAAGGTTTGTGAAAAAGCCTAATTTGCGCGTTTGTTGGCATCAACCAAGACTATATTTATTTTGTCACGTTTGTAATGTTGAACTTCAGTTGGTTGTAATACAATTTGTAAACATTAAATATTTTGATATGAATGGTTGATGTTGTATATCTCCTATCGCATTGAAATCTTAGCTGTTGCACCTCGCGATTCCGCTTTAGCGGGGTGTTACAGGTCGTTTCACAGTTAGTTGTTAAACGGTATTAAAACTTGTACTTTTTTAACCGTTTTATCTTTAGATGTTACGAAAACACAATTATTTTGAATTATTTAACACATAAACATATACATAGGTGTTTATAATACACGGTTGTTTGAAATAGGATTGTACAGACCTGACTTTGTTACGGTTGGCCCGTACAATCGCGTAAAATCGAGAGTTAGTGATTCGTACACCCGTTTCAATAAGAGGCCTTTATACACGGTTGTTACGTATTACCATGTAAAAGCATGTATTCATTTGATTGTATCCTTAACACGGTCTAAGGAGTTGGGTCGTTTCACAGTTAGTTGTTAAACGGTATTAAAACTTGTACTTTTTTAACCGTTTTCTCTTTAGAAGTTACGAAAACACGATTATTTTGTATTACTTAACACATAAACATATACATAGGTGTTTATTTGTGACAACCGACCATTTTTGGCTCTCAGGTTAGCGAATCGTAAAGCACTTTTTAGTAAATTATTAGTGAAATTTTAGTCATATAACTTATTAGGAAGATTTAGGTTAGTTCAAGCGAAAAATTTAGGTGATAACTTAGAAATCCCGAAAATCACCCGGAGAAGCTCGTTTTGGTCCGTAACCGCCCGAGAATCTTATATAATGCCAAATTAACCCAACAAAAGTCTATATTATGTAAACTATATTATCCAAAGTTTTTTGAATAAAACATTTCAAAAATAGGTCTTAAACTGAACAAAATCGCTTCTGTCGGAAAAACTATCGCGAACCAAGACTGTTACCGATTTAGCTGTTATTGGGCTTATTTTTTTTTTAAAAAAAGAGAAAAAGGGTTGGGTGGGCCCCCATGGCCAGCCCCTACCCTCTCCCTCTCTCTCTCTCTCTCCATATAAATTCTTCCTTTCTTCTTCAACACACTTCATTTCTCATTTCAAATTTCTAAAAAAAAATCATCCATCATCTCTTTTCTCTCTACCACCTCCAAAACTCAACTTCATTCCAGAAAATCCAGCCATGTTTATCCTCATTTGAAGATTAAAGTTCAAATTTCAAGCCCTCTACATTGTTCATTCAAAAGGGTAAGAGTTAAGCATGCATTTTATTTACATTATAAGCACTTTTAGTGCATTTTCTAGCAAGAAACTTCATGTTTCTATGGTTTATGTTAAGAACGATTTCTTGATGTTTAAAGGGGGAGGATGAAAGTTTTGGATGATCAAAATATCCATGCTTGGACTTAATCCCATGAACCCTCATAATAAACACAAGTTATGGGTGAAAAACCCCAATTTTTGATGTTTTCAAGCTTTTCACAAATCTGGAAATGATGGATGAATACATGCATGTATCATCTTGACATTCGATTTTATTAATCTTTGTTACATGTATTTTGATGTGGGATTGATTGTGGTATCATAGAAATATTCATTTTGTAAAGAATTTTGGTGTTTAAGTGAAGAAATCTTGAGTTTTTGCTTAAACAGAAGCTGACAGATTGATGCATGCATCTTTGGACGACCCAAAAGGGAAGTAAATGGATGTATTTTGCTCTGAAATTTTTATGGGTTAAATTCTAATGAGTTAGGAACCAAACCCAATTGGAATCGATCAAAAATTCCAAGTAAAACCCCTTCAACCATTTCAAAACTTTTTGTTGCACAACAGCTACGAGTCAGATTACTAGTGTCATCTTGTTGCATGCATAACTCCTAGATAAATTGTCAAAAATGCATACTTTTTGAGTCTAAACTCAAGTTCATTGAGTTAGATTTCCAAAGAGTCTGGAATCACTCGATTTGGATGATTTTTAAGCATTGAACCAATGAAAACAAAATCGTGGTGCAATCTGTCCAGAAATGGCAGATTCACACACGTGAGTTTGAGAGGTCATAACTCACTCAAAAATCATCCATTTAGAGTGAATCTTGTTTCATTAGTTATATTTTTTTGTTAGCTATAAAACCCCTTTGGAACTTCTAGGTTTGGAGTTATAATAAGATCTCTATGAACCAAACTCTATAGATATGTCCTTCTGAAATAATGTTGTGTGTGTTGTTTTTGTAAAAATTATTTACCTAAGTTAAACATTTCACATATTAATGAAATTTTGTGAGAATGTTGTTAACACACCCAACATCAGTGGATTAAAATTTGGAAACTTTTTCCCTTTTGGACCAAAGCTTAAAAGTGACATTTTTACAAAGCCACGAATCTGTCAGCATCTGAAATTTCTCAAAAGTTTGATTTATGAACTTTCAAGGCTTCTCATTCAATTGGATGTTATTATAAAACTATTAAAACCTATTTTATACTAAGTTGGGCTAAATAAGTTATGTAAAGGCATTATAATAGGATATCGGTAGAGACGTAGCTAGGGTGTTGACCGATGATTTAAGACTTACATCAATTGTGAATTATATAGGGCACTAGTAGGCTTGGAATCGGGGATTGTTGGGTGCAAAATCGGATTGTATCCGAGATCACAAGTTGGTACTAAAAGTGAAGACAAAGGCAAAGTCAAATTGGTCAAAGAAGTCAAACCTTGCTTTATAGTTTTAGTCCTTTGTAATAGTTTTCCTTTATTAGGGTAGAAAGTGTAATTGGTTCAAAGTTGAAGGGTTGTAAGGGTTTGGGTATAAATACCGATAGTGAGTTAGTTTGGAAGAAGGGAACATGCATACGCATCATAGTGATATTGAGAGTGAATTGAGAGTTATAGTTCTTAAGTGTGTGTGTTCTTGGTGTGGATAGTGTGTGTAATCAATTCATCAAGAATCAATGACATATGGCTTTCAAATCATTCTCTACTTGATTGCATGTTGATTAGAACTTGAATCTGGAACAACAAGTGGTATCAGAGCTGGAAATTCATTGAATTTGGTATGATTTCTTGAGCTTTTTTATGTTTTTTTTGAAAATGGAGGTTTGAGTTTTGATGTTCTTCATTTGATCATGATTTGGATCTGAATTTGATTGTTTGTGGTTAAAATGATGTTTTTACTATGTTAGGAAGTGATTTTGAGTCAAAATTTGGTGATTTGAGCAGTAATTTTTGAGTTTTTTTTACCTTCTGCTCGGTTTTTGTTCGTTTTTCCGAACTGGTATTCATATTTTCCGAATTGGAATATTCAAAAATTCCGAATCGGAAAATACCAGTTTTCCGAATCGGATTTTTGAAATTTTCCGAATCGGAAAATTTTTTGGACTCGTTTTGTTGTTTAGATCTGATCTTACTCGTTTTCCGACTTGGTATTAGTCAAACTCCGATTCGGAAAACATCATTTTCCGATTCGGAATTTGCCCAAATACCAACTCGAAATTTTTCTCGGATCTCTATCAGTTGTGTTTTTCCGATTCGGAAAACTACATTTTCCGATTCGGAAAACTGAAAAATCCGAATCGGAATATAGTGTTTTCCGAATCGGATTAGTTTAAGCAAAAAAAAAAAAAAAAAAAGTTCTTAGACTTCTTAGACTTCTTATCTGATTTTACACTTGTTAACTTTCTTAGACTTCTTAGACTTCTTATCTGATTTTACGTTAACTTTCTTAGACTTCTTATCTGATTTTACACTGGAAGCGTTTTTCGGGCGTTTTTTCACGTTAACTTTCTTAGACTTCTTATCTGATTTTACGGTGAAAAAGTTCAGTCATTTTTAAGGTCATTTTTTCCCGAAAAATGCCGGTTTTTCCGAGATTTTGGTGATTTCCGAGAGGTTGATTTTCTGGACTATTCTTTCAATTTCGCGGTCAAAATCAACTTTCAAATTTTTGAAAAATATTTTTTTCGGGATTTCACTATTCACCGGTTGACTTTACGGTTGACTTTTTGACTTTTGTCACTAACCTTATCTTTGATCACAAGAAGTGTTCCGATTTGTATACCTCCAGCAGTTCAGAAGAAATCTATCAATTTCAGTGAATTATCGATCATTTTCAAGTTCTATTTTCGTATTAGTCAAGATGACGGAGCTAGTTGACCATCATACATTATGGAAGAATTATATGACATACAGTCATCGTGTCTTTGAGCTAAACCAGGAAAATCTAAAGTTGAGTTCTGACAAATCTTTGTTAGAAATGAAGATTGTGGATTTAGAGAAGTTAATACAGCGTGAAAAAGGGCAAGAATCGGAGAATTCAGAATTGTCAAAACAGATAACTGAGCTTCAGCAAACTTTATCTATATCAAATGCTGAAAAGGCTGATCTTCTTATTAAAGTTACTGATCTTGAAGAGTCACTTTCTAATGAAAGAAGTTTAATTACAAGTTTGAAAATTGATTTGCAAAATGAGCATGATGAATTGTTAAAACATTCTTTTGGAAATGCTCAAAACTTAAAACTTGTAACTTCTTTGAGGAAAGAAAATGAATGTTTGCAAAAGAAAGTTCATGAGTTAGAAGAAGATAAGAAAGTCTTTGAAAACAAACTTATGTCTTCTCATTCAAGAGTGATAGAGCTTTCAAACCAAGTAAATGATTTTGAGAAAATCGTGATCATCGAGAGGAGTAACTTTGAGAAAGAAAGACGAGCTTTTGAAGCAAAGATTAACGAACTTTCTTTGAAGAAATCAGTTTTTGAAAAGCCAAAAGACAACGCGATTTTCAAAGAGTTTTCTGAATCAACATGTTATGTTAATTGTTGTTATGATGATGATGATTCCAACTCTTATGATGGAATGAATGTTTTTGATTCTCTTGAGTCTTGTACCGATTCTTGTACCAACAAGAAGAATGTTGTGGATAGTGAGTTGGTTAAGTTTGAAAAGATGTTACAAGATGAAAGAAAGGTTTTTGAAGAAGAAAGAAAGGTTTTTGAGAAAGAGAGAAAATCTTTTGGGTTGAAAAGTGATAAACTTTCAAAGAAGATTTCTGATTTAGAGAGACAGATTGTAAATGAAAGAAAAGATTTTGAGAAAAAGAAGAGTGTTTTTGAAAGTAAGAAGAAAGGTTTGAAGAAAAAGAATGTTCGTATTGAAAAAGATAGATGTGTTGAGTTTGAGTTTGAGGAAGAGAGTAAAGATTTTGAGAAAGAAAGAAAATCTTTTGAAGAAAAGAGTGTTCTGTTTAGGAAAAAGATTGCTAATTTAGAAGTGCAACTTTCGGATGAAAGAAGTGCTTTTAAAAGAAAAGAACACCTTTTAAAGTGATTCGATCTGATCATGTTTGTTGTTGGAATTGCTGGTTTGTGGTTCGATTCAGGAAGTGTTAGTCGCCGGTTCAGGTTTGATCTTTTGTCTCGTCGGTTAGGGTTACGTTTGGTCTCGTCGTTTAGGGTTACGTTTTGCTAGGGTTTCGATTGAGCGGACCTGGTTGCGTGATTCGGTAATTGTGCTGTGGTTATACGTGTTTCCTACATTGGTCTAGGCCCCGTAGGCTTCGTATTTTTTTTTGAATGAAAACAGGCAAATTTATAAAGCAACGAAAAAGAGAGTATTACAAACAAACAACCAACGCCGGAAACAAAGAAAATCCGACACTAAACCAAACCAGCAAACTAACAACCAGAACAAACATAAACTAATGGACTTGAACAAGGACGAAAAAAGAATAAGACTCCACCAGCTCCAAATCCACCACCAATCCAGCAACCAAAGCCGCTTAAGAATCCAATGATTACGAATCCACACCATTAGTAGACACCACCTTCTTCCTTTGCTTCCAAGCCACGCGATCCAAAACCGTAGAGAGAATTTGATGCACGACCTGAGGAACAGGGTTCCGCTTTTCCGTGAAGAGCCGAAGATTCCTCTCACACCAAATAACATAAACCGAAGCTGCCAACGCTAACTGATGAGAAAAACCCCTAGGGGCCGTTTCAATATCCGATAAGGCCTCCACAATAGCATTCCATGAACAAGGAAAATCATGCCAGTTAACCGCATCCATAACATGTGTCCAAACCTGTCTAGAAAAAGTGCATTCAAAGAAAAGGTGGTCATGGGAGTCACGCATTAAACCACATAAGGAACATAACATGTCTGGTGGGTCATGCTTCCATTCAGCAACACGATCTTGCGTTGGTAAACGACGCATACAAGCAACCCACATGCAAAACGAGTGTTTCGGGATATGGCCCTTAAACCAAACCGAATTAGCCCATGCAACCGTATCTAAGTGTCCAACCAACGATGTGTAAACCTGGTGAACCGAAAACTCTCCCCTATCAAGAGAGTCCCAACAAGTTACATCATCAATATCATGCCTAATTGGAGGTAATCCAACATTTGTTAACATAGGATATCTATTGGTCCACTCATCTGGCCATCCATCATGGAAGGTATCAAGTAACTGCCTGACAGTCGTTGCAACCGAAAAAGACATACCATGCATGAACCTGGTACTAACAATTCCAGACAACGGTCCGCAAGCTAACCAATTGTCCTCCCAAGCATTAGTTGACAGGCCATTACCAACATGTACCGAAACAAAACGACGAATTTCATGCCTAAGTCCCATCATTTTTCCCAGAACCCATGACCATCTTGTATTACGCCTTGCGGTCCAAAACTCATGAAACCGAAGAGAGAAACCGCGTACCCAATCCACCCATAAACACCTACGGTTCGTAATAATGGACCACAGATTTTTGGTAATAAGCGCTCTATTCCATGTCGAGAACCTGCGAAACCCCAAACCACCACAATTTAGAGGACGACATACAAGTGACCAAGCCACTTTGCACCGCCCTCTCGATGGATCACCTTGCGTCCAAAGAAAATCACGACAAAGCCGTTCCAAATCATGGAGGACTCCCGAAGGAAAAAGAAAAACTCCCATCCAATACAACTGAAGCGACTGAAGTACAGAGGATATGAGTTGTTTACGGCCACCAAACGAAAGGAACTTGCATTTCCAATTCTGCAATCTGCTTTGAACTCTTGCAATTAATCCTCCATAGTCCGAAATCTTAAGTGCGACTGGGGATAAAGGAACCCCAAGATATCTAATTGGAAACGTACCAATCCTAAAAGGGAGGCACTGGATTATCGCATCTTTCTCACTCTGAGAGACATTTCCAAAGAAGATGTCACTCTTTTGTAAGTTAGGAGACAAGCCAGAACGAGAAGCAAAGATTGAAAGAGCCTTCTTGAGGATCTCTACCGAAGCCACATCACCCCTTGTAAACACAAATAGATCGTCCGCAAAGCAAAGGTGTGTGATCCCAAACTCCTCACACGCATGATGATAGCCAAAGTTAGCCGCTTCTGCAATGCACTGATTAAGAATCATAGAAAATCCTTCCATAACCAAAGTGAAGAGATACGGTGATAACGGGTCCCCTTGGCGAATTCCCCTCCTTCCTTGAAAATGACCCCTCGATTCTCCATTTACGACAACAGAAAAGGACGGAGTGGAAATTAACTCTTTCACCCATTTCACAAGAGCCATGTGAAAGCCGAATCCCTCGAGCATGCAAACCAAATAATCCCAGTTAACCATATCATAAGCCTTTCTTAAATCAATCTTGAACGCACATCTAGGCGGCCCACGACCAAGATGATACCCCGCAACTAATTCATGGGCCATCAGAATATTATCCACAATTTTCCTCCCAGGAATGAAAGCCGATTGAGAACGACTAATGATCCCATCTAAGTAAGGTTTTATCCGATCAACGATTACTTTTGAGATACATTTATATAAAACCGAACAACAAGCAATCGGTCTAAACTCAGATACGGAACTAGCATTAGGAGTTTTCGGAAGTAAACAAAGAAGTGTGTGATTCACCTCTTTAGGAAGATGACCCCGATAAAAGAAATTATGAACTGCTAAGAGAACATCAGCACCCACAATATCCCATGCAGCTTTAAAAAATCTAGACGTGAAACCATTGATCCCGGTGCCTTGTCATTCCCAATATGAAACATAGCATCATGAATCTCGTCATCCGTAATGGGGCGAATCATGTGCAAGGAATCCGCAAAATTAAGACGATTAATGAACATATTCGGATTCATATCAGGAATCACATCCTCATCACGAGTACCAATGATCGAAACAAAGTGATCGATAAAAGCTTTAGCAACATCATCATCATATACAAAAGTACCATCTGCTTTACTTACGGAATGAAGAAAATGAGCATGTCGCTTTTCCGCCACAACTTTATGGAAATAGCGCGTATTAGCATCACCCTCCGATAGCCACTTAACCTTAGCTCTCTGTCTTGCGGCACTAATATCCACCCAACAGGCTTGTTGATAGTCCTTCCGAATTCTCGTAACATCATCTCTCAACGCTGGATTTCCCGGATCCAGATCATTCGCCAATTGAGCTACATCAAACTCCTCCTTTAACCTGGTAGTACGAACCGAAAGGTTCCCATAAGTAGATCGCAATCTCCGTAACGGTGCTTTAAGGGACTTTAGTTTAGACGTAAGTCTAAACATAAAAGTTCCCTGAATATCAACACTCCAGGCATTTTGGACAATAGTACGAAACTGAGGGTCATGAACCAAGAAGTTATCAAACTTGAAACCAAAAATCCGTTTCCGAGAGCCTCCTTTAAACGTAAGCAGACCCGGAGAATGATCCGACAATCCACGTGGCAAAAAACTAGCAGCTGCATCAACAAAAGCATTAGTAAACTCCACATTTGCTAGAATACGATCCAACTTCCTCTTAATTCCCGCCTCTTCTTTAGGCTTTTGACACCAAGTATGCTGTATACCTGTATACCGAATATCAAAGACATCTATATCCTCCAAACAAGATGCAAAATCAACCATATCACCATTACGTCTCGAGATACCACCCAAAGCATCATGAGGAAAAAGGAGGCAGTTAAAATCACCAAATAACACCCACGGTTTGGCTCCTAAGATGGCACGAAATTTCCGAAGCCCCGACCATAGAGAACCTCTAATCTGCCCACGATTCGCACCATATACAAAAGTGATAAACAGAACTTGAGACAAACCACGAATACGAACTTCACAATGCATATACTGACTATGTACCTCTAATACCATGACATCAAGACAAGAAATATCCCAAGCAACGATAATACGCGTACCGTACTCAGAATGAGCCTGGTTCGTATTCCATGTGTACATCGTCGGATTACTGACTTGTTTCTGCGTTTTGATCCCTAGGGTTTCTTGTTTTGTCTTGTGTCGATTTGCTGTTGAACGATTAGGGTTAGGGTTTTATCTTGGGTTTGGCGTCTTGTCGAATTCGATTGGCAGTGGCCCTTGCTCTTCGTTTCAACGTCTTTGTGTCGGCATCTAGGGTTTTCTTTCCCTGTCGGCTTTTGGGGAACAGCGGGTTTAGGGCTTGCGTCATCGCTGACGCACTCGCGCCTATTGGTTTTTGTGCCTGTCGGTTTCTGGGGAGCATTCGTTCACGTCTGACGGTCCTGTCAGGTGTCTCGGTCTTGTGTCCCTCGAATCAGTACTAGGGTTTGTGTCGTGTCTTTTGTTTCTTTGTGCGGCGCTGATTTCTAGGGTTTTGTTTTCGTAGCCTCCTAGGGTTTGCATGTTTTGCGTCCTTAGGTTTTGCATGCGATTAGGGTTTGTGTTTTCTTCAAATTAAGGAGAGTTATTGCTGCTGTCCTTTGGGATTTGCATCGGTTGTGTTTGCACCGTGTCAGTTTGGTGGGAATTCAGCACCTTCGGGTCTTCGTTTTCTCATATCGGCTGACACCGTAGTAGGTTTGATCGGTGTTATTTCCTGATTGATTAGTAGTGGTGGTTCTTCTCGGTTGGTGTTAATTCTAGGGTTCGTACCCTAGGGTTTTCTGTTCCTCATGGGGTTTGAGGATCTGTTTGAGGGGACTGTGATTCATGAGCCGGCGCATGTTCCTCGTGTTGAGACGGATAAGCGTAAGTCAGTCTTTGATAGGCTCTCTTCTGCTCCGTGTGATAGTCGGCTTGAATTTTCTGAGGATGTTAAACGTAAGTTGAGTTTTGCGGATGTTGTTGGGGATACTAAGGATGATTCTTTATCGTTCTTTCCGCTGGAAAATAAAGCTCAATCTACTATTCGGATCCCTGTGACTCTAGCACAAGAACCAGTGAAAACTCACCGCACTACGCTTATTGGCTACTTTCTTGGTACACGCTTACATTTTCCGGTGGTCCAGAGCTATGTGAAAACGGTTTGGGGAAAACATGGCTTCGTTGATGCTATGATGAATAATAATGGTGTTTACTTTTTCAAGTTTAATGATGAGGGGGGCTGTAAGCAAGTGATTGATGCAGGGCCCTTGATGATTCGAGGAGTACCTCTTTTTGTTGCTCCTTGGGACCCTTTGAAAGGTCTTTCTAAGCCTGTCCATGACTCATGCCCGTTATGGATAAAGTTGCACAACATTCCGTTAGTTGCATTCAATAAGGAAGGCATTGGACGTATTGCAAGTGCCTTGGGGGTCCCAAAACAAATGGATGCGTGCACTAGTGCCATGTGTGATAAAGCATGGGGGCGTCCGGGCTTTGCAAAGGTTCTGGTTGAAGTGTGGGCAGTTGGAGATTTAAAGCGGGAACTTGAGGTTGTTATTCCGAATCTTTCTGGTGGTGAGGATGCTAAGGTCATGATTCGCGTTGAGTACATATGGGAACCAACTCAGTGTTCCCATTGTCTCGTTTTCGGTCACAAATCTGCAACATGCGCAAAAGCTGTTGTTCATGCAAAGAAAAAACAGAAAGATCAAGTGGTGGATGATGATGGGTTCGTAAGGGTGGAACGAAAACAATGGAAACCAAAGAGGGTTGAACAGGCAAGCTCTTCAGGCGTAATTAAGGAGGCTGAAACTATAACACAAGAGGAGAATGTGATTGTTCTGGATAAAGAGGCCATGGATGGAGTACCAAGGGTAGAGGAAAATGAAAAATTAGGTCAAAAGGAGAATGTGAATGCTCCAGATAAGGAGGTTACGGTTGGAGATTCAACGGCGGTGCAGTCTGTGCCTAAGGAGGGTCATGATAAAGTGGATGGTCCGGTACCACCAATTCCGAATTTGGTGGAACCGGTGGTCCGCAATATGCAGCAGCAACAAAAACCACAGATACGAGGCATTCTAAAGAATCCAATCAGAAATCCTAATAGACCGTTGGTGATTGAGGAGAATAAGGGTAAGGAGACATCTGGTAGAGGATTGCAAAAAGAGGGAAGTAATGAAGGTAAATCGAAAGCTTCAAGGGAGGTGGAAGGTGCCAAATCTACCAAATTAAAATGGTGAAATTTGGTTGCTGGAATATTAGGGGTCTTAATACTTCGATAAAACAAAGAGAGGTTCAGGATTTTATTAAATCTCATGAGCTCTCTTTTTGTGCGTTAGTGGAAACACATGTTAAAGCTGACTCTTTATCAAGTATTATTCCTATGGTGTTTGGAGCTTGGAAATGGGTGTCTAATTCGTTGGTGACTGTTAATGGTACCCGGATTGTTCTGGCTTGGGATGAATGTGTTGGTGATGTAATGATCTTGGATATACATCCACAGTTCTTACACTGTGTGATTAAGCTACGTGGGGTGGATCCATATTTCTTTGCTACAATTGTATATGGGTCTAACTCAACAATAGAAAGGAGGGAGTTGTGGTCTGGTTTGCGTAAAGCGAAGGTTTTAATGGGAAATCAGCCTTGGGTTATTCTGGGGGATTTTAATACCATTCTTTTTCCGCACGATGGCTATGGTAGTTGTTCTAGGAGGAACTTGAATATGGAGGAGTTCTATAGCTGTGTTGAGGACATTGAGATTATGGATGTTAATTACTCGGGGGTACAATTTACGTGGACACAGAAACCGAGGGGAGGGGATGGTGTTTTACGTAAATTGGACCGTATCATGTCTAACACATCTTTTTTAACTACTTTCGATGGATCCTCGGCTGTGTTTGTACCCAGGGGCATCTCGGATCATGCAGGTGGAATTATTGACATACATGCTGCCATTCGGAAAAGAGGTAGAGGTTTTCGTTTCGACAACTTTATTACAGAAAGGGAAGTGTTTCTTGAGTTAGTGGCCATTGAATGGAAAGTACCCGTTTTCGGCTCCTTTATGCATCAATTGTTGTGTCACCTTAAGAACTTGAAACAGCCGTTAAGACGTCTACGAGACATGTGTGGTGATGTTACTAAAAGGGTCGCTAACCTTCGTGTTGAGCTTGACACTATTCAGATTGCTTGTGATTTAGATCCAACCAATCCGGTTCTCTTGGAGGATCTGGCGCATTTGTTTCTTGCTTATGAACAGGCTAGAAGGGATGAAGATGCCTTTTTCCGTCAAAGGGCTAAGGTGAATTGGCTTAGAGATGGTGACCATAATACCAAATTCTTCCATAATGTGGTAAAGGAGAGAAAGAGTAGGAACTTTATTCGATCTATTGCTGATGCTAATGGGAGATTTGTCCATGACGAGGATGTTGGTACTTTGTTTGTGGAGCATTTCCGGAATTTCCTTGGTATAATCGATCCTTTGGTTGACCCTACATTACCGAATGGTTTCTTTCAGACAACTTTGGATTTTTCGGATTCTCTCTACATGATTAGGCCCATTACGGATGAGGAAATCAAATGGGCAATGTTTCATATAGGGAACGATAAGGCACCAGGATCGGATGGATTTACATCCAAATTCTTTAAAAGCGCTTGGAGTGTTGTGGGTTCGGATGTTCAAGTGGCGATACATAATTTTTTCTACTCGGGAAGATTGACTAAGGAGCTAAATCATACGCTTCTATGTTTTATTCCTAAAGTACCAAATGCTACTCGTGTGACTGATTTCAGACCTATTTCATGCTGCAATGTATTGTATAAGGTGATTTCTAAGATTATTGCGGAACGCATGAAACCTTTCTTGTCACATCTTATTGGGTCTGACCAATCAACATTTATACCGGGAAGGAGGATTTCGGATAACATCCTTATGGCCCATGAGTTGGTGGCGGGTTATCAGAGGGATATTGGTCGGCCGAGATGCGCGTTTAAGATTGATTTACGGAAAGCTTACGATACTGTTGACTGGCGATATCTGATCCGCATGCTCCACGGTTTTGGGTTCCACCCGGTTTTTGTAAGTGGATTGATGAGATGTTGAATACATCTTCGTTTTCTATTGCACTGAATGGAGATACTTTTGGGTTTTTTAAGGGTGCGCGTGGCTTACGGCAGGGTGATCCTATCTCACCTTATCTGTTTACGATAGTGATGGAGGGTTTTTCGATTATTCTTCGGTCCTGTATTGCGGAGGCTGAAAATTTTCATTATCACCAAGGATGTGAGGAGCTAAGCATTACTCACTTGTGCTTTGCTGATGATCTATTCGTATTTACAGGTGGTGACTTAGCTTCGATTGAAGTTTTGAAACGTGCTTTGGATCGTTTTCGGTTGTTTTCAGGGCTTGAACCGAATCTGTCTAAGAGTGAGGTCTTTTTTAGTAATGTATCGCATGAAGATCGGACTGTCATTCTTAACCACTTACCGTTTCAAACTGGTACGTTCCCTATAAGGTATTTAGGTGTGCCTTTATCTCCGGATTCATAATTGGAACAAAGTTAAAAACCGGATTCATAATTGGAAGGCCAAGTTTCTCTCGTTTGGTGGTCGTAAGCAACTTATTGTGCAGTTCTTCAATCCATGCAACTTTATTGGATGTCGATCTACGTTCTTCCGTCAGGGGTTGTGCATGAACTTGAGAGTTGCTTCCGTGATTTCCTTTGGACGCAAGGGTCCTCATCGAAAGGTAAGTGTAAAATTGCTTGGAATGTGGTTTGCAGGCCGATAAACAGTGGTGGACTAGGTTTCAAACGCCTTGCACTTTGGAACCGAGCTTTTCTAGCCAAACATGTTTGGGATATTTTGTGTCGACGGAACTCATTATGGGTGAATTGGATTTGGAGATATTGTATCCGAAATCACTCCTTTTGGGATATTCGGCCAAATCAGAAGTGGTCTTGGCTGTTTCGGAAAATCCTTAATATCCGTCCGTATATACGGGAATTCTTCTTTTTTCAAGTAGGAACGGGTACGATGATCAATGCTTGGAGGGATACTTGGTTATCAGCTGGTCCGTTATCGTCTATTATCTCTTATAGGCGATTTCATAATGCGGGTTTTGACCTAAGCTCAACGGCCCGTGATGTAATTCTTAATTCTAATGGTCATTGGCCTCCTGATTGGGTTAGTCGCAATCCATTGGCTTTTCAAATGGATCCACCGTTGCTTACGAATGATACTGATTTGTTGAGATGGAAGGACGTAGCTGGTAATGGTGTGGATTTTTCGGTGAAAGAGGCTTGGAGTTCCATGTTGGGAATTTGTGACCGTATTCCGTGGACGAAGTATGTGTGGTTTAAAGGTCATATCCCGAAGCATAGTTTCTGTCTATGGACTGCATGCCATGGTAGATTACCAACTCAGGACCGTATTATGTCGTGGAAGAATGAGCCACCTGATCTGAGGTGTGTGTTTTGTGGGAATTGCATTGAATCGCATAGCCACCTTTTCTTTATTTGTCCGTATGCTTGTGAGATTTGGCGAAGGGTGAAGGTGGAGGTCGATCTACATGGTTTTCCTGAAGATTGGAGTGCTATTGTAGTGCTGCTTAATAGTAATGGGGGCCCCAGTAAGCTGATTCAGAGATTGGCTCTTGCGGGTACGGTGTACTTCATTTGGAGAGAGAGGAATAGACGTGTGTTCCAGAATATCAACATTCCTCCTATTGCTGTTTTTAAACAGATTCGAGATCACATCATTTCTCGTATGGCCTCTTGGAAGTCGGTGCGGAATTCTTTGTGATGTGGATGTCTTTGGTTTTGTGTCTTTCCTTTGTTGGTTGGTCTTTGATGTTTGGTTTTTTCTTGTTTGGTTGGTTGTGTGCCTTTCTTGTTTGGCTTGCCATAGGGCTTGTCTATGGTTTTGACTCTGTTTTTGGGTGTTAGTGCCCTTTGTTTTTTCTTTTATAATATTGCCGGGTTTTCCCTAAAAAAAACACCTTTTAAAGTGTGAGATAAAAGGTTTTGAGCAACTGATTGCTGAACTCAAGAAACCAACCTTTGAGAAAAATGATTTTGAAGAGGAAAAGAGGGTTTTTGAGACAGAAGTAAGGAAGCTTACATTCAGATTATCTGAATTATCGTCTGATATCATGAAAGAACAAATTATGAGTTCTAATCTGAAAAAGAAACTTAATGAAACAGTTGAAGAAAAGAATCTTTTATCTGCAATGGTGAAAGATCTTGAAGATATTGTTTTTAAAGTCAATTTGAATGAACCAAAGAGTCCCGATGTTATAGTACAATCACCATATGTTGATTATGCTGATTCTGTTTGTTCATTCAAAACTGCTCCAAGTTCTCTTCATGCAGATGTTTCTTCAACAAATTCTTTCACTCCAAATAATCAGATTCGTACTTCTAATCATTTCTATGATCATCAGATTGACGGTTCAGGTAAAAATCATTCGAAGAAAGGTAAATTTGTTTGGAGAGTTAAAGGGTCTACACCAAATGTAGATAAACCAAAGTTATTTGTTCCTAAACAAAATGTTCAAAAGAACAAGGTTTTTAAAGCTAAATCTTTTGTTAAATCTGATCCAATTTACTCTGTAAATCATATGATCAGATTATCTCAAAAGAAAATATGTTGTTCTTACTGTGGAACAAATAAGTTTGTTCGAAAAGAAAAGTCGGAAAGTTGGTATGGTACTTATAGTATTCCAAATTATAAACCAACTTCTTTTAACAAAAGAGGATCCACTTTCAAGTGGATACCAAAATCTGTATGATTTTGTTTTTGCAGGTCCCCATATCTTTAATGCATTATTCAAGGGGGAGTTTCTGCAAGCTTGTGGTTCCTAAATATATCATTTTAGGACCCGTTCCTCAATGTATAGAGGCTCCTAAATATATCAGTTTAGGACCCGTTCCTCAACGACAAGTGGTTCCTAAATAAATCAGTTTAGGACCCGTTCCTCAATGTGCAAATGGTTTCTAAATAGACCAGTTTAGGACCTGCTCTTCAATGTGCAAGTGGCTCTTGAATATATTAGTTCAAGACCCGGTCTTCAACGGTCTTCAATGGTGTTCAAGGTATTATTCTTACTTTGAGGGGGAGTTTTAAATAGAAATAATTGGTTATCCATTTGAGGGGGAGTACTTAAAAGAGATATTGTTTTTAGGGGGAGTGTTCAAATAAGCTTTTATGTTTCCATATTTGAAAGATGAATAACTTTCATGTATGAAATTTTTTTTTAAATGTTCAAACTCACTTCTCGATTCTCAAATGATTTTTCGAATTAGAAGTGTGATTTTACATGTTTTCATATCATGATGAGTTGACGGATATTTTCTAACCGTGTGTTTCCAAAGATTAATACTTGCGTATTATCTTTTCATATACTTTTCAAGTATTCATACACACTGGTTTAGTTTCTTTTGTCTTGTTATTACCACGTCTCTATATGCTCATATTATTCGGTGGTAATACGCTCGCTTGATATTTCCTCATTGTACTTCATCGTTTTTTTGATCAGATACGTTCTTCATTGCTATATCTATATCTTGATCGTATAGATAACATTTATTCATTTTGTGTACACCAAAGTTTTTCAAGAATATATCTCACATCATATAATGAATCAGTTTTCTCAAACAAGTTTATATCATTCATGTTCTTCATTTCATACACTTGTTTGATGACATTTTTTTTATGCTCCTATATTCTACATATATATTTGTTCGAGCATGTTTCATATTGGCTCATTGATTCACTCGTTGAATCATTGTACTTTCATGTTTAGGAAACTTATTTCACGGGATGTGTGAGCTTAACAGAACTTCTATGGATTTCCAGAACCGGCAATCCTACCCAAGAAGTTATCCTTGAGAAATGAGTGAGGGGTCTACATCAAAGAGTGGGGGAGATAACTCACGTGGTCGAGTTATTCTCATAGTGATTGAGAGGTAAAATTTTATATGAGAGCTTGGTTAGAAGTGAGGATGCTTAAAAGAATTGGAGGGTATGAGAACAGAGTTAAAAGAAAAATAAAACTCTGCACCAACCTTTTCTTAGCCGGGCAACCACATCCTCTATTGGTTCACGCTCTTTGGTGACCGATATTGAAATAAGGCAAAGCCCAATGCCGACTCTCGTTTTTACCCCACTAGCTACTCATTTCCTTCTTAACAAGGAGATGTTTCATTTCATCACGGGGACGCAACACATAATCTATCAGGTTTTCATTTGGAAAATCGATATTGAAACAGAAGGAAGCTGCCCTGCCTTCGAACTTCATTTCTACACATCGAGTCGTGAAATATTTTCACATTTTGAGCCTTATGAAAGCACTTGATGCTATTTTCTTTCATCACAAATACACACAAGGAATTTGTTTCTTTGTCAGAACGTTCATAGGAATACTTTTAGTGTTTGCGATGATTGAACGAAGCCCTGGGGAGTGATCATCAATAAAGCTCTTTATATAGTGCATATGTTGTACTGAGTTGCTTTGTGCTTCTCACAGGCATTCCAACTGATTCATGTGTTGTTTCAGGATTTTCCCACTTACATCTGAATTTGCAAAGATTCGGATTACTTTATGGAATTGACGGATTTATTTGGAGTGAAAAAGGGAATTCTGGAGTAACAAGGCGGAGATGGTTATGTGAGATGGTTTTTGATATCTATGGTGGTATTTTTACATGTTTGTATCTTTACGAGCTGAGTTGATCTGATCATACATTTCTATAGTTTTGATGATTATTTCATATTTCATCAAAAAGGGGGAGATGGTTTAGAAATGTTTTTGGAGATACTTTGGGGAGATGGTTCCGAAATGTCAAATCAAAGAGAAGATTACGAGATATGACAAGAGATGTTTGCGAGAGATAGTTGTCAAAGTTGTTTCAAGATTTGCGCTTATCAGAATATTCCAAGTTTTGAAGATATCTCGATTGGCTAAAGCTTCGTGTTCAAAGTGTGTTAAAGCTTCATGAAGATTTGGATGATTCGTGAAGATTATTACGGAAGCTTATCGTTCAAGGAAGCTTATCGTTGATGCTTAAAGTGTTGATGCTTTCTTGAAGACGTTTGCCTAATTCTTTTTGTGATCTCGAATCCAAAGGGGGAGATTGTTGGGTGCAAAATCGGATTGTATCCGAGATCACAAGTTGGTACTAAAAGTGAAGACAAAGGCAAAGTCAAATTGGTCAAAGAAGTCAAACCTTGCTTTATAGTTTTAGTCCTTTGTAATAGTTTTCCTTTATTAGGGTAGAAAGTGTAATTGGTTCAAAGTTGAAGGGTTGTAAGGGTTTGGGTATAAATACCCATAGTGAGTTAGTTTGGAAGAAGGGAACATGCATACGCATCATAGTGATATTGAGAGTGAATAGAGAGTTATAGTTCTTAAGTGTGTGTGTTCTTGGTGTGGATAGTGTGTGTAATCAATTCATCAAGAATCAATGACATATGGCTTTCAAATCATTCTCTACTTGATTGCATGTTGATTAGAACTTGAATCTGGAACAACAGATACGCACTCTATCGGTGTTCAAATCGCTAAGTTACCGAGGTGAGTATTCACAGCCCCACTTTTTACCGTTTTTACGTGTTTTGGGGTGAAAAGCATGCTTACAAACGATTGTGAATAAGTTTGAAAATGTTGCGAAATGAAATGTGTTGTGAGCTAAATTTGATATGTTATGAGACATGATATATTGAGTAAAAGTCCCATGTTGAATACACTACTATTAACTCGTTTCGAGCCAATGGTTATTGTGGATAGCGCTATTTGGTAGAGTGGACCCACCCTTTGTTTACTGACGAGTATAGGGTGCACGTAATCATATGTGGTACTACACATGTGGGATTTAGTCCCACCGCTGAGGTAGTGCAGCATCTACACATGTGGGGTTTTAGTCCCACCGCTGAGGTAGTTCGCGAAAACGCTCTACACATGTGGTTCGCTACCACCTCTGAGGTAGATCGTTAGGGCAAATTGGTTTTAGGTTTAGTAGTGGCTCAAAGAATAAATATCATGTGATTAACTTGACGCGGGAAATTTACTCACATGTGATACTAAGCTAGAAATGGAGTGAGCAAAAACGTTCACTAATGTTCAGGCTAGTATCGGTAGTGAACAAAAAGGTTCCCTATAACTGGTTTATGAAAAATTGAGTGAATAAAAAGGTTCACTAAGAATTTGTTGCATTTAAACTGCTTTGTGCATATGAAAACCTGTGAACTCACCAACTCTCGTAGTTGACGCTTGTTTTAACATGCTTTTCAGGAAATCAGAAGGTAAATGAAAAGGCTTAATTTGCGCGTTTGTTGGCATCATTCAAGACATTATTTATGTTGTCCTGTCTGTAATTTCAAACTTCCGTTGGTTGTAATACAATTTATTTTTAAACTTTGAATATTTTGGTATGAACGAATGATGTTATTTATCTCCTATCGCATTGAAATCTTAGCTGTCACACCTTGTGTTTCCGCTTTAGCGGGGTGTTACAGAATTGGTATCAGAGCCATAGGTTATAGAGAACATCGGTTTTTCATAAAAACCAAGTACTATAACCAACCTTTTTCTAAAATGAGTTAAAACTTTTAATTATAGATTTCGAAGTATTGGAGAATTTAAATACTAGTACGATTAGGATAGGTGCTATTCTGATATATCATAGATAGGCGGAGCCTGATCACCTACGCCTAGCCATGATATAAGTAGGATAAGACTTATGAACTAATCATTCTGCTAGAGAATAAAAGTTGAAACTTTCCAAAAACCTCCTGAAAAGCATAAATCGTGTGAGTTCACATAAGTATATCATGATGTTGATATTTATTATAGCACTTACGCATTTAAGATGTTGAACGCTCCTGCGTTAGCGCTTAGGATGTAACTAGTATTCTGATTGTGCGTTAATAAGTTATGCGGACACTATAATCACTATATCGAACACTATTACTTAGACTTCGGAGAAAGACCCGTCTAGGCATTACAATTCCGACATTGGAATAACAAGCGAAGACATTTCAATCGATCCACCTCCGAACCTCCCAACACCTCATATGAGACAACTCGGAAGAGAGCTGCGGCAACCATTCGGAGTGAACTGGCGATAACTCATCAGGATACTGCAGGACTATTTGGTATCCTTCCAAAGATATTGATCACACATGTTGCTGGTATGACACAAGGGAGACTCGAACTATGTGAGTAGTAACTGAGACTGCAAAATAATCAAAGTAAGGTATCTAAACATAATTGGTCCATCCCTTGGAGGAATGCACCACCAGTGTAGTAGAGATTGCCATAACGACAAAATGAAGGATTTGGGGAGTCGAGTTCGGCTAGCAAGTTGTGGCAAAACGGTCGGCAAAATTGATCCTTTCGATTGTAACTCTCGTGAATTTGAAAGAATTTCAAAGTGTACTTTTTGGTTTTCCCATTTAAGCGTTAGCTTGGGGGAAAGAATATTTTAATGATGCAGTGGCATCAAATTTTAACCGTTTTAGATATGTACTAAGTTTATATGAAGCTAAGTTTTATCTAATCACAAAGATGTAATTATCGATTTTATTTTAATGAAATTGTCATCATCAATAAAATATGAATATTTTTCGAACATTTATTAAAGACAACTTTTGATCAAACATACATTTTACAAATGTTTTAGAACCATGTCTGCAAATATATATATATTTTATATACATATATAAAAAAAATTACTCGAGAGTAAACCCTAAGGATCAATCGTCCGACATTGCTCAACTCATAGCGCAACAAGTCCGACACGCCATCCCTAGCATAGTCACACAAGTTACTATCGACCTCTTCGTGAGTAGAAGAAATGGAGTGTTGGGAATCGCAGGCTACAGAACATGCACATCGGAATAAAATACCCCGATTCCCAATCGAGGATCCAATCCTAAACACAGACAGATACAAATAAGGGTGTTCCGAAAATTTACCTGTAATCGTGAATAACACCGGAACGCAAGTAGGGGATACACCGCTACTGACACCTTCACGAGATTAGCTGCTAGACCACCTTCGGGACTACCTTGAAATCGATGGAGAGTGGGAGAGAAGGAGGGTTTCAGGTTTTCTCTAGGGTTTTTTCTTTTAGGCTAAATTGATTGAATCATAATGAAAGTGATAAGGGTTTTACTATAAATATGGTAATACCCATTAAAGAAAAAGCCCGATCAATTAAAAGCCCGATAAGGTTATTTAATTGATTTAAACCTTTTATTTAATTAATAACTATTAATTAAATAACTTAACCCTTTTAATTAATTAATTATCTATTAATTAATCCGATAAAATATACCAACTGATATTTTATTTAACTAAATAATAAATAACTATTTATTATTTATTTCTCACTCAATAATTAATTTATACTTAATTAATTATTCCATCAAACTGGTAAATCCACTTGATCTCTAATTGGTGTGCAGCGGTGTGACCTACTAGTGTCTTATAACATTGGACACGGTAAACCCTGTTACTATCTTGCACATAATCCTAACAGACTCCCACTTGTGTCAGACTAGTAACTGTACTGTTACCATTAGCCTAAGGAGGTCCCTAGCCAGACACTTAGGTTAACCAGGTTATAAGATCTCTTATATCCAGAGATACAATTCACGCTTGAATTTGTACACAGGTTCATTCCTTTTGCACACGATATTTCTAAAATGATCTTAAGACATGGAGTGGAGGATTCATTTCTTAAATATCAAGTATTTCTTGACTCTGATTTCGATTGCCTGCAGTAACGGATATTACTAAATAACACCTGTTATTCTATCCGAGCGTGGCCACGCGATTTCTGCCAATCTTAACCGTCAAGGGGCCCGGAAATATCTCTCTTTTAGTAAAGAGGTGCAAATCCCTTCTTGACTACTTGCATTTGGATCCACGGCTTCCGCTGCATCTAGTCATGTCCCGTATAGCCGCCCTGTTACGGTGCAGCGTTAGGACGTGCTAAGAGTACAGCAGTCCTCATGTTCCCAAACCAAGTATCTCAGGTCAAAGGACAACCTATCAAGTCAATGCTTATGACTGAGGCTCCATGAAGCAGACTTGATAACTGGTCACTTCCAATACCCAAACACTCTGATGAGTATCTATAAATACTTGGTCACATCACTTGTGCTTTTATTCTTTACTTTGAATAAATCATCAAGTATTTATAATAGCGTTAAACTCCCTATTGAAATTCCCATTTCAATAAGTGGCTACGGAAATTTAGATTTCATACAAAACCATTGTAAAATCATGGATACGTTAAATATGCGAAAAATAGTTAATTTAGAACAATCATGAAAATAAAACCTCCATTTATTTCCAACACACTGTGAAATAAAACTTTACATGATACATTGTTTCAAAATTAAACTATAGTAATAATTTAATAAACTAAAAACTAGCTACTGGCGTCCAGGTACTGCATCCCAATGGAATTTGCATGTGCCTCATGCTTCACCCTTGCTAGTGGTTTTGTCAGCGGATCTGCGACATTGTCTTCTGTTGGAATCTTGCATATTCTCACATCTCCTCTTCCAATGATCTCTCGGATGAGGTGATACTTTCTGAGCACGTGTCTTGACTTGTGATGCTCTCTAGGTTCCTTTGCTTGCGCCATGGCTCCGAGTTATCACAGAATATATCGATCGGTCTAGAGACACTGGCAACCACTCTGAGATCCGATAGAAAATTCCTTAGCCAGACAGCTTCCTTTGCCGCATCAGATGCTGCAATGTACTCTGCTTCTATAGTTGAATCTGCAATTGTGTCCTGCTTCGAGCTCTTCCATGAGATCGCGCCTCCGTTCAGGGTAAAAACGTAACCCGACTGTGATCTAAAATCATCTCTGTCGGTCTGGAAACTAGCATCAGAATATCCCGTGACGCTGATTTCATCCTCAGATCCTCCAAAGACCAAGAACATGTCTTTCGTTCTTCTCAAATACTTGAGAATGTTCTTGACAGCCACCCAGTGAGGTTCTCCTGGATTCTGTTGATATCTGCTCGTAACACTTACTGAGTAAGCAACATCGGGCCTGGTACATAACATGGCATACATAATCGATCCAATTGCTGAAGCATATGGAACCGATTTCATTCTGTCCTGGTCTTGACTAGAAACAGGACATTGTGTTTTACTTAATACTATGCCATGCTGCATCGGGATAAATCCTTTCTTGGATTCATCCATTCTAAATCTCTTTAGAACTTTATCAATGTATGTACTTTGGCTAAGTCCGATAAGCCCCTTAGATCTATTTCTGTAGATCTTTATGCCAAGTATGTAAGCGGCTTCTCCAAGGTCTTTCATCTGGAAACATTTGCTTAACCAACTCTTTACACTCTGTAAAGTTGGAACATCGTTTCCTATGAGTAGAATATCATCTACGTACAAGACCAAGAAGGTTACTATGCTCCCACTGAACTTAGTGTAGACACATGGCTCGAACTCACTTTTGGCGAAACCAAATTCTTTGATTCTCTCGTCAAAATGTAAGTTCCAGCTTCGAGATGCTTGCTTTAATCCATAAATGGATTTTAGCAGTTTACACACCTTATTAGGATTCTTAGGATCTTCAAACCCTTCTGGTTGTTCCATATAGACGTCTTCTGTTAACTTTCCGTTCAGAAAGGCTGTCTTGACGTCCATTTGCCAGATCTCGTAGTTAAAGTACGCTGAAATGGCCATTAGAATCCTAATTGATTTTAGCATGGCTACTGGCGAAAAGGTTTCATCATATTCGATACCATGAGTTTGCGTGAACCCTTTTTGCGACCATTCTGGCCTTGAAGGTGTGTACATTCCCATCCATGTCAGTTTTCTTCTTGAAAACCCATTTGCGTCCAACAGCTCTACAGTGTTGTGGCAAATCAGTCAACTCCCAAACTTGGTTGTCGTACATGGATTGCATCTCGGCCTTCATGGCTTCCTGCCATTGTTCAGACTCATTGCCTGACACAGCTTCTCCATAGGATGTTGGTTCATTCAAGTCTCCGCTGTCCTAAGAGACTAGAAACCCAAGATACCTATCTGGTTCTTGTCTTACCCTGCTGGATCTGCGAAGGTCCTGTGTTTGCACTTCCTCAATCGGTTCTGATTGAGGTTCAACATTCTCATGTTGAATTTCTGGCTCAACAATTGGTGTAGTGTTCTCTTCGTCTACTACCTGTAGATCTACATCCTTTCTGGTGTTTCCAGAACTGAGAAACTTTTCTTCCAGAAATTTTCCATTTCGAGCAACAAAGACTTTGTTCTCTTCAGGGTTGTAGAAATAATATCCCACGGTGGTTCTGGGATATCCTACAAAGAAACACTTGTCGGATTTGGGTTTGAGCTTTTCTGAGGTAGGTCGTTTGACGTAAACCTCACAGCCCCAAATTCTTAGAAATGACATGTTGGGTTTCTTACCCTTCCATAACTCGTATGGAGTCTTTTCTACCGACTTTGTTGGCGCTCTGTTCAGTATGTGAGCTGCTGTTTCGAGCGCATGTCCCCAGAATGACATTGGCTGCGTAGAGTGACACATCATCGTTCGTACCATATCAAGTAAAGTACGATTTCTCCTTTCTGATACACCATTCATCTGAGGTGTATATGGAGGTGTGAGTTGGGATACAATCCCGCACTCCATTAGATGATTGTCAAACTCGTCACTGAGATATTCGCCTCCGCGATCCGACCGTAAAAACTTGATCTTTCTGTCAAGTTGATTCTGTACTTCATTCTGAAATTCTTTGAATCTTTCAAAGCTTTCAGATTTGTGTCTCATAAGATAGACATAGCCATACCTACTGAAATCGTCAGTAAAGGTAATGAAGTACCGGTATCCTCCTCTTGCTACATGACTAAATGGTCCACACACATCTGTGTGAATTATTTCTAATAAGTCAGTAGCCCTCTCATTTTCTTTGTTGAAAGGTTGCTTTGTCATTTTTCCAGATAAACAAGACTCGCAATTATCAAAAGGTTTGTAATTGAAAGTTCCAAGAAAACCTCCTTTCAGGAGTAGTTCAACGCGTTTCTTGTTTATGTGGCCTAAACGACAATGCCAGAAGTAAGTCTGATCCTCAATATCCTTGGATCGTTTACTTATATGATAGATTTCACTACTGTTGTCTTGTAGATTTACTGTATATAGACCATTCACGGGTGTAGCTTTAAAATAGAAAATATTATCTTTAAAGACTGAAAACATTTTATAATCGTATTTATAATAAAATCCTTGGTCTACTAACAAATCAAAAGACAAAACATTCTTAATCATATTTGGAATATAATAACAATTATCCAGTTCCAAAACTAGACCCGAGGGTAAACTAAGACTATAAGATCCTACAGCTTCAGCTATCAGCGGAGTGCCTTCGCCAACTCGTAGGTTCGAACGGTCCTTCCTCAGAGTCTTTCTTCTAGTGAATCCCTGTAAATGATTACAAATGTGGTTACCACTGCCTGTATCAATTACCCATGATTCATAAGAAGTGATTAAGCAATCTATCATAAAGATACCTGGAGCATCGGGTAAACCGATCTCTATCTGGTCGATATTCATCGAGTGCTCGCAAATATCCTCGCTGCCGCACTCTGGGCAACATAGATCTCCCAGTTCATCAATTATATCAGTGTCCATGAGATCTGCAGGTTCGGTACTGGCTCTAGACTGGCCAGAATATCTTCATGAACTTTATCCACGTCTTTCTTTGGTTCCTTCATATAGGCACTAGCTGTGTCTTGAATCTCTTTCATGAGGGAAAACCACATGAGGTACACTAGCTCTTCCTGAGTCATCTTGTACCCCAAACGTGATAAACATTTAAAGAGCCTTCTCATTTCAATAAGATGGTCTTTAACTGACTGGCCACTTTTCAGCTTCAGTGAAAAGATCTCTTGCATGATCAGAAGTTTACCTGTATGCTTATAGAGACCTAACTGGTCTTCTATATCTTTCACAACCTGGTAACATGATTTAACTCTTAAATCTCCCGTGAACTCGGGTGATGTTGAGAAAATCAGAATGGACATTACATCCGATTCATCTTCCAGATATTTAAAATACTGAGTAAAATCCCTCTCGGGAGAATTACTCTCTGGTCGTGAAACAGGTTTTTCCAGAACATACAGCTTACCCTGTGCACGCAAGATATTATCAAGGTGCATTTTCCAAACTGGGAAATTTTGGCCTGTAAGCTTCCATTTACAGTTGATGAGTCTTAGGGATTCCTCAGGGGTATAAAACGGAATTACAGATTTCGACATCTACAAATTAAGAACAAATTCCAAATTCAGTTTATAATTATATAAATTCTAATAAATTATTACCCTTAAAATAAATTTATTAGACTAGAATCCATATCTCACATGTGTCGGGAAGCATGTGATCATGTCAAACCGACTCATGCGATCTATGGTAGGTAAAACTATACCAATCGTATTTTAATTCGAAAATACGACTTCTAGATCGTCGGGACATCGGAAATATAATCCGTGCATATTTAGTCCCTCTAGTGCATTTTGGCCTGGTACCACCCAGTGAATAAATAATTACCAAAATAGACTGCACCACCCGGGACCTGGACAAACTCTGGCCGGTACCACCCGGAGATAATTCGCAGAGTTTTATCACCCTCCAGTTTCGGTTTGAACACGGGCGTTCATAGTGTGTGCACTTACAACGCCCTATGTACCTTACACCGGAGGTGCCCCCAAAGTGGGTTGCACTTACTAATCTATGATTTGAACAAGGGTCGAAAATGCCAGTTTTTCAAAAAATTTGGATCCAAACACAAACTGTATTTGTATCCAATTTTATTTTTAAACTTATAAAATTGTTTATATCTTAAAATTACGCAACTAAAAAACAATCACGCAATGATAACTGATAAATATAAACAATCATGCATCAAAACATGTCATAGTAAAAAACCCTTAACTATTGTCGTTTTGTGAGCCAACACAAAACGACGGTCTTTATTCCTAAGGGACAAATCTTCTTGGTGCTCCCACTGGCTCCAAGCTCCATGACTGTCTCCTTGGCTCCGTCTTCAGGTCTTAATATTAAAACTAACTATTACAAATGGGTTGTAAATGGCACGCAGGCCTCCCTTATAGAAACGGATAAAAAAAAAACACAACCACGGGTCTGAAGGGTTCGACTATGACTCAACATAATTAAACAAATTAAAATGCAACTGGATTTCAATAGGATAATTATAAAATTAAAAATTAATTTTAAAACGAATTAACTTATTCCTGAATCGTTTTTAACCTTATCTGATTAAAAACGATTCTCATCTCGAAGTCTATCCGGAAACGAATCCTAATCGAGACCCGTTAACGATAAACGATAGAAAAAGAACGACAATTTCGATTACCATCGATCCACCAAAACGTGGCCGTCGATCGGTGGTTTCTCCATCGCCGGCGACGATGATGACACAATTGCCACCACCGCCGCCCGTACCACCCACAAACGCCGCTGGCAGCAGCGACTTCGAGAGCCACCCACCGCCGCAGCAAACAACCACCGCTTCCACCATAATCCACCGGCGACAGCAGCGGCTGAGGAGCCACCACCGCCGCCCGCACCATTGTCAATCGTCGGCGACAGCAGCGGCTGGAAAGCCACCACCGCCGCCCGTGATCAACACCGTCGCCACCATCTCAATCGACCGGCGACTGCAGTAGCTCCGGCTACCATCGCCGCCGTGATCGCGATCAACAAAATCCATCGACGCCACCACCACCACATACGGTGGTGTGGTGGTCGTCACCCGATCGGCCCGGCGCCGCTTACCAGCGGCTGTGATTATCAATCGACACCACCGCCACCACAATCGGTGGTGCGGTGGTGGTTTCCTTCCACGGCCGACGCCGCCACCACATACGGTGGTGCGGCTGGTGGTTCGATGCGGTGTCAGCCGGCGATCACCACATACGGTGGTGTAGCCGGCTGGTGGTTCGGTTCTCCGGCGATCGGCCTGGAGGTCCGGCCGGCTAACTGCCGCCATTCCACCGCCGATCGTCGTTACGTTAGGTTTTCGAAAAATTGAATCTTTAAAACAGAAAACGAATCAAAAAGCAGCGATTTTTATAAAACCTAATTAACTAACAAACAGTTTAAACCTGATCTGTTAGGTTTAGGAAGTGGCTCTGATACCACTGTTGGGAATCGCAGGCTACAGAACATGCACAGCGGAATAAAATACCCCGATTCCCAATCGAGGATCCAATCCTAAACACAGACAGATACAAATAAGGGTGTTCCGAAAATTTACCTCTAATCGTGAATAACACCGGAACACAAGTAGGGGATACACCGCTATTGACACCTTCACGAGATTAGCTGTTAGACCACCTTCGGGACTACCTTGAAATCGATGGAGAGTGAGAGAGAGAAGGAGGGTTTCAGGTTTTCTGTAGGGTTTTTTCTTTTAGGCTAAATTGATTGAATCATAATGAAAGTGATAAGGGTTTTTCTATAAATATGGTAATACCCATTAAAGAAAAAGCCCGATCAATTAAAAGCCCGATAAGGTTATTTAATTGATTTAAACCTTTTATTTAATTAATAACTATTAATTAAATAACTTAACCCTTTTAATTAATTAATTATCTATTAATTAATCCGATAAAATATACCAACTGATATTTTATTTAACTAAATAATAAATAACTATTTATTATTTATTTTCTCACTCAATAATTAATTTATACTTAATTAATTATTCCATCAAACTGGTAAATCCACTTGATCGCTAATTGGTGTGCAGCGGTGTGACCTACTAGTGTCTTATAACATTGGACACGGTAAACCCTGTTACTATCTTGCACATAATCCTAACATGGAGAAGTCATAGTATCCATCGAATGGAAAGATGGTAATAAAAGAAAGTTAGACCACGAGTCAGAGGAGACGACTCAAGGTAGTTCAGACAAAAGTCGGAAAGTAGTCAGAAATTTTGGAATGGAGACCCAATAGTTAGGACAATATATGGGCTCTCATCCAAAATATACAAGATCCAACCACAACCACCTAGGAGCTTGTATTCCGGGTACCAAGTGTAAACTAACAAGTCATACTGCTCGATGTTGTAGAAAGGTAAGGAAGGTCAAGAAGGGCGGAAAGGTGTTCTACGGGTGCCATAGCCCGAACCACTTTAGAGAAAGGTGTTCCATGCTGAGTAGAGGATCGATCAGCACCAAGATAAGGAAAAAGCAACATAAGTCAATCAAGGATATTAAGGATGCGAGGCTCAAGGAAGGGCATTCGCAATTGAAACTAAAGTGGCACGCCTAGATCCAGTATAGTGACATGCATGAAAATGCGGAGTCATTTGAGGAAGGAGTTGGTTGCATATTTAGCACACGTTGTAGATAAGAAAATAAGAAAAACGAATTCAGGATCTTTCGGTAGTGCGGGAATTTCTTAAAGTGTTCCTAGATGAGTTACTCAGATTACCCGCACAAATACAAGTGGAGTTTCACCCATTGATTTAATCCTAGGAGTTGCCCCCATAACGAAACCACCTTATCGGTTGGTGCCATCGGACATGCAAGGACTTTCAAACCAACTTCAAGAGCTACCTGGTAAAAGGATTTATCAGATCCAGCTCTTCACCTTGGGGAGCCCCAGTCTTATTCGTCAAGAAGAAGGACGGATCCTTTCGGATGTGTATAGACTACAGGGAGTTGAACAAGCTCACCATTAAGAATCGTTATCCTCTCCCTCGCATTGACGATCTGTTCGACCAGTTACAAGGAGCTACTTACTTCTCCAAGATCGAACTTCAATCCGGCTACCACCAAATGAGAATTCGTGAAGAAGATATCTCTAAGACAACATTCAGGACTCGATATGGTCATTACGAGTTCCTGGTCATGCCTTTTTGTTTAACGAACGCTCCAGCAGTTTTCATGGATATGATGAACAGAGTATGTCGACCATATCTAGATAAATTTGTGATTATATTCATAGACGACATTCTGATTTACTCACGAAGCAAGGAGGACCATGAGCAACACTTGAGGTTGATACTGAAATTACTCAAAGCTGAGAAGCTTTATGCCAAGTTTTCAAAGTGTGAATTCTGGATTCGGGAGGTACATTTTTTTGGGGTCATGTAGTGAACGAAAAGGGAATCCATGTCGATCCAGCAAAGATTGAGGCCATAAAGAAATGGGAAGCTCCAAAGACACCAACAGAAATTCGACAATTTCTTGGTTTGGCAGGCTACTATCGGCGATTCATCGCTAATTTCTCCAAGATCGCACAACCATTACAACTCTGACACAGAAAGATAAGAAGTTTGTTTGGGAAGAAAAACTGGAGGAAGAGTTTCAGCTACTTAAGCAAAAGTTGTGTAACGCACAATCTTGGCATTACCTGAAGGAACGGATAATTTCGTGGTGTACTGCGATGCTTCACATCAAGGATTGGGGTGCGTGCTAATGCATAAGGATAAGGTCATCCCTTATGCGTCAAGGCAGCTGAAAATTCATGAGAAGAATTACGCCACTCATGATTTAGAACTTGGAGCCGTGGTGTTTGCACTAAAAATCTGGAGGCATTACCTTTACGGTACGAAATGCACAATCTTTGCAGATCACAAGAGCCTTCAGCACATTCTCGATCAGAAAATGTTGAACATGAGGCAAAGGAGATGGGTTGAGTTACTCAATGACTATGATTTTGAGAAAGTATCACCTAGAAAAGGCGAATGTGGTAACAGACGCTTTGAGCAGGAAAGAAAGGGTAAAGCCATCAAGGACACAAGCTATGGGGATGTTAGTGCGAACAAGTTTGAGAAGCCAGACACTTGAAGCTCAAGGAGAAGCTTTAAAGGCAGAAAATATGGAGAAGGAGACTCTGCATCAGTTAGAAAAAGATTTTGAAGTGAGATCAGACGTAGTGCGCTATTTTAAGGACAGAGTATGGATGCCAAAGGTCGACCAGCTGAGATCAGCAATCATGGACAAAGCTCATCAAACGAAGTACTCGATACATCCAGGAGCTGATAAGATATACAAAGGATTAAAGGAGCATTACTGGTGGCCTGGAATGAAGAAGGATATAGCCCTGTATGTAAGTAAATGCATGACTTGTGCAAAAGTCAAGGCAAAACACCAGAATCCATCCGGACTCCTGCAACAGCCGGAAATTCCAAAGTGGAAGTGGGAGCAGATATCAATGGATTTTGTGACCAAATTACCGAAGACCAAGATGGGTCATGACTCGATATGGGTAATTGTGGACCGACTCACGAAATCTGCGCACTTTTTACCGATTGGAGAAAATTTCAGCTTTGACAAGCTGGCGCAACTATATGTTAACGAAATAGTTATGCGTCATGGTGTACCAATCTCGATCATCTCTGATAGAGATAGCCGTTTTACTTCACTATTTTGGCAATAAGGTATTACT
>JARYMX010000168.1:0-58286 GCA_030169165.1 Centaurea solstitialis
TGAATCTATTAAATCTTAGAGAAGATTCGATTTTTAGTTCTTAAAATTTATTTAAAGACAAGTTAGTCCTTTATAATGATTGGTAACTAACATTGTTAAGTGAACAAACCATGAATGTTATGAAAATGAAAAGTTAAAAACCATCAACATACATAATTTGTTTTAGGGATGAAATACAAAATCTGAGCAAACTACAAGCACCACCAATGTAATCCACTCTATAAATAGAAAATCTCTAAAATTCATACGATACGTAAAAACCATTGCGAACACCATAAAAGCAAAAACCGTATTCCAAACCCAAAAATCACGGAGAAGAAGATTGAGCAGATGCAAAACAACTAAGTTTCATCGGTTTTCGAAAGCCTTCTTCGATTTCCTTGCACTTTCTTTAATTTCTTTAAACCAAAGATTAACAAGAAGAAGCAATAGGTTAAAATTATTTATCAGATCTAGGTTGGCTACTTTCGTTTTTTGAAGTTTCTTGGGTTTTGTTTGGTTAATAGGTGCAAGCTTGTTCCATAAATCGAAGATACGAAGGTTTGGAGGTGAGGGAAGGGAGCCCTGGAGATGAGGAACATGGAAGGGCAGGAAGTGATGATGAAAAGTCATACATTGTGTTTTTGTTTTGTTCTTTTTATTATTATTTAGAAATTGGTAAAACGGGAAAGAACAATTGAGCAATTTCTTCGTGTCTTTTTTTTTTCTATTTTGAGCATCAGATCAAGAAAACATGTCTTAAACAAGCAATAAGATATATAGAATAGAAAGACAGCACGTGGTTTAGTTGTGTCGTGAGTCGTGAGTTATGAATCGTGAAATTGCAAAAAAAAACCTATTTGATAACTAATCGAAGGCGGGAAAAGTGAAGAAATTGATTACTTCGATTTTTGATTTTGAAAACAGGAAGATTGAATAGAAAACAGGTCGATTAACCAGCGATTGGCAGAAATTGGCGACTGATTTCATTCTAAACTTTAATTCTGTACTTGTATAATCACGTTTGGTAGTAGGCCGAAATTGATTTGGCATTCATATATGAAGCGCTCACAATGTAACACCCCAAAATTTAGGGTAAACAAAAATTTCATTTCACGAAAGGTGGTACATGTACGGTAACGCCATAGCGTGAGCTCTTCCCAAAAACAGGGGTATAAGTAGTATATAATTACAAAGTTTGTAATTTAAATGAAGAAATACAATAACCAACTAGTCTAGTTCCTATTAGGAAGAAGACTACAAAAGGGTTATCGCTATATGATTAAACTCGCAGTCTCACGAACCGGCCTCTCCAACATTTCCCCATGCTCACTCTAAGTCCGAAGCCTACTTGGGGACGGCGTCCCGAGTACCTGAGAGACACATCGACACCAAACAAGTGTTAGGCTAAAGGAGCCTAGTGAGTTGTACATATAATGCCATACGTAGAGTATATTAAGACATGTGAGATATACAAGATTATAATAACAATATAGGTAGCATGTTAAACCGGTTTATTATTATCTTTGGAAACAATGGGCGCGACCCATTTCCACCAACCAATACCCCGACACTCGTTACTTCCAAACACCTCGATGTCCCGAATTTAGCATGGCAACATCATCCGAGGCCCGCGCACCAATGAGCAACCCGAGGGCCGGCGACATAGGTACAAACCCCAAGACTGTTTGGTGTGGAAATATTGCGTTGGTTCGTCCATGTTATTAACATACAAGACTTCGATACTGAATTTAGCATAGCATCTCGTCCATATCATTTACATACAAGACCTCGATACTGAATTTAGCATAGCATCTCGTCCATATCATTTACATACAAAACCTCGACATTGGATTTAGCATAGCATCATTAACAGAGGTATGTATCGAGGGTCTCAAGCCCTTCACATCATTCCATGGCATATTTCAATACACGTATTATCATGCATACGTTCATCATATAACCATGAGAATATAATTCATGCAAGGTAGCACACAACAAACTATTCCATGTATACGAATATCCAAGCAAGGTATATAAATCAATCAAGGTGATGCGCTCCCAGTTTTAACAAAAGGGTTTAGCAACTCACCTTGATCTAATTCACAATCAAATGTGGATATGCATAGCTAGATACATCACAAGATAGCACCTACACAATCATATCATGGTATGCATAAGTAAAACTCTCAAAAACGACTCTTACGGTTCACAACCGAAACACTAGTCTAGGGCTAGGCTAGACTATCTCAATGGCCCCCAAAATCTACCAAACATTATCTATTATAACCCTTAAGGAAAGCCTAAAGCCAAAACCCAAAAAGAATCGGAAACGAAAAATGTTCGTCGCGCGAACAGGGAGTTGCGCGACCTAGCTGCGCGACCTCAGGTCGCGGGCTTAGGTCGCGGGGTTTCCAGACCTGCACTAGTCCCGCGAGCTGTTTTGCCAAAGCTCACCAAAACTTATCCAAAACACGATTTTGACTCCCAAAACACCCTGCGAATATTTATGAATGATCCTACGATGATATAACACGATAAATTAACAACCAAACTCGAAAAACACCGATGGATCGTCAAGATCCATGGTTTTCCCCAAATACGAACCCTAGCTTCCAAGACTTTAAAACTTGACTAAACCACGAAATTAATACGAAATAGACCATACCTTTCGTTAGGAACTCGAATCTAACAACGTTTCACGGTTTGATTTCACCTCCTAAGCTCGATTCTCCCTTCGGTTCTCCAACTCTCTCAAAACCCCTTTTTCTTTCTCTATTTTCTCCCTTTTTCTTTCTTCAAGAACTCAAACACACACACAAGTAAAGAAAAGGAGGAAGGGATAGGCTTATCACTAGTTAGTGACTAGTTACACTCCACCCCTCCATCTCTCGGGTATTTATCTTTTTGCCCCGAAACTGATATGTTAAATTCTCGACCCAACTTACGAACTTAAATACAAGCTAATAATTACTTCGGGAATTAAAGCGTCATATTCAATTGAATTTCTATTACTTGCTTTTATCAGATAAGTTCAAGTTTACAAAAAAAATTCCGGGTGTTACACACAAGTCACAACTGTAGTAAAATTAGGCCCAAAAGCCCAAAATTGAACCTACTAATGAATACTTGAGCTTTGAATGAGTGATGTCCTTGGGCTAGATGATGCCCTAGGCCGCCACCCCTTTGGCCTATGCGCAGGCCACCCCTATATATAATATTTTACTTTTAAGGATCAATGCTAGATTGGAAAAACAATTGTAAAGGTATGTTTTTTAAATGAATTATAAAAGGACTCAAATTCAATACAAATCACATATCATATAATTCTAATATATTTAATTATTTAGTTTCCTTAAAGAAAATCACTCCATCAATCGATCGTGTGGAAAGAAATACTTATTTTTTTCTTTATGTTATAAACAAGGTTTTGATACCCGTGCTTCGCCGTGGGTCACTATGTAACATTTTTTATAACCAAAATTTGAAGTTGTAGACGATTTAAAGTTAAACGCGTTTTTTTAACATGTTTTAGCCGGTATACGATATATGGCTAATACGTGAAATGAAATATAAGAAATTAAAAAGTATAAAGTGAATGAAGGTTATAAGTTCAGGGGAGTAAAATGTAAATTGCAAAACTAAAGTCATTAAAATAATAATATATCTACTACTGTTCATAACCAAAAAAATAATAAAAAATTGATGAAACACTATCATGAATGTAAGTATGTATAATAGAAAAATACGAGTATTCTTTTACCCCATTAATTTTTGTGACAATTTTTCAATAAATGTTTAGATTAAGAGTGAATTACAAGGGTGGTCAATATGATTTTTCTAAATTTATTTGAAATTTAAACCGAACTATTTATGTTGATGGTCCCTAACTTTAAAATTTTTCTTTCACTGGTAGTCCCTCCTAGTTAACAGTTATTTGTTTGATCCACCATATGGGGTTAAATAAAGGGGCAAAGCAGTCCTTTTAATAATAACAAATCAACCCCCTTATTTGTCACAATTAAATGATTTGAAGTCAAAGTGACTTGAAGAAGATGACTTCTCTTCCAGAAATCCCTACGCCTCCTTTTCTCTTTTGTACCGATCGTCCCTCTCATCCTCCTAAATTGGTTGAATTTTCAGACATCGAAATCGATAGAACAAGTCGGGAATAACAACCATTTCACCATTTATTTTTTTACAAACCTAGGGAATATATAAACTTTTCTATTTGCTTATGTATACATCACTTGATAAGTTGTCAATCATGGAAGGGCAGGAAGTTATGATGAAAAGTCATACATGGTGTTTTTGTTTTGTTCTTTTTATTATTATTTAAAAATTGGTAAAATTGGTCTTTAAAACAATCAAAGTTATTATAATATTGTAGAGAGACATGATAATGCTTCCAAGTTAACTGAGAAATTAAACGAATATTAATCTAAGAGATTTGATCCATAACAAAAAAAGAAACCATGATGACCACTTTCGTAATAATTTCACTTGAGCGACTCAATCCAAATTTTTAGCAAATCATGGGAATGGAATCTATAATTTACTCAAAAAATTATAACGAACTAAAATGTAAGTTTTAGAGAAGGATATAACAAAAAGAAAAACTCCACTAAAGGTTTGGGCAAGAAAACATAACCTTAGAGAGGACTTTATGTCAAACTATATGTTTGAAAATGCATATATAATCAGGGCCGTTCCTGATATTTCGGATGCCTATGACGAAAGGTCAAAAAATACCCCTTAGTATGCAAACAAAAAACCAAACAACAATTTAAAGGGGTTTGGAACCTAGTCAAGCTAGATAGCTCATCCCCACGCTGGGTCTTTATTAATTAAAAACAAAAGAATACAACGGGAAAGAACCTCACATAAATTGAGCAATTTCTTCATGTCTTTTTTTTCTTTTTCTATTTTGAGCACCAGATCAAGAAAACATATCTTAAACAAGCAATAAGATATATAGAATAGAAAGACAGCACGTGGTTCAGTTGTGTCGTGAGTTGTGAGTTATTAATCGTGAAATTACAAAAAAAAAAAAAAAACCTATTGATAACTAATCGGAGGTGGGAAAAGTGAAGAAATTGATTACTTCAATTTTTGATTTTGAAAACAGGAAGATTGAATAGAAAACAGGTCGATTAACCAGCGATTGGCAGAAATTGACGACTGATTTCATTCCAAACCTTAATTCTGTACTTCTATAATCACGTTTGGTAGTAGGCCGAGATTGATTTGGCATTCATATATGAAGCGCTCACAAGTAACAACCGTAATAATATTAGGCCCAAAAGCCTAAAATTGAACCTACTAATGAATACTTGGGCTTTAAAAAAGTGATGCCCTTGGGCTAGATGATACCCTAGGCCGCCACCCCTAATATAATATTTTACTTTTAAAGATCAATGCTAGATTGGAAAAACAATTGTAATGGTATGTTTTTAAAATGAATTATAAAAGGACTCAAATTAAAGATTCAATACAAATCACATATCATATAATTCTAATATATTTAATTATTTAGTTAACTTAAATAAAACCACTTCATCAATCGTGTAGAAAGAAAAACTATTTTTTTGGAAGGTGATCTGTACACAACAATTTTTTACAATCCACAACAATTTTATACTAATAGACAATTATATCCTTTCCATATTTTAGTAAACTTTTCAATTAATCCCTTCTATCTTTTAATTATTATTTTTTTCTCAAACCCCTACATCATCCCCAAATTTCATATTTTCTTTTTTATACTTTTAACCTTCAAATATTTACATTTTACACTTAGTAGACCTTTCGTTTATTTTCTTAAATTTTTATTCATTTGTTTTTTTGTAATTCAAAAATTTTTAGATTCTTACTAGTCCCACTTACTTCTAATTCAATGTTTTTTTCGAATTTTTTATTTTTTATTCTAAAATAATACATCAATTGTTTTTTCTTCTTAAGCTACTTTTCATACATTTACACCAACTTAAACAATATTGAAAACCAAATAAGATGAACCATTTGTTGCATAAATAAACTAGCCTTGCTGAAAAATAATAATGACATAGAAATAACCAAACTTAACTCCAATTACGTTTGATGTAGAAAATTACAAACCAAAATAAAAAACCAAATAGGAATCCAAAAGGAAAACAGAAGTATGTGTGCCGATATAAATCATCAACGCCTAAGAGAAAACTTTAAAAAGTTCATCCGAACTTAATCATGCAACTCCAAAGATGTGTAGTCATCTGAAAAGTCTGGAAAAAAATTTAAATCGATTAAGTTGCTTTTTTCATCCCTTTCATTGTTTCTTTGGAGCAGACAATTAGAACTTGAAGATTTGTGCCTTTGTGATGACTCCACCAACTCAAATCTCGAAAGATCTCGTGCCGTGGAAGTTATTCCTTTTTTTTTTTATTTTTGATTTTGGTCTTCCTTTTGATCGTTGAATTAAGGGCTCAAAAAGGATATCGGATTCGTTCACGAGTTCAGAAATTACCGAACCAACATGTTTTTTCTTCGTTAATGGCCACGTTTGGTACGTTGAGCGCAATTCATTAAGTAACTCATCAAGTCTATCGGTACCTTCATTATGTATATCATCTTGTAATTTTAGGGATAACGTATCAATCTTAAACGGGCTTGGGTCAATGAAAATTGGGGATTGGTGTAGGGAGTTTAAAAAAAAAGAATTAAAAAGTAAAAGGGGTTAATTGAAAATTTTACTAAAAAAAGGAAAGGATATAATTGAATTTAAAACTTTACTAAAAAATGAAAAAAATATAATTGAATTAAAAATTTACTAAAAAAAGGAAAGGATATAATTGTCTATTATTATAAAATTGTTGTGGCTGGTAAAATTTTGTTGTGTACGGATCAACTCCCTATTTTTTTTCTTTATGTTATAAATAGAAAAATATGAGTATTCGTATACCCCGTTAATTTTTATGACAATTTTTCAATACATGTTTAGATTAAGAGTGAATTATAAGGGTGGTGTGTGGTTTGCCTAAATTTTGGATTTGATAGTTAAACTGAACTATCTGTTATAATTAACTAGGATTACCACTTGATTAACAATTAATTAAGAGAATTAAGAAGGTATAAAGAGAGAAAGATGAAGAACTCAAATACTAGTGAAGTATATTGAAAGGTACAAATATTTACATTTACATGGCATGGTATTTATACTAATTAAAACACTATTCATCTACATGGTAATTAATAATTAAATTGGACATGGATTGGACAAGGGTTGAAATTTTTCATCCAACTTGTAAGTGCCCATGCTTTTATGGATAATATACAATATTCACAATACTCCCCCTTGGATGACAATTTCAAACCGGAGTTCCACCTTGACGTACTGCCTCGTTAAAAACCTCGCTAAAGAAAAACCCAATGGGAAAAAACTTTAGCTAAGGGAAAAAGAGTGCAGTTGGTGGTTTACTCCCCCTGATGTTGACATCCATGAATCGTCACATTTTATGCGCGTGTCGCATGCCGATGCTATGAACGTGTTTTCTAAAAATTGCGGTAGGTAGCGACTTTGTGAAAAGATCTGTTGTGTTGTTGCTTGACTGAACGTATTTTATCTCCACCTGATTGGATTTCATAAGATCTTGAGTATACGAGAAGAATCTTGGTGGTATATGTTTTGTCCTGTCACTCTTGATATATCCTTCTTTCATTTGCGTGACACAAGCAGCATTATCTTCGTAGATTAAAGTTGGATTTCTGTCCTCCTCTAGTCCGCATGAAGTCACAATAAGCTGCGTCATTGACCTCAACCAAACACATTCTCTACTAGCTTCATGAAGTGCAATAACTTCGGCATGATTTGAAGATGTAGCAACAAGTGTATGCTTCTGAGAACGCCATGAAATAGCAGTACCTCCGTTCATAAAGACATATCCAGTTTGAGATCTAGCTTTATGAGGATCAGATAAATAACCTGCATCTGTATAACCAAGCAAACCCTCCTTTGCATTGTTAGAATAAAATAGACCTAAATCAACAGTTCCGCGAAGATATCGGAATATGTGTTTTATTCCGTTCCAATGTCTCTTTGTGGGAGATGAACTGAATCTTGCTAACAGATTTACTGCAAAAGAAATGTCAGGTCTAGTACAGTTAGTAAGATACATAAGAGCTCCAATTGCACTAAGGTATGGTACTTCTGGACCAAGAACCTCTTCATTTTCTTCGCAAGGACGAAATGGATCCTTGTCAACATTGAGTGATCTAACAACCATTGGAGTGCTTAAAGGATTTGATTTGTCCATATTGAAACGTTTTAAGACCTTTTCAACATAATTTGATTGATGCACAAGTATCCCATTATGCATGTGCTCAATTTGTAAACCAAGACAATATTTGGTTTTTCCAAGGTCTTTCATTTCAAATTCTCCCTTTAAAAGCATAATCACTTCATTGATTTCTTTATGTGTCCCAATGATATTCAGATCATCAACATAGACAGCTATTATTACATATCCGGATGTTGTTTTCTTAATAAAGACACATGGACAAATAAGATTATTTGTATAACCTTTACTTATCAAGTAATCGCTCAAACGGTTATACCACATGCGTCCAGATTACTTTAACCCATATAAAGATCTCTGTAACTTGATAGAATACATTTCTCTGGGCTTTGTACTTAATGCTTCAGGCATTTTAAATCCTTCGGGGATTTTCATATAGATATCACTATCAAGTGATCCATATAAGTATGCTGTAACAACATCCATAAGACGCATCTCTAAATTCTTAGAGACCGCTAGGCTAATTAAATACCTAAAAGTAATTGTTGGTCCCAATAAGGTGACCTTCAAGCAAGGATAGTGTTTGGGATTATAGAAGGGGGGGGGGGGTTGAATATAATCACACAAATTTTCACTTTTAAATTCTTGTTGTATTAACAAAATGAATTTACAGATTGTTGCGGAAATAGAAAAGACAATAAGTCTAAACTAAACAATCTAAGTTCTTTCAGTATGCACTAAAGTGAGAAGATGGAGAAAAGAAAGAAGATAGAGGGATAAAGAAAGAAAGGATTAGGTATTTTTAGGATGAAGAAGAAGTATGGAGAACATCTCTTCAAGTCCTATTTATACCCAATGCATTAAGTGCATGCAGACTCACTTTTGTGTACGTGTCACAATGTAAGTGGTCCATTGTACTATTTACTATAAACAATTACTCTTAGCATGGTGTGCAAAAGAGGAAGTGTGTAAACAGTTGCCTTGAGGTCTGATAAGTACGGAGGGAACAGTAAAGAGACTGTCCTTATGTACTTTTGTGTCAGTAAAGGCCGATAATCCTTTTGTGCATTAGACTAAGACATTACACTAATCCTTCAGGGTCAGGATACTGATCAGTGACTAGAGTCCTGAAACTGATGTTGTTCAGGGTCACTTGTATCCTGATGAATCTTCAGGATGTCATACGATATTGAGCAGCCTGCTATCACTGAGTTCCGTCTTCAGATCACGAGCATGTTGTTCCTGTCATCAGCTAATTCTTCGACGTCGCTGATGGTTCTTTGAGTATGATCTTGATGTCTTCAGGAGGTCTTCACTTCAGTGGACAGGATCAGTAGACTGCAGAACAGACTCGTTCGTCTTCTGATCCTGGTCCTGATTACTATAAAAATAAGTTACAGCATAAGTAACATGGAATAACACTGAACAGACTCCGTGATAATTCCTCAAGCTATAACAGAAGTAAAAACCTATTCACTAAGTAAAGATTCAGGATCATTATCATTTCATCAGGTCTTAGGAGAGCTGGATCAACAATCTCCCCCTAAATGATAATGATAAGACAATGGAGAAATTGTCTAAGTCTAGAAAGAAAAAATTTCTAAGTCTAGATGAAACAGTAGGAAATAGAACTCATAAAGGTACATGTCCCATTTACTGTTTTGAGGGATCTTTTTCAGTACTATGATGGAGTGAAGTACAATGCACTGAATTGCATTTTCATTAATCTCAATAAGGTTACAAGAGTAAAGAGAATACAAGAGTACATAAATGAAGTACTGAAAGAAAATTACAAAAATTCTAACTATCAGAGTCTTCGCTAACTTCTTCAGTTTTAACTTGAATTGGCACAGGAGTATCACTGAAGGCGATTCTATGATCGAGTATAGCTCTGACAGTGCGAATAATTTCTTTATTATCTTGGTTTGTCTTGTCCTTTTGAGCAGTGAAGAGAACAGAAACCAAGTGTTCATATGGTGCTTTGTGTAGCTCGCTGAAACGCTGAAAGCGTAGAATCTTGGAGTTGTCGCTCACACAAATACCATGAACAGGTTCTCTGATGACTTGTCCTTCAGAGAGAGAGACTCCTGGAAGGAGTGAAAGATCAAGCATCGAGAGGTCCAGTGGCTTGACAACCATCCTGGGCATGCAAGGAGTTGGTCTCCTTGTTGAAGCACCCGCTGATCTTCGAACAGGAGGCTGAGGCAGTGCTGAAGAAGGTTGGAGAAGGTCATCAGGAATTTTGGTTGTTCTTCTGATGCGTGCAATAAGTTGATTAATAACTTCTTCTACTTCAGCCCGATAGTTTCTGTTGGCTTTGGGGAAGTAGGCTTCTGATCTCGTTCCACTCTGACAAGTTGTATCTTTCCAACTTGTCAAGAGTGTGTTGCACATCCTTGACTCCTGAGCGTTTGACGGTGATCCATGTTTTTGCTCTTTTGCCGCGTGTTCGGCTGAGATGGATTCCAGAGATAGCAGCACCATGTTTCCTGAGGTGTAGGTGGTCTCGGCACCAGTCAAGCTCTGAGTTTACTTCTTCAGTCTGTTCCTCAGCGTTTTTGTTGAAGACCTTCAGCGCGGCCTTCTGTGCTAGAACAGGATCAGCACTTATTTCAGCATCTTCATCAACAAAATCCGATGCAAGCCTTCGAGCGGCTTGAGCAGAGAGGAAAGCTTCCTTCTGCCTTTTATTATGCTCCTCCTGAGCCTGTACAGCATTGTTGTATTCCTCCTGTGATAGATAGGCGAACTCGGAGTCCCAAGAGGTACGAAGAGGAATTTTTACTCTTGTACTCTCGAGTCGCTCTATCACGGTGTCTAAACGCCCATCCCTGTTGATAGTAGCAGAATTGTCAGGGTAATTCTCACCTTCAGATCTAGGAGAATTAGAGGGAGGAGATCTGGGAGAAGAAGCAGGGGTAGAGAAATCATCAGAGATGAATTCATCATCTGATGATAGGCAAATGGTTTCAGGAGGGGCTCTGATTTCAGGGGTTCTAGAAGAAGATGCTTCAGGGTTGAAGCGGGTTGGTTTAGAAGGAATGGATTCAGGGTTTAGGGGAGTTACTCTGAAAGTCATTCTGCTTAGTTCGGCTCGTGTCTGTTCTGATGGACTATTCTCCATAAGGCGAATAATCTCACCAGTGACAGAACCAAAGTTCACATCCTGAAATTCAGAGTTGTCTTGGTTTTCGGGTTCAGAGGTTTGTTTAGGTGTAGATTGAGGTGTTGGTTCAGGGGTAGGTTGTTTGGGTGGTTGGTATATAACCAATTGTAAGTTGTTTGTGGGTGAGTCTTCAGAGGAGGTGTCGAGGGTGATGGTTTCAGGGGTAGGCTTAGATTTAAGGAGAGTGGAGATGAGTTGGTAGGAGTAACGTACCAGGTGCACCGGGGTTCTCCCCCTGAGAGTGTGCAGGCCCTGGAGTGGGCGTTGAAGTAGGAACCTTCTCGACGAAGAAGGTGTCGTCGTCTTCATCATCATCATCATCTTTATCATCATCATCCTCGTTCGTTCCCCCCTGTTCATTTGTTCTCCAGTTGGTGGAGGGGGAATAAACAGAATGGTCTCTCTGGGGCTTTCTCTCCCCTCAACAGGTGCCTGTTGTAAGGCGGCTGTTGAAACACTTCGTTGGAGGAGAGAGGCCATGTTGGCGTTGAGCTTCCTGGTGATGAAGGAAGATGATAGCAGGGACTGTAGAAGTTCCCTATCAGCCGTAGTGAACGACGGCGGTGGAGGAGGAGCAGTGGTGAGTGTGTTGACTGCAGTGGCAAGCTCAGCCACTTTCTCCTGTAGGGCTCATAGCCCATTCTCCTGTGCATCCAACCTCTGCACCACAAGTTGTTGGAAGTTGGTGGTGGAGGTGGAGTTGTTGTTGACCGCTGTGGAGAGAGCGGGCAGCGCCGTGGCCTTCAGGTCGTCAACAGACGCCTGAAGGGAGGAAGAGGAGGTAGCCACCTGAGAGACCTTGTCATGGATCGCATCCAGACAGGGTATAGTGATGGTGACACCGGTAGGAGCAGGGGCGGCGGCGGCGGCAGCAGCAGTAGCAGAGGCTGCGGCGGCTTCGGCGGTAGTGGCAGCGGCCTTGGCAGAGGCAAGCTCAAGCTCCATGGCCTGAAGCTGGGCCTTGTGAGCTTCCTCTTGCAGTTGCAGTGCTGAGCGAGCATCCTGCAACTGTCGTTCAGCGGACTGACGACGGAGCTCAGCTGCGTTCAGCTGACGGTCGGCGTCCGTGAAGATGAAGTCATTGAAGGGGTCATCCTGGTGTAGTTGAGGATGCCCTTCAGTAGCTGCTCCTAAAGAACCTGTAAAAAGAGTAGCTAAGTGAGCACTAGAAGACTCAATAGCTTTCATAGAAGAAGAAACGGCAATAATTTGCTTAAAAGTATTACCTGAGGCTAGGAGGGTATCAGAGCGATTACCCTCCACGTTCTCTGAGTGTCGAGATGAACAACCTCAGGTTCTTGTGTTACAGGAGCAGTAGCAGGAGTATCTGCAGGTGAAGAAGTTTTAGATAAAGGAGATGGTTTATAAAAAAGTTGAGGCAGGGTAATATAATATTTCTTACCAGAGGGTGCCTTCTTTTTCTTTTGCGCCTTGGATTTGGCGCGTTTGGGCTGAGGTGGAGGAGAGGAGCCAGAGGGAGGAGGGCGCTTCAGAGGCGCCGAAGAAGTTGTTGCAGCTGGGGAAGTCAGTGTAACGCCCCAAAACCCATAACGATAATAACATGCTTATAATATAAATCCCAGTGATCTAAATCGCAATCTCATAATGATTAGTTCAAAGGTAAATAGTTAAAGAGTGCCTGCGGAACATCCCTCCACAGCTGAGATTCTAAATTTAGGATAAACACTAAACTTCTACCGGTAGCGCTACTCTAAACGCCTACCTTTCCCTTGCCTCTTGCCTCACGATCTTTCCCTGAAAAGGTTTGAGATTTTGAAAACGAGGGTTAGACCGAAAGGTCTAGTGAATTCCCTCAAAACAGTTTAAAACACAGTTCCGGCCCGCTGGCCGTAAAATCAGATATGTCAAATAACCAGGAAAGCATCATGAGTAATAAAATCACAATACAACAACCCGGATGGCCGGATCCCCCGGATACACGATTTAAGGAGTGACGGACATAGTCCGTGCCTCGCACCATCCCACAATCAACCTTACGTGGCCGGATCTCCCCGATTCCCATTTAAGGAGTGACGGACGTAGTCCGTGCCTCACACCACTAACTTCCCAGGGATGTACGGTCCCATGGTACACATTACTCACGATGCAATTCCGCCATATTAAAACAGCATGCATATGATGATCATCAGTATAGCATTCACAACCATTTATAATTTCACAAAATCACATTAATATCATTATCAAAACATTTGCAAACCGAATGGATATGTTTAAAAGCAGTAAAAGCAATCCATTCATTTTCAGGCAAGGGAACTCACCTGAGCTTAACTCGCTACTTACTCTAACTCCCGGCATCTGTATAAATTCCTAAGGCATTAGTGATTCGCACTTAGAAAAACCCACAACTAGAATATCCCTAGGCAGACTCAGCACGGGGGTTCCGCTATTTATTTTTAAGGGGTTAAACTACTATGGAAAATCCTTCTCCGAAAACTAACTCTACTGACACAGACGTCCCAAAACCCGACTCAAGAATCCCGATTCGGGACACTACCATTCCCGATTCGGGAAATGGCAATTCCCGATTCGGGAAACGTCAATTCCCGATTCGGGAGGCATCCCACGCCAAAATCCCGAATTCAAACGATACGAGGTCAAAGTGACGACTAAGTTGGCCAAATCCCTCGATTCGGAAATCATAGATTTTCCAATTCGGGAAAGGCAAACGAAGAAATGAGTTTCCACCCAAGCACCCAAGCAAAATCCCGATTCGGGTAAAATGCTTTCCCGATTCGGGAGACATGAACTCCCGATTCCGGAAACATGAATTCCCGGTTCGGGAAACATGAATCCCGATTCGGGGAACATGAGTTCCCAATTCGGGAAACGCAACCAGATCCGGAAAAATAGCAAAAATCGGCCAAGAATTAATTCTAAGTCGATCTAAACGCTTTCTAAATCATTACAAGGTAATCCTACATCATTTAACAACGATTTTACACTAATAGGGTATCGAATCTTACCTCGAACGACGAAATCCCGACCCCGAAGATGAAGAAATGGCTCTAAATTTGATTTCCACCACACACACTAATCACACACTATGTTTTTCCCCAAAATGGTTAAAAAAACCCTAGGTTAATACTATAAATAGTATGGGCTAAAAGGCTAAGCCCATACCATTTATGGTATAAGCCCAACTATCAAACTTTACCCAAAATGTCACAATTCACCCCTAAGGTTCAAATTCTTTTCAAGAAGAGTCATTTTTTAACGAGTGACTAACATTAGTACTAACTTTTAAACCCTGGTCATTACATCACTCCCCCCTTAAAGGAATTCCGTCCCGGAATTCAATCACTAAAAAGGAAAGGGTATTTCGCCCGCATCTCTGATTCTGCCTCCCACGTTGCCTCTTGGCCCTTGTGGAATTTCCACTGAATTTTCACTAAGACTATCTCTTTATTCCTAAGCTTACGGATCTTGCGATCCGTCACGGCGACTGGTTCCTCCACGAAGTTCAACTTCTGATCCACTTCAATATCTTGAAGCGGTATAGCTGTCTCTGGATCTGCTAAACACTTCCTCAAGTTTGATACATGAAAGGTGTTGGGAACTCCGCCTAACTCGACTGGTAGGTCTAACTTGTATGCCAAGGCTCCAATGCGTTCGGTGATCCTAAATGGTCCTATATAACGAGGACTTAACTTCCCTTTCTTTCCAAAACGAATTACTCCCTTCCATGGGGATACGTTAAGCATAACTTGGTCTCCGACTTGAAATTCTATATCCTTCCTACGCTTATCCGCGTAACTTTTCTGTCGATCTCTAGCCGTCTTTAGTCGTTCCCGTACTTGGTTGATCTTATCTGAAGTGATTTGGACAACTTCTGGTCCGGCAAGCTGCTTTTCTCCGACTTCATTCCAACACAATGGTGTCCTACACTTTCGCCCATAAAGTATCTCATACGGTGCCGCCTCGATACTCGAGTGATAACTGTTGTTGTAGGCGAACTCGATCAATGGTAGATGGTCTTCCCAAGAACCTCCGAAGTCTAAAACACATGCTCTCAACATGTCTTCCAAGGTTTGGATAGTCCGCTCACTTTGTCCGTCCGTCTGAGGGTGATACGCGGTACTCAAGTTGACCCGCGTTCCCATTTCTCGTTGAAAGCTTTGCCAAAACGTCGAGGTAAATCTGGCATCTCGGTCTGATACGATAGTTACGGGTGTCCCGTGAAGTCGAACGATCTCCGCTATGTAAAGTCTCGCGAGTCTTTCCATAGAATACGTCTCTTTCATCGGTAAGAAATGAGCTGACTTCGATAATCGGTCTACTATTACCCAAATAGTATCATAACCCTTAGGCGTACGAGGTAGTTTCGTCACGAAGTCCATGGTAATATGTTCCCAAGTCCATTCCGGTATAGGCAACTGTTGTAGTTTACCATATGGTCGCTGATGTTCGATCTTTACTTGAAGACAAGTAACGCATCTCTCAACGAAATGAGCGATATCCTTCTTCATTCCCGGCCACCAATAACATTGCCTCAAACCGTGATACATCTTGTTTGTTCCAGGATGAACTGCGTACTTTGACTTATGTGCCTCAACCAAAATCTTCTTTCGTAGATCTCCAAGTTTTGGAACCCAGATCCGATTCCCAAGACACTTCAAACCCTCGGTGTTCGTTACTAACGTATCCAGAAATCCTACCATTCGCTCGCTCTTCAAGTTTTCCTCCTCCGACGCTTTCTCTTGCCATTCTTTGATCTCCGACTTGAGGTCCGGTACAATGCTGATTCGGTAAGCCACAATACCTATTCGGGAATCCACAATGCCGGGTTTGACTTTTCCTCCTTTTCGACTTAAGGCATCCGCTACAACATTTCCCTTCCCCGGGTGGTAAAGAATCTCGCAATCGTAGTCGCTAAGTAGTTCAATCCATCGCCGCTGCCTCATGTTGAGCTCCTTCTGACTAAGAAGATACTGAAGACTCTTGTGATCCGTATAAATTTGACACTTCACGCCGTAGAGGTAGTGTCTCCAAATCTTCAAAGCAAACACCACGGCAGCCAATTCCATGTCGTGGGTTGGATAGTTAAGCTCGTGATCCTTCAATTTCCTTGATGCATAAGCTATCACCCTCCTATCTTGCATGAGAACACACCCCAAGCCTAACTTTGACGCATCACAATAAACTACAAATCCATCCGTACCATTTGGAAGAGTGAGAATGGGCGCGCTAGTCAATTTTCCTTTCAAATTGTTGAATGCATACTCGCATGTAGATGTCCACTCGAATTTGACGTCCTTCCTTGTAAGCTCCGTAAGCGGTGTGGCGATTGCCGAGAAATGCTCGATAAATCTTCGGTAGTAACCCGCCAATCCAAGGAAACTTCGCACCTCCGAGGGAGATTTTGGCGACTCCCAGTCCTTAATGGCCTCAATTTTAGCTGGATCCACCTTGATTCCCTCTTGCGTCACGACATGCCCCAAGAACTGAACTTCCTTTAGCCAAAACTCACATTTCGAAAACTTTGCGTAGAGCCGCTCTCGCTTAAGCATCTCCAAGATCTTTCGTAGGTGATCGCCGTGCTCCTCGGCCGTCTTTGAGTAGATCAAAATGTCGTCGATGAAGACGATGACGAATTTATCCAAATACGGTCTACATACTCTATTCATCAAGTCCATAAAAGCCGCTGGTGCATTCGTAAGCCCAAATGACATTACGAGAAACTCGTAGTGTCCGTAGCGAGTCCGGAAAGCCGTCTTCGGGATATCTTCTTCTCTGACCTTGAGTTGATGATAACCTGATCGCAAATCAATCTTCGAGAAGAACTTAGCCCCTTGCAGTTGGTCAAACAAATCATCAATCCTCGGCAACGGATACTTGTTCTTGACGGTGACTTTGTTGAGTTCTCGGTAGTCGATACACATCCTCATGGTGCCGTCTTTCTTCTTCACGAACAACACCGGCGCTCCCCAAGGCGAAGTACTAGGACGAATGAATCCCTTATCAAGTAGTTCTTGTAGTTGTGCCAACATCTCTTTCAACTCCGACGGTGCAAGTCGGTACGGCGCTTTAGCAATGGGCGTCGCTCCGGGTACTAAATCGATCCGAAACTCGATCTCTCGATCTGGCGGTAGACTAACTAAATCTTCCGGGAAAACCTCCGGGTAATCACGAACAACCTCGACATCCTTTACCCCTAACTTATCTTTCTTTGAGTCTACAACATGAGCCATAAACCAAACACATCCCTTTCTAATACATCGATTTGCCTTAATCACTGAAATCAAGCTAGTACTCCTATTCCTCTTAGCGCCATAAACTACGGCCGTTCTCCCATCCGGTAATTTGATACGAACCATCTTTTGCTCACAGTCTATCTTCACCTTGTTTCTAATCATCCAATCCCATCCTAAAACCACGTCCAAACTTTCCATAGGTATAAGTCTTAACACTACGGGCACTAGGCATCCTTCCAATTCTACGGTGCAACCTTTCGCAAAATCTCTAACCCACACTCGCCCATTGGCGGTGTCCGCCTCATAAGGATGGTCTAATGGTTCAAGACTTACACAACATTGTTTAAGAAGCTCAGGGGTAGCATATGAATAGTCTGAACCCGTATCAAATAACACTTTAGCACGTATGGAGTTAATCAAGAATGTACCTGTCACCACTTCCGGTGCTTCCTCCGCCTCCTCGGCGGTCATCCTGAAGGCTCGACTCCTTGCTAGAGTTGGTGCCGCTTTCCGATCATCTCGGGCCTCAGTCGCACGCCCTCCAGTCATCGGTGCTCCACCCCTCTTCAGCTGGGGACAGTCGGTCCTGATGTGGTCTGGAGAACCACACTGATAACATGATCTTCTCCCCGGACAATCCTTCGACAAATGACCCGGCTTCCCACACTGGAAACAAGTGACTGGTCCTGACTGACAGTTTCCCCGATGAACACGGTGGCACTTGCCACAAGGTCTCTGACTCGAACTCTGATTCCCGCGATGCTCAAACCTCGGGGCCTTACCCCATCGCAGATCACTAACTGGCCCAGACCACTTCCTCTTCTCTCCCACTTGCTCAGTCATCTGACGATCCTTCTCTCTCTCGATCAACTCAGCCGCGTTGATAGCAGCCAGAAAAGTAGTCGGATCTTTCCCCATCACAAACTCCCGAATGCTTCCCTTCAAACCCCATATATACCTTTCCACTCTACGCTCCTCAGTCGGTACATAAACCTCAGCAAATCTCGATTTCTCGATGAAACGAGTAGTGTACTCCTGCACTGACAGTGATCCTTGCTTCAGCTGAAGAAACTCCTCTTCCATCTTCTTAGTCGCAGCCAAAGGGCAGAATTGCGACCTAAACTTCGTCACGAAGCTCTTCCAAGGCATAGATCTCACAACCTCAGTCCCTCTTCCCCCGGTCTCAACGTTCCACCAGTGTAAGGCATCCGCCTTCAGCATCGATCGCGCGAACACTACCTTGTCCTCGGCTGCACACTTACACGTCTCAAATACCATCTCGATCTCCTCGATCCATCGTAAAGCTAAAACCGGATCCCGCTCTCCTTTATAAGTAGGAGGCTTGCATGCAACGAACGTCTTGTAGCTACATCCATGAGTCGACTTGGGTAGATCCCCTACTGCAGGTGGTGTTTGTTGCGAACCTCCGCCGATCACAGTAGCCGGCGGGCTAGTCATTCCGGAATCCTCTCGACCACCACCAGACTTCGACTTCTCTTGTTGGTTCAGTAAGGTCTGTAAAGCATCCTGAATCTTGTCCATCTCCGTCTGAAAAGCCTCATGAGTAACAAAAGCTGCCGGTTGGCTAGCGGAACTCTCCTGATGAGATGGTTCTGGTTCGACGCGTGGTCCTTCACTCTGAACCCTACGATTACCCCTAGTTTGACGACGAGCTCCATCATCTGCCACTGTTGCAGCTCTACGAGCTCCTCCTCTCCCCCGACCTTTACCCCGACCACCAGCCTTTCCTCGAACCGCGGTCGTACGAGCAGGCGGCGGTGGGGCCTCAGGTTCTGGTATCACCCTGCTTCGAAGGCTACGTCCGGCCATCGATACTGAAATAGTAACATAAAATTTAGATAACCCTAAACGACTGGATTTACAGGCAGTGTGAGTGTTCACATGTATTCACAGTCCCGTGACTACACTGGCCAGGTGTAAGCACGTTTCCATGGTACACGCTAGTCCTCGCACTTCCATACCCGACCACGACTCATAGGCAAAATCCCAATGTCCTAATATCTCAGCTGTGTTCCCTATCCTACAGTTTAAGACTAGGCCCAATCCTGGTCACCTAATTCACTTAAACTAGTGCTCTGATACCAATTTGTAACGCCCCAAAACCCATAACGATAATAACATGCTTATAATATAAATCCCAGTGATCTAAATCGCAATCTCATAATGATTAGTTCAAAGGTAAATAGTTAAAGAGTGCCTGCGGAACATCCCTCCACAGCTGAGATTCTAAATTTAGGATAAACACTAAACTTCTACCGGTAGCGCTACTCTAAACGCCTACCTTTCCCTTGCCTCTTGCCTCACGATCTTTCCCTGAAAAGGTTTGAGATTTTGAAAACGAGGGTTAGACCGAAAGGTCTAGTGAATTCCCTCAAAACAGTTTAAAACACAGTTCCGGCCCGCTGGCCGTAAAATCAGATATGTCAAATAACCAGGAAAGCATCATGAGTAATAAAATCACAATACAACAACCCGGATGGCCGGATCCCCCGGATACACGATTTAAGGAGTGACGGACATAGTCCGTGCCTCGCACCATCCCACAATCAACCTTACGTGGCCGGATCTCCACGATTCCCATTTAAGGAGTGACGGACGTAGTCCGTGCCTCACACCACTAACTTCCCAGGGATGTACGGTCCCATGGTACACATTACTCACGATGCAATTCCGCCATATTAAAACAGCATGCATATGATGATCATCAGTATAGCATTCACAACCATTTATAATTTCACAAAATCACATTAATATCATTATCAAAACATTTGCAAACCGAATGGATATGTTTAAAAGCAGTAAAAGCAATCCATTCATTTTCAGGCAAGGGAACTCACCTGAGCTTAACTCGCTGCTTACTCTAACTCCCGGCATCTGTATAAATTCCTAAGGCATTAGTGATTCGCACTTAGAAAAACCCACAACTAGAATATCCCTAGGCAGACTCAGCACGGGAAACGAAAGAGACGACTAAGTTGGCCAAATCCCGATTCGGGAAATGGCAATTCCCGATTCGGGAAACGTCAATTCCCGATTCGGGAGGCATCCCACGCCAAAATCCCGAATTCAAACGATACGAGGTCAAAGTGACGACTAAGTTGGCCAAATCCCTCGATTCGGAAATCATAGATTTTCCAATTCGGGAAAGGCAAACGAAGAAATGAGTTTCCACCCAAGCACCCAAGCAAAATCCCGATTCGGGTAAAATGCTTTCCCGATTCGGGAGACATGAACTCCCGATTCGGGAAACATGAATTCCCGGTTCGGGAAACATGAATCCCGATTCGGGGAACATGAGTTCCCAATTCGGGAAACGCAACCAGATCCGGAAAAATAGCAAAAATCGGCCAAGAATTAATTCTAAGTCGATCTAAACGCTTTCTAAATCATTACAAGGTAATCCTACATCATTTAACAACGATTTTACACTAATAGGGTATCGAATCTTACCTCGAACGACGAAATCCCGACCCCGAAGATGAAGAAATGGCTCTAAACTTGATTTCCACCACACACACTAATCACACACTATGTTTTTCCCCAAAATGGTTAAAAAAACCCTAGGTTAATACTATAAATAGTATGGGCTAAAAGGCTAAGCCCATACCATTTATGGTATAAGCCCAACTATCAAACTTTACCCAAAATGTCACAATTCACCCCTAAGGTTCAAATTCTTTTCAAGAAGAGTCATTTTTTAACGAGTGACTAACATTAGTACTAACTTTTAAACCCTAGTCATTACAGTCAGTATAGGGTTAGCTACTGACATAGCATGCATAGAAAGAGAAGAAGATGGTTTGGATGAGAAAAGAGAAGACATACCTTGAGCAGGAGCAGAGATGGGTTGCTCTTCTGCGTCTGGTTGTGGTTCAGGGACAACCAGGACAGCAGACAGAGGGACATCGTCAGATTTGGAAGACAACTGATCCAGAAACTTCACGCCTAAGGCGTAGTTGTTGAAGTTTCCCTCTGTTGGGTAGTTGGTACCCATGTGCAGTGTCAGGACTGCAGAGAAGAACCTGGTGTAGGGGACGTTGACCACCCTGGTTCTGTTCTTGATCTTCTTGATCATGTCGTCCCAGATGCATTGGACATAGTCAAACTTGCAATTCTTGATCGCAGAGTAGACCATGTTCTGGATGACCGTGGGGAATTGCTCCGTGCTCCCCGTCTTTTCTGTCAGACAGAGGCCAAACGTGTTCCATATGTAATAGAACGTTGCGTTTAGCCCTGTCTTGTGGACAGTGGCAGCAGTCTTCACCAGAAGACCGTCCTTCACAGGCCAGTTGTAGCCTATGGCATAAAGAAATGCTATGATTTCGTCAGAGGTAGGAGGAGTGGGAAATTTCTGCTTCTTGGGGAAGTTGAGCACGTTCCTCAGGGTCCCGATGCCGAACGAAATGATGTCGTCCTTGATCTGGAACTTAATCACTTCGTGCATCTTGCCCTTCGAGTTCCTTTCTTGGGCCGTGGTAGTAGTGGACCACAATTGCAGGAGTAGAGGTTTGTTGGGCGCAGGATTGAGAGTGAAAGCCGTCTTCAGGGGACACGAGAGGAGAAAATCCCTGGCAGGCTTCAGAAACGCCTTGGTTGCAGGTAGGTCGAACTTCCCAATCAGATTGTTGGGTTTGAACTGCAAATCGTGTTGGGGGATGACTATTGGAAGATTTCCAGTAGCAGTCATCAGGGTTGTGGCCGCAGAGGAGAGCTGGGCGTCCAATGATGTAGAAGTAGTAGCAGCCATTCTGTTTAAACACAAAAGCAACATATGTGGATGATTAATGATCCAAAATATGCATTTTTCTTCACTTTTCAATGAACACAGAATATGTTCATAAAAGTGGTGAAATCCTTTATACTTGGAATGGATTAGATACCAAAATACACAAAAGGAATGTGTTTTGGTATTAAAAAGAACTTCTATTTTGATGAATAGATATCAAAATAGGAGTTTATGATTGTTCTTAAAAGAAATAAGAAAAACCATATAAACTGTTTTAAACAAAAATCTTAGAAGATTTTGGGAAAACTAAGATCAAACGGAGTGATCTTAGGGTTTTTGGAAAAACGTTTAACAAAATAAGTTGTTTAGATGAAGAATACCAACTTAAAATGTGGAAAGAACAAGAGTAAAGAAACACTTACGATGATCTTGTTAAGAAAAGTGGTGAGTGTGTTCTTGGTGTTCTTGAGAGAAAACATTCTTGCTTTTTCTTGCTTGAGTTCTTAGAGAGAATTATGTGAGCGTAAAGAGTGTAAAGGATTACGAGTGAGGTTTTTATACCTCGCGGTAGGAGAGAGAAAAGGGCGGCTAAATTCAAACGTAATGATGAAAAAGGAAGTTCTACGCGCGTTCACGCGCCTGACACACGTCGTGGGGAACAAGAAACGTCCCATTACGTGTCAGTGCAGATGAAAAGTTTGTTTTATTTGAAAAGACAAAAACCACCTTTTCAGGGGATAATTCCATTTTGATGAAAGATTTGTTTTCTTGTAATTGGAGTACTTATCAGATAAGTACTGGTTTGGGAAAATCCTCTTATCACATTTAATGCGATAAGGTTTCAGGAGCAGAGGTACTTACCTGAGAATCATCAGTATTCGGATGTTGAACAAAGATTTTGTAAGTACTGAATAGAGTCATCCTCTGATGAGAGTTTGTTCAGGAGTTGTTAAAGAAAGAGTCCTGAGAAAAGTTATTCTATAGGATTTAACAACTGTTTGTCCTGATAAACTTCAATCATCAGGATTTAACATCCCAAGTTCACTGATGGGCATATTAAAACGCGTCACATCCAGTGGTTTGGTAAAGAGGTCAGCAAGCTGATATTCAGTAGGGACAAAATGGAGTTCAATATCACCATTCATCACATGATCCCTGATGAAGTGATATCTCACTTCAATGTGCTTTGTCTTGGAGTGTAAGACAGGATTGTTGGCGATGGCTATCGCTGAAGTGTTGTCACAGTAGATAGGAATTTTAGAAAGTTGTATGTCATAGTCCTGAAGTTGATTTCTCAGCCACAGGACTTGAGCACAACAGATTCCTGCTGCAGCATATTCAGCCTCAGCAGTTGATGTGGACACAGAGTTCTGTTTCTTGCTAGTCCAACTCACCAACTTGCCACCTAGCAGGTTACACCCACCAGTGGTGCTTTTCCTGTCAATCTTACATCCTGCAAAGTCACTATCAGAATATGCAGTTAGATCGAACCCTGAGTCCTTGGAGTACCAAAGACCCAGATTAGGAGTTCCCTTCAGATATCTGAAGATCCGCTTTACAGCGGTCAGATGGGATTCTTTGGGTTCAGCCTGATAACGAGCACATAAATATGTAGAATACATGATATCAGGGCGACTAGCTGTGAGATACAGCAGAGAGCCGATCATTCCTCTGTAGAGAGTCACATCAACAGGTTTCCCTTTGGAATCCTTGTCAAGTGACAGAGGAGGAGCCATTGGAGTCTTCATCGGTGTACAGGATGTGAGATCAAATTTCTTCAGCATCTCATGTACATATTTACCTTGATTGATAAAGATTCCCTTTTCAGATTGCTTGATCTGAAGTCCTAAAAAGAATGTTAGTTCACCCATCATAGACATTTTATATTCAGATTTCATGAGCAACTCAAACTTTTCGCAGAGTTTGGGATTTGTGGATCCAAAGATAATGTCATCGACATATATCTGGACAAGAAGGATATGCTTAGGCTATTTCTTTAGAAATAAAGTGCTATCGATCTTTCCACGAACAAAACCTTTAGAGAGAAGAAAGGTTGAGAGGGTATCATACCAGGCACGAGGAGCCTGTTTTAACCCATAGAGAGCCTTGTTTAACTTGTAGACGTGATCAGGGAACTTAGGATCTACAAAGCCAGGAGGCTGAGCCACATAGACTTCTTCATTAAGTTTTCCATTCAGAAAGGCATTTTTGATGTCCATCTGATAAACCTTGAAGTTCATATGTGCTGCAAAGGCTAGGAAAAGTCGAATTGCTTCGAGCCTAGCCACAGGAGCAAAGGTTTCATCGTAATCAATGCCCTCTTCCTGCCTGTATCCCTGAGCCACAAGCCGAGCCTTGTTTCGAATAATCGTACCAATCTCATCAAGTTTATTTCAAAAAATCCACTTGGAACCAATGATAGTACGTTTTCGAGGCCTAGGGACGAGAAGCCAGACATTGTTTCTGATGAACTCTGCTAGCTCTTCCTGCATGGCTGAGACCCAGGCAGGATCACGCAAAGCATCGTATATTTCTTTAGGTTCATTTTCAGAGATGAAATTAACGTAAAGACAGATGTTACCAGATTGGCGTCGAGTTTTAATGCCAGAGGAGGGATTACCATGAACTTGATCAATAGGATGATCCTTGGTCCATCGAAGAGCAGGTGGCTGATACACCTGTCCTGAAGTGGAAGCTTCATTTACTGATGGATCAGGGAGAAGATTAGTAGGAGTAGGCTCACTAACAGTGGGTTGAGAAAAGTCTTCACTGTTACTGGGTTGATCAGGTTCAGATGGTGTGATTTGGGTAATTGGAGTGGCATTAATCAGAGGTGGAATGTGTATATCAGTGGGTGGTATTGGAGGATCTTCTTCAAAACCATCAGGAAGGTTTTGAGGAGTTGGATCAACAATGGGAGGTTCAGGGATCTGAAAGAAAGAGTCAGCCCACTGATTTATTTCAGAGTTTTCATGAGGGTGAGGGAAAGTAGGACCCGATTCATCAAACTTGACATGAATCGTTTCCTCTATGGCTTGTCTTCGTTTGTTGAACACACGGTAGGTTTTAGAGATAGAGGAGTATCCAAGAAAGATTCCATCATCAGACTTGGAATCGAACTTTCCAAGGTTATCTTTGTTGTTCAGGATGTAGCAGACACAACCAAAGATATGGAGATGTTCGATAGAGGGTTTCCTGTTACGAAAGAGTTCGTAAGGAGTTCTTCTGAAGCGCTTTACTATCAGTGATCTGTTCTGAGCATAGCAAGCTGTGTTAACAGCTTCTGCCCAGAATTGAGTGGCAAGATTGGCTTCACTCAACATAGATCGTGCAGCTTCAATCAGGGTTCTGTTTCGTCTTTCAGCAACGCCATTTTGCTGAGGAGTTCTTACAGAAGAGAAGTTCTGTGAGATACCTTTCTGATCGAAGAAAGTTTCCAGGGTACTGTTTTTGAATTCAGTTCCGTGGTCACTCCTGATTGATCGAACAGTAAGGTTGTTGAGTCTTTCCATCTTCCTGACGAACAGAATGATTTCTTCAGGAGCATCACTCTTGGATCGAAGAAAGAACACCCAAGTATATCTGGAATATTCATCAACGATTACCAGAGTATATTTCTTTCCAGCAATGGATTGGACGTTGACAGGTCCAAAGAGATCCATGTGGAGAAGTTGTAGAGGAGAGCTGATGGAGGAAATCTGCTTGGACTTGAAGCTAGCCCTGGTCTGTTTTCCTTTCTCACATGCTGAACAAAGAGATACCTTTGTGTAGCGAAAGTCAGGAAGACCAATGACAAGGTTGTTGATGCAGAGTTGATTCAGCGTCTTGAAGTTGAGATGAGAAAGACGCTTGTGCCAAAGCCAATTTGTATCAGAGGAAGCACGAGATACAAAGCAGAAGTTGTCAGTGGAAGTATTCATGTTGATGATGTAGATATCAGCATGTCTCACTCCAGTGAGAATAACTTCCTTTCTTCTGTTTTTGACTTTGCACTTCTTCTTTGAGAAGGAGACTTTGTGATTCTTATCACACAGTTGACTGATGCTCAGAAGATTATGCATCAGGCCTTCAACATAAGCAACTCTCTTGAACGTAGTTACTCCGTTGGTTAGTGTGCCATACCCTCGGGTTTGGCCTTTACCGTTTCCACCAAAGGTCACAGCAGGACCTCTTTCTTCACGGTAGTTAGAGAGGACATATTTAGAACCAGTCATATGTCGAGAGCATCCACTGTCCAAGTACCAGATGCCCTTATCCTGTAAAATTTAGAGTTTAAGTTTTTCTTGGTACCCATAGAACTATGGATCCAGAAGTGTCAGTAGGACTGGTGGAGTCAGTGGCAGCCTTAACTGATTTATCAGTTCTTGAGGCTGGAGTCTTGACTGAAGAGACTGTTGGGTTTTTGTGGGTATCCTCGGATCAAACTGACTCGAGGATTAACACGGATCTATCAAACCTCGCTGGTTTGATATATCTCATAGGTTTAAAACAAACTGTTAAAAACCCACGTGATCAGAAACTCGCTGTTTCTGATCTAATCATGCGGAAGCGATAAAAGCTAAAAACCCATTAAAGCCTAATGATTTTAATCGTTTATAGTTCTAAACCTAATAGTTTAGGTTAGATCAATTTACCTGGATTGCTCGAGATTTAGTCCACCGATGATCGACCAACGAACGTTCTTCTAGTTGAACTGAATAAAACCCGAACAACGAAAAACTGGAATCCGACTGGGGTGTGTGGTCGGCGCCGGTTTTGGAGAGAGAGGGAGGAGGAGGAAACTGAAACCGATTTCTTGACTGAAAAGCTACTATTTTTCCTTAACCCATAAGCCTTATTTATATGGAGGAAAAATACAGTTTGTATAAGATTCAGTTTCCTTTTATAATTATCTCTAATCCTTTTTCCTTTTTAATTAGCTGGAAAAGAATTTGCATACGATAATTATAATTTATATATTTATCTTAATATATAAAACCTTATTAATTATTATATATTTATTTATCTAATAAATATATAATATCCTAATTAATTAATAATCCTCCAACTTTGGTAATTCTGACTGAAATTACCCAACTGATTTATAATACACTATTATAAATCCTAACTCTCCATTTCGGGGTTTCATCTAACTTGTTCGACTTATAGGTCCTCACAGGTGTGACCCTCAAGTGTCTTGTAACATTGGATGTGTAATCACTTGGTTTGTCAACTCTGCACATAATTCCTAACAGACTCCCACTTGTGCAAGTTGGCAATACCACCTTTGATTTCACTGACCTAAGGAGGCCCCTAGACAGGCACTTAGGCTGACCAGGTTACAAGAACTCTTATACCCAGACTGGTGATATAAACATTCCGTAAGGAATTGGTATCTATGAAACTACTGTTCATTGATTGGGTATATCTTGGCTTTTCCCTTTGCATCGCGATATTTCATCTGTGAGTATGAGCTTGGAAAGTGTCAACTCTAAATACTCAAGATTCTGTTTTCTTGATTATCTGACTTTCACTGATAGGTAAACGACAAAGAACTAATCAGTTCGTTTGGGCATGGCCATGCACTTCATCAGTATACTTAGTCAGTCAAGATGGGCCCAGAAATATCTCTCTTCTGAGAAGAGGTGCAAATCCCATCTTGCATATCTGCCTTTGACACCACGGCTTCCGCTGAATCTAGTTACACCCTTTATAGCCACCCTGTTACGGCGTAGCGGTTGAGTGCACTAAGAATCCAGTAGTCCTCATGATATCAAATCAGATACCTCAGGTGATAGGGACAACCACTGTGAGATTTACTTATGACTTTATTCCAAGAAGTAATCTCAACCGCGGATCACGTCCGATATTTGATACTCTATCAAATATCTGTGCAACTTTTAGTCTACAACACTTGTAGCTGTTATTCAGCAACTGATCATAACTACCTAAAAGTTCACAATGACTTTAACACCTTATCATGCTCCCACATTGATAAGTTGTCACGGACAGATTTTGAATGAAAAATCGGAGACTGATTTCATTCCTGGATATATTAAAACATGCAAAATGTGAAAGTGATAAAGAAATCAATCTTGTATAGTCCATATTACACGCTGTAATAATAACAAGATTGAATGTCTTTTCTTTAACAACTTTCATAATGTCTATTTAACGTTTGTTAAATATTGGTCTAAAATGAAGTATCACCTATCTTCAGTTTAAACCCTTTGATTAAAGTTTACCATTTTAATCAAAGTGATAACCAAATAGTACAAGTCTGTTTATAGGATCTACTTGTATCTGCTAATTATTGTTTTGCAAACACCTTATAAAAAACAATAACTAGACTTTTGTCATATTCCATGAACTTGGAGACCTGGACTAACTTCCAGTTCCTGAATATGTAGACTGCAACTTTCCTTAGTTGCTGTGTAGATGAATGATTTCTACCTGAAATCAGATTCCATTTGCGATCCTGGCAAATCTGCTGGAATCCTATATTTTAATCCAACACTTTAATTATTGATTTCTAAAGTCAGTCACGACCTTTGTTTCAAGGATCTTGAAACTTTTATCCCCTAAAAGGGTAAATTATATCTTATGAATTCTTATCCTACCTGGATTATGAATTCCGAGATATAATTATATCTTTTTATTCTTTTATCTCAGACTAGATAGAGAATAAATTTGGGCTCCCACTTACTTGTATAAAACTAACTATTACTCAAAATTTACTATTGACTTAGTCAAAACTTTGATTAGTCAATCCTAATTTCAAGTAATGAACTTTGAGAATTTCCCTTTATGAAACTTAACTGGATTTGGTCAAATCCTGATTCCAGATCTTGGAATCTTTCTAGTTTCATAAATGCTGTTATTAACGCCATCTGAGTTAATACCCTGAATTCTCCTTTTAAAACATTTGAATAATAAAACTTGATCAAATTTGATTAGTTAAGTCTGAGAATTTCTTTTATAAAACTTAACTGGATTTGGTCAAATCCTAATTCCAGAACTTGGAATCTTTCTAGTTTTATAAATACTGTTATTAATGCTATCTGAGTTAATATTCTAAAATTCTCTATTTAAAATTTGATCATAAAACAATTATTCATAAATGTTCTATTCTCAAAACACATTCCTATAGAATCTCGTGTGTTTTGATAGTTTTTATACAAATTACTTCAATTTAATAGAATTTATTGAAGTAACTATAACAGGCAACAACTAGGATCATACAAACACTAAGCACAATCAGATATTTCAATGTCAAGACAATAACTTTTGAAAATAAAACCATCGAATTATAAAATATAATTATTCAAACACTGTTTAAAACATAAACCCCCAAAAACAACTATTTTAAAAATATAAATTCAAAATGTCTTGACTTAAATCATCTTGTACTTTGATCCTCAGCAACCTCTGGGCATTTCACTTCTGACCTCCTGCAATAATCATTTTGCTCTAGGTATCAGCATACTTGTAAATCAACAAGTAAGAAGTGACAAGTCAAAGCAATCATAAATCTCTGAGGTTTATATACCTGCTTCATGACGCTTAGGGCAGTTTTGCCTCCAATGACCGATCTCATTGCATATGAAGCAGCGATTCTCGGTCCTAGCTTTGTTTGGCTTAACCTTCTTGCCCTTGCCCTTGCCCTTGCCTTTCTTGGGTGCACTCTGGATGGCCTGGACTGGTCCTTTTCCTTTACTGGTGCTAGCTTGCCCATTCTTCTTTTTAACCCCTCCGTCTTTCACCATCAAGACGTCCTTGGTCTTGTTCTTGTTCCCCATATTTAGTTCAGCTGTCTTAAGCATGGAGTGCAACTCTGCTATTGTTTTCTCCATGTTATTCATGTTATAATTGACTACGAAGGGCCTGTAGTCTTCTGACAGTGAATTGAGTATGGTGTCTGTTGCTAGCTGCAACGGAACAGGATGACCAAGCCTCTCCAGATGATCTAAGTGCCGTTTCATTTTCATGACATGGTCACTTACTGATGTCCCTTTTACCATCTTGCATTCATTGAATGCTTTGGTGGCATCGTAGCGTTCTGTACGAGCCTGAGTCTGAAACATGTCCCTCAGCTGGCGGATCATGTCATAAGCATTTGTATTTATGAGCCCTGCTTGCAGATCTGGGCTCATAGTCGCTAACATCAGACAGGCGACATCAAGGAGATCATCCGAGTGCTTCTTGTGGGCATTTTTGGCAGCAGCCGGAGCGTTTGCCGGAGGTGCCTCCCCAAGTGGCTCTTCAAGCACATACCACTTTCTCTCATGTCTGAGCACAATCATCAGATTGCGCTCCCAATCGAGAAAGTTAGAGCCGGTCAACTTATCCTTCTGTAGGATAGAGCGGAGGGAAAGATTGTTAGTGCTGGTTACAGTGCTTGCCATCTACACAAAATAAAACTTTTGGTTTTAGCAACTGTAAATAGACTAATTTCCAATAAAATATCAATAAACCCTTAAATGATCAATTTATTGGACTAGGATCCTTATTTCATACGTCCTGATGTGCGTAATGTTCTTGCTCCACCAGACCCGTATTTATTTCGGTAGGTAAGGACTTTTACCAATCATGTCTAGCTGACATGACTCCTAGATCTTTTCGGGACTATGGCAACTACTTGTGCATGTTTTAGTCCCTCTTAGTGCTTTTTGGCCCGGTATCACCCGGTGAACATTATAGTACCAAAACAGATCTCACCATTTTGGGGACCTGATCACTATACTCTGGCCGGTACCACCCGGAGATAATTCGCAGAGTTATGTAACCCCTTCAGCTTCAGTTTGAACACAGACGTTGAATGTGTGATCACTTACAACGCCTATGTACTTTACGCCGAAGGTGCCCCTAGATGGGTTGCACTACTGATCTATGATTTTCGGGGTTTTGAAAAACTTTACTTCCAGGCTTTTGGAAAACTGATTGTTATAAAGGCTACTTATGTTTTAAACTAACTGTTTCAAACATACACGTAATTTTAAAACTAACTGTTCTAAAATTACTTGCTAATTAAAACTAACTGTTTTAACAGCATACCTAGTTGATTAAAACTAACTGTTTTTGTCAACTTGCCTTTTACAATCACCTATAGGTTTTTAAAACAAAAACTATCGTTTTGAAAAGTTTGACGAAACTAAAAAACCTATATTCCTTTTGTGATATAAGCTAGTTTTAAAGTAACAACTCTATTTAAAACTATTAACATGCAAGATATCACAAATAATTAATCAACCATGCAATTAAACAATAATTAATCACATAGTGCCTAATTATGGTTTTTGCCAACGTTTCCTAGAGACCAATAATGACCTATTCTACTAAAAGCTTCAAAACTCGTGTAGCTCCCACTGGCCTCGCCATGTTTTGTTAGTACTTCGTTAGGATGAAGAATCTTAGTAGCTCCCACTGGCCTCGTCATCCCCGAAAGAATAAAACAAATATCTATCCTAAGGTCATTATTACATAAGGGGTTGCAAATGGCACGCAGGCCTCCCCGTAAATACGTCAAGGGTCTAAGTTGGCAAAACACTATAATAGATATATATACATGTAAAATCAAACTGAGATTCATATATCGAGCTCAAGCAATTACGCAATTATCTATATAAATGCAATATAACAAAAGCAATATTATAATAAATCTGGATCCGTTAAAATTATCTTGTCTCAATTAAAACTTGGTTTTATTACAGATTCGGAAACAAACTGTTTTATGAATCAGAAATATTTTAGGTTGAAAAATGGTTTTTAATTAAAACTGAGGTTTATAAACAATAAATCCTACTTTACAAAAACTAAAACCATTTTATCTAAAAATAATTTATTTACCCAAAAATTATATCAAACGGGTTTTATTGATCCAATTTTATAATACTGGCCCTTAGTGTTTTAATTAAATAGTAAAAAAAAAACATAAAATTAGGCCTATTTGAGAAACCGGTAAAATTTTAATTCCGAAACTCAACTGGTTTGAATAAATTTTATTGGATACAGAAAAATAACTTTTGGATAAGAAAACTTAAAACCAAACGAACCCTTTTTGGGCCATCACTTGGTCCAAAGAACTGGGTCTTGGGCTTGGATAACGCAACTAGGCCCAAACACGAAAAACCCTAGGTTCATTCTGCGGTCAAGAACCGCCACCTACCATCGTATTGGTGGTGCGGTGATCGGCTTCGGCCATAGCCGTCGCCACCACCGCTCGCCTTCACCGTCCACCAGTAACAGTAGCAACGAAACCCGTTGCCACCATCACCGGTCACCACAGGCGGCAGCAGCAATCGGCCGCCGCCACCGTGGTTTGGTCCATCGACTATCGCCGCGAGCCATGGTCACCGAAACATGTTGCTACCACCACGCTGGTGGTGCAGCTGACGCCGCCACCTTGGGTGCGGCCGGTTAATCGAGAAACAATAGTCGAACACCGCCACCGCTAGGTGCGGTGTGGCTGGCGATTAATCATCGAGTGTTACAATCAGCACCGCCATCCACCGCCACGATTGTGGCTTCGGCCATCATCACCGCCGCGTGAGCGGCCTCTGGTGGTTGCGGTTTGCATTCGATGACCACCACCACCTAACTGGTGGTTGGATTACATCCATCACCGCTTGGCTACCACCGAATCGGTGGTTTGGTCTTGCGGTTGTCGTTGCAGCTTACGGCCACAGCCGTGGTTAAGGTGGTACGGCCACCACGCTGGTGGTTTTGTCGGTGTTCAATCCGGCGGCTAACGCCGCCACCACCTCTCTGGTGGTTCGGCTAGGTGTCCGCCACCGCTGATTTTGCGTTTTGGCCGGCGATCGTAATCACTCAACCATCGCCACCACGAACACCACCGTTGCCTTTGGTTTGATTTAGCGTGAATAAAACCGGTCACCACCATTGGGTGGTAACCGATCGATCAACCACAAACAACCACAGCCACCACCACCTGGTGGCTCGGCCATGGCTGCAAACAGTTCGGTCACCACCACTCAACTGGTGGCGTGACCTGGTGGTTTAAGAGCAACCGGCGCCGCTACCACTAGCTGTGGTGCGGCCCGGCGATCAATCACGGTGACCAGCCGCGACCACCATGACTGGTGGTGCGGTGGTGGTGTTTGGTTTGTTTTTCGTAGCCGGTGATCGGCCTGGCGGTCCGGTCGGCTAACTGCCGCCGTTCCACCGCCGATCAATGGTTTTGGTGTTTTTAGTGTGATGTGATAAAAACTAAAACTTTAAAACTAAAACGAATAATTTTAACGGATCACATATGAGCAGATAAACAGATAAAAACTTAAAACGATTTGTTAACCTGGCTCTGATACCACTGTTGGGTTTTTGTGGGTATCCTCGGATCAAACTGACTCGAGGATTAACACGGATCTATCAAACCTCGCTGGTTTGATATATCTCATAGGTTTAAAACAAACTGTTAAAAACCCACGTGATCAGAAACTCGCTGTTTCTGATCTAATCATGCGGAAGCGATAAAAGCTAAAAACCCATTAAAGCCTAATGATTTTAATCGTTTATAGTTCTAAACCTAATAGTTTAGGTTAGATCAATTTACCTGGATTGCTCGAGATTTAGTCCACCGATGATCGACCAACGAACGTTCTTCTAGTTGAACTGAATAAAACCCGAACAACGAAAAACTGGAATCCGACTGGGGTGTGTGGTCGGCGCCGGTTTTGGAGAGAGAGGGAGGAGGAGGAAACTGAAACCGATTTCTTGACTGAAAAGCTACTATTTTTCCTTAACCCATAAGCCTTATTTATATGGAGGAAAAATACAGTTTGTATAAGATTCAGTTTCCTTTTATAATTATCTCTAATCCTTTTTCCTTTTTAATTAGCTGGAAAAGAATTTGCATACGATAATTATAATTTATATATTTATCTTAATATATAAAACCTTATTAATTATTATATATTTATTTATCTAATAAATATATAATATCCTAATTAATTAATAATCCTCCAACTTTGGTAATTCTGACTGAAATTACCCAACTGATTTATAATACACTATTATAAATCCTAACTCTCCATTTCGGGGTTTCATCTAACTTGTTCGACTTATAGGTCGTCACAGGTGTGACCCTCAAGTGTCTTGTAACATTGGATGTGTAATCACTTGGTTTGTCAACTCTGCACATAATTCCTAACAGAGACAGTCTTGACAACCTTCTTTCCTTTGACTGAATTATCAGTCTTAGGATTTTTCTTTACCTTAGCTGATTTTTCAGCTTTGGTAGCATCAGGACACTTACTCGCAATATGGTCATTTAATCCACAGTGATAACATTTGCGATATTGAAAGCGTTTAGTGGAGTCCAGGAAGTCTTTGAACTTCAAATGAGCAGGACCAGCACCAAGTATGCCTTTAGCATTGGACACAGGAGGAATTGGTTTCTTCTCCTGAGTCTTTTGCTTCAGGTCAATCTTCAGTCTGGGAACAGGATTTTGGGAGAAAGATTTTGATCCTGAGACTGAAGGACCACCACCCAGAACTTTATTCTTGGGTTTAGGACTCTTGGTCTTTGAAGGTGTTACAGTTTTGGATTTTTCCTTGACTGTGTTCTTTTTGCTCTTAGGAGCACCTTCAGAGTTTGTGTTAGAAGAAGAAGGGATGTTTTCAGGAGCATCAGGATCAGGGATAGAAGAAACAAATTTTCCAAATTTGAGCATGGAACAATCAGATTTAGTTCTTCCACGAGTGTATCCAAGACCCCTTTTGTTTTTAACATTTCTTCCTGAGGCTAATATTTCATCAACCTTTTCAGAGGCGTCACTCCATCCTTTGATGGTGACTTTTTCAGCATTTAACTCAGCCAGAGCTATTTCTTTGGCAGCAAGAGCAGTTTCTCTTTCAATACAAAGAGTTTTATTAACAGTGACCTGGTCTCTATAGTTTTCTTCCAGAATAGTAAGTTGTTTTATCTTTTCTTGGCATTCTCTGAGTTGATCGCGAAGATCAATGTTCATTTTCTCAGCAGAGGTTTTACCATTCAGGGCTTTGTAGAGATCAAGAGTAACCAGGTCTAGCTGAGTTAAGCTTTCAAGAGGGACAAGAGGAATAGGTACCTGACTGGGAGAATCAGTCGCAGAGGTGGAAGCTTCAGGAGTTGTGGAAGAAGAAGCTTCAGGAGCCTGAGTAGGAATCTCTTCAGGGACCTCTTCTATCTTAGCCATGAGAGCTAAGGTAGGTTCCTCAATAATGGCCATCAGTGCCACTTGAGTATCTTCCTCATCAGATGAGTCATCAGAGAAGACATCATCCCAATCGCAGTCTTCTGCGATAAGACCTTTACCCTTGCGCTGAATTTTCATCTTTTTGTACTTTTCTTTCAGGCGCTGGTATTTGGGGTTCTTAGAAGAAGATTTGGCAGAGGAAGGAGCAAACTGACTTTTCCTGTACCTGCAATCATTAGCAAAGTGTCCTTTGCCCTGACAGTTGTAGCAGATAGCAGTAGCCCTATCAACAGGGTCTGATTTAGGCTTGTCAGTAATAGTAAGATGTTTCTTTTTGTGGAAGTTTCCCTTTTTGGCAAACTTCTTGAAAGATCTAGTTAATAAAGCAAGAGATTCATTGAATTCAGGATCTTCTGACATGTCAGAGTCAGAGGATTCTAATTCAGTAATAGTTACTGAAGAAGGAGTAGCAACAGTGGGAACTGAATCAGAAACCAATGCAACAGAGTTGCTTTTGGTATCTTTAGAATCTCTTATGAGATTCTTTTTCAGTTTCTTCTGTTGTTCACGGTTAAGATGAATACCGTACAACTCACTTAGTGTGAGTGTCTTTATGTCCTTTGACATAGTTAAGCATGCGGTGTAGATTTCCCAATGTTCAGGAAGAGCTTCCATGAACTTGGTAACCACCTCAGAGTTAGAGTAGGTAGTACCGATAGTCTTCAGATCAATCAGAAGACAATTGAATCTCTGATGTAGCTGGGAGAGAGTTTCATCCTTCTGATGAATAAAGCTTTCATACTGACGAATCAAGAAAATCTTTCTTGATTCCATGAGAACAGCAGTACCTTCATATTGAACACAGAGAGTGTCCCATATTTCTTTAGCAGATCGAAGGTGGCAGACAGAATGGAATACATCGTCAGGGAGTGACATGGCAATGAGAGACCTAGCCTTAGTGTCAATAATGACCAGGCGTCTGTCTTCGTCATTCCAGTCAGTCACAGGCTTTACTAGTTCCCTTTCAGGTATAGCTGGTTGACCACCTGCAGCAGGAATGGGGTGGACGGTTTGTGTAGGCACATGTGGTCCATTTTCCAGAAAGTATGGAATCTGGGGATCAGAACCAGAAAGGAAAAGTTCCATCCTGGTTTTCAAAGAGAGAAGTTGTCTTTGTTAAACCTAGGAGGCTTTCCAGCAGAGCCGGTATCAAAGTAGTTATCCTTAGCTTGAAGAGCCATGGATTAGGAGAGAGGATCACAAGATTTTTCTAAGAGAAGAAAATGAGAGCTTGTATCTGCTCTGATACCACTTGTTGGTCCCAATAAGGTGACCTTCAAGCAAGGATAGTGTTTGGGATTATAGAAGGGGGGGGGTTGAATATAATCACACAAATTTTCACTTTTAAATTCTTGTTGTATTAACAAAATGAATTTACAGATTGTTGCGGAAATAGAAAGACAATAAGTCTAAACTAAACAATCTAAGTTCTTTCACTATGCATTAAAGTGAGAAGATGGAGAAAAGAAAGAAGATAGAGGGATAAAGAAAGAAAGGATTAGGGTATTTTTAGGATGAAGAAGAAGTATGGAGAACATCTCTTCAACTCCTATTTATACCCAATGCATTAAGTGCATGCAGACTCACTTTTGTGTACGTGTCACAATGTAAGTGGTCCATTGTACTATTTACTATAAACAATTACTCTTAGCATGGTGTGCAAAAGAGGAAGTGTGTAAACAGTTGCCTTGAGGTCTGATAAGTACGGAGGGAACAGTAAAGAGACTGCCCTTATGTACTTTTGTGTCAGTAAAGGCGGATAATCCTTTTGTGCATTAGACTAAGACATTACACTAATCCTTCAGGATCAGGATACTGATCAGTGACTAGAGTCCTGAAACTGATGTTGTTCAGGGTCACTTGTATCCTGATGAATCTTCAGGATGTCATACGATATTGGGCAGCCTGCTATCACTGAGTTCCGTCTTCAGATCACGAGCATGCTGTTCCTGTCATCAGCTAATTCTTCGACGTCGCTGATGGTTCTTTGAGTATGATCTTGATGTCTTCAGGAGGTCTTCACTTCAGTGGACAGGATCAGTAGACTGCAGAACAGACTCGTTCGTCTTCTGATCCTGATCCTGATTACTATAAAAATAAGTTACAGCATAAGTAACATGGAATAACACTGAACAGACTCAGTGATAATTCCTCAAGCTATAACAGAAGTAAAAACCTATTCACTAAGTAAAGATTCAGGATCATTATCATTTCATCAGGTCTTAGGAGAGCTGGATCAACAGTAATAGCATCCATAACTGGAGAATATGTTTTTTCATAATCAATTCCTGGCCGTTGAGAAAAACCTTGAGCCACAAGTCTGGCTTTGTATCTCATAATTTCGTTTTTCTCATTTCTTTTCCGTACGAAAACCCATCTGTTTCCTACAGGTTTCACGGCTTCTGGCGTGAGAACAATAGGTCCAAAAACCTTTCTTTTATTGAGGGAATCTAATTCAACTTGAATAGCGTCTTTCCATTTAACCCAATCCTGTCTATTTTGACATTCAATGACAGATGTTGGTTCAGGGTCATCATTTCCAAAAACATCACATGTAACAGCATAAGAAAATATATCATCAATATTTCTCATCTTGTTTTCGTTCCATACATTTTCCATATACCCGTAATTGATTGCAACTTCTTTATTAGTATCATCCATATCCTCTTCTGCAGGAAGTTTGATATTTTGTGTCTCTTCAGGAACACTTTTCTCTTCACCAGTTGCAATTTCTATTCCTTTTCTTTTTCGGGGGTTTTTGTTTTTAGAGCCCAATGGTCTTCCACGCTTCAGGCGTGTCTTAGACTCCTCAGTGACTTTATCATTTGTTTGTCCAACTGGGACATCAACTCGAGCTGGAGCATTCACAGCTGGTATATAAGATTTAGTCACTCTTTTTGTATCAGTAAATGCATCAGGTAATTGATTTGCAATTTCTTGCAAATGCATTATCTTTTGCACTTCCATCTCACATTGTTTCGTACGAGGATCAAGATACGATAGTGATGGTTCACACCACGAAACATCATTTTCTTTGATCTTCTTTTCTCCCCCTAACGCTGGAAACATTGTCTCGTTAAAATGACAATCTGCAAAACATGCTGTAAAAACATCACCCGTTAGTGGTTCAAGATATCTTATGATAGAAGACGTTTCATATCCAACATATATTCCCAACCTCCTTTGAGGACCCATTTTTGTGCGTTGTGGTGGTGCAATAGGGACGTATACTGCACATCCAAAAATTCTAAGGTGGGAAATATTTGGTTCTTGACCAAAAGCAAGTTGTAAAGGGATATATGTATGATATGCACTCGGTCTAATGCGAATCAATGATGCAGCATGTAAAATTGCATGACCCCATATAGAAACTGGAAGTTTTGTTCTCATTATTAATGGTCTAGCTATTAATTGTAGACGTTTTTTTAATGATTCAGCTAAACCATTTTGTGTGTGAACGTGAGCGACAGAATGTTCAATGACAATTCCTACAGACATGCAATAGTCATTGAAGGCTTGAGATGTAAATTCGCCAGCATTATCAAGTCTCACCTTTTAATAGAATAATCAGGAAAATGTGCTCTCAATTTAATAATTTGAGCAAGAAACTTGGCAAAATGCCACATTGCGAGTTGATAATAGGCAAACATGAGACCATCTACTTGACGCATCTATTAAGACCATGAAGTATCTAAATGGTCCACACGGTGGATGAATTGGCTTACATATATCCCCTTGAATCCTTTCAAGAAATGTAGGCAATTCCTTTTCAATTTTAGATGGTGAAGGTCTCACAATTAATTTCCCAAGTGAACAAGATGTACATTGAGTAAATGTACCTGTTTGAGGGATTTTCTGCTCCTTCAATGGATGTCCATTTGTACTTCCAATTATTCTACGCATCATTGTTGACCCTGGATGACCTAACCTGTCATGCCATAAACTAAATACCGTAGGGTCACATTATTTTTCTTTGACTACCATATTTGTTTCAACCACATTTATATATGTATAATGTAAACCATTGGGAAGTGTTGGTAGTTTTTCTAATACATGGTCCTTATCAACAATAAGCATATATTTCTTATCTCCTAAGGTTATTGTTCGAATATCAAATCCATTAAGATAAATGTCGCTGAAACTTAATAGATTTCTGTTCGACTTTGGAGAAAATAATGCATTATTTATAAGGAAATTTGTAGCATTTGGTAAAACAAAATGAGCCATTCCTATTCCTTCTATAACGTCTACAGGACCAGATATAGTACCTACGGTTCCATTTGTTGGCTTTAATTTTGAAAAATATTTCTTAGATTTCAGGATGGTGTTTGTGGTACCACTATCCGATATACACAGATCTCCAACATTTGCTTGATGTTGTGCTCCGATGAAATTCATATTATGAAATAAACTGTGGATATATAAAAATAACAGTGATAAGAATTGTGATAATATAATAACGTTATTATAAAAATATTTTTATATAATACTAAAAAGGAATACAAAAAACGAAATACATAACACAGAATACATAGTTTATATAATACTGAAAGGAATACATAAAACAGAATACATAGTTATAAAAAGAAAATTCGCATTCATATAACTCAAAGAACAACATCGTTAAAGAAATCTGAAACATTGAGATCTGTGTTTGGCACACCCAAATTGTCCAACTTCAAGTTGTCCACAAGATTTACTGTAATGACCAGGGTTTAAAAGTTAGTACTAATGTTAGTCACTCGTTAAAAATGACTCTTTTTGAAAAGCATTTGAACCTTAGGGGTGAATTGTGACATTTTGGGTAAAGTTTGATAGTTGGGCTTATACCATAAATGGTATGGGCTTAGCCTTTTAGCCCATACTATTTATAGTATTAAGCTAGGGTTTTTACCATTTTGGGGAAACTTTTAGTGTGTGTGTTGGTGTGTGTTTCTTGGAGGTCAAGATTAGTGCTACATTCATCTTCAAGGTCGAGATTTCATCACCAAGGTTAGTTTCGATGCCCTTTTAGCTAAGGAAATGTTGATAATTGATGTAGGATTACCTTGGATTGTTTGAGGAAGCGTTTTAGATCAAGCTAGAATCGATTTCGGCGGATTTTAGCCTTTTTCCGGAATCTGGTTGCGTTTCCCGAATTGGGAACTCATGTTCCCCGAATCGGGATTCATGTTTCCCGAACCGGGAATTCATGTTTCCCGAATCGGGAGTTCATGTCACCCGAATTGGGATTTTGCTTGGGTGATTGGGTGGAAACTCATTTCTTCGTTTGCCTTTCCCGAATTGGAAAATCTATGATTTCCGAATCGAGGGATTTGGCCAACTTAGTCGTCACTTTAACCTCGTAGCGTTTGAATTCGGGATTTTGGAGTGGGATGCCTCCCGAATCGGGAATTGGCATTTCCCGAATCGGGAATTGCCATTTCCCGAATCGGGAGTGGTAGTGTCCCGAATCGGGATTCTTGAGTCGGGTTTTGGGAGGTCTGTGTCAGTAGAGTTAGTTTTCGGAGAAGGATTTTTCCATAGTAGTTTAACCCCTTGCTGGGTCTGCCTAGGGATATTCTAGTTGTGGATTTTTCTAAGTGCGAATCACTAATGCCTTAGGAATTTATACAGATACCGGGAGTTAGAGTAAGAAGCGAGTTAAGCTCAGGTGAGTTCCCTTGCCTGAAAATGAATGGACTGCTTTACCGTTTTTAAACATACCCATTCGATTTGCAAATGTTTTGATGATATTAATGTGATTTTGTGAAATTATAAATGGTTGTGAATGCTATATTGATGATCATCATATACATGCTATTTTAACGTTTCGGGATTGCATCGTGAGTAATGAGTACCATGGGACCGTACATCCCTGGGAAGTTTAGTGGTGTGAGGCACGGACTACGTCCGTCACTCCTTAAATGAGAATCGGGGAGATCCGGCCACGTAAGGTTGATTGTGGGATGGTGCGAGGCACGGACTACGTCCGTCACTCCTTAAATTGTGTATCCGGGGGATCCGGCCATCCGGTTTGTTGTATTGTGATTTTATTACTCATGATGCTTTCCGGTTTATTTGAGATATCTGATTTTACGGCCAGCGGGCCGGAACTGTGTTTTAAACTGTTTTGAGGGAATTCACTAGACCTTTCGGTCTAACCCTCGTTTTCAAAATCTCAAACCTTTTCAGGGAAAGATCGTGTGGTGAGAGGCAAGGAGAAGGTAGACCTCTAGAGTAGCTCTACCGGTAGAAGTTTAGTAGTTTATCCTAAATTTAGAATCTCAGCTGTGGAGGGATGTTCCGCATGCACTCTTTAGCTATTTACTTTTGAACCAAATATTATGAGATTGCGTTTTAGATCACTGGGATTTATATTATATGCATATTATTATTGTTATGGGTTTTGGGACGTTACATTTACTTCTTTCTCTTTTCCTTTGAGAGATTCTTTATAGAGTTGACAAAGATGTTGAGGTATGCGGCATGTCCTTGACCAGTGGTCCGAGCTACCACATCTATAACAAGAATCTCCAGGATTCTCAGAATGACTTGGTCCAGCATCAGGCTTCGCCATCTTGAGTTTATTATGTGGTTGTGTCCTATTTCCCTGTGGGACATGATTATAGTTGCGACCACGACCACGATTATAACTGCGACCACGACCCAAAGGTTGGCCTCGGCCAAAATTTTGGTGTCGACCATAAAAATGGTTTTGACCAATATGACCACGTCCATAAAAATGGTTTTGGCCACGTCCTCGACCACGACCACGTCCTCGACCACGTCCTCGACCACGAACCATATTTCTAGGAGCATTTTTCTCTATAGCATTTGCTTCGGGAAATGCTAATGATCCTGTTGGACGGGATTGGTGGTTTTTCATTAAAAGCTCATTGTTTTGTTCAGCAACAAGTAAAAACGAGTTAAGTTCAGAATATCGTTTGAACTTTTGTAGGCGATATTGTTGTTGCAAAGTGATATTTGATGCATGAAAAGTGGAGTAGGTTTTCTCCAACATATCTGCATCAGTAACACTTTGTCCACAAAATTTAAGTTGTGAACATATTCTAAATAATGCGGAGCTATAATCATTCACTTTCTTAAAATCTTGAAATCTTAAACTATTCCATTCATCCCTAGCAGCCGGAAGTAAAACTTCCTTCTGATGATCAAACCTTTCTCTAAGGTCTTTCCATAAAATGCTAGGATCATTAGTATTAAGATATTCAAATTTTAACATATCATCAACATGCCTACGAAGGAAAATGTTGGCTTTGGCTCTGTCTTGTGATGAACATAAATTGATCTCATTTAGCGTATCTAAAATGCCCATAGATTCAAGGTGCATTTTAACATCAATAGTCCATGACATATAATTCTTCCCGTTTACATCAAGTGCCGCAAACTCAAGCTTTGTAAGATTCGACATATTGTAACTATATTGTTGGGTTTTATCGGGTCGGATAAACAGATAAATAATTACGCAGCGGATAAAAACCTAACCCGAACAATGATCCATCCGTAGTTTATTAAACACAATTATTAAAGGGGGTTTTCTCGCGTTTACCTTTAGCGATCCAAACTTTTCTCCGCAAGCTAGTGAGGGATACACCGCTACTGCACCACCGTGAGACTGGCTGCTAGACCGCCTAGGATTTGATCGGAAAAATCTCCCGGTGTGTGTGTGTGTGTGTGTCAACGCCGACAAGAGAGAGAGAGAGAGGTTTGGGATTCTTGACGAGAAAGTAATTATGAAATCAGTGTTATAATTCTATTACCCTAACCCTATATTTATATAGGTAATTATGGTAATCATATTAAGAATCCCAATCCATAAATAACTATCCACAATAACTTCCTTAATTAACTCAAACTTGTTAATCAAGTAATTATATTTATCTAATAAATAATAAATAAACAATTTATTATTTATTCCTTTCTCTCTATCAAATAATTAAACTTAATTAATTATTTCCACACGATAAATCCAATAGGTCTCGGGTTGGGTGTGTAGCAGTGTGACCCACTAGTGTCTTATAACATTGGACATAGTGATCCTAATTACTGTCTTGCACATAATCCTTTCAGACTCCCACTTGTGCCAGACAAGTAACTTAACTGTCACTATTAGCCTAAGGAGGTCCCTAGCCAGACACTTAGGTTAACCAGGTTATAAGATCTCTTATAGCCAGAGATACGATTCATATTTGAATTGTACACAGGTTCATTCCTTTTACACACGATATTTTAAAGTGAGTTTTGACATGGAGCTGAGATAGTTCAATCATAAACTCAAGTATTTCCTGACTCTGATCTCGATTGCCTGCAGTAACGGATCTTCCAAATAACCCACTGTTATTCTACCCGTGCGTGGCCACGCATTTCTGCCAATCTTAATCGTCAGGGGGCCCAGAAATATCTCTCCCATGTGGGAGGTGTAAATCCCATCTTGACTATCCGCATCTACAACCACGGCTTCCGCTGCATCTAGTCATACCCCTTATGACCACCCAGTTACGGTGCGGCGTTAGAGCATGCTAAGAGTACAGTAGTCCTCATGATCATAGACCAGATATCTCAGGTCAAAGGACAACCTATCATCAAGTCAATGCTTATGACAAAGGCTCCATGAAGCAGACTTGAAACTGGTCACATCCAATACCTATTCACTCTGATAAGTATCTATGAATGTCTGACTATATCAACTGTATATTAAACACTTCATAATAGCGTTATAACCCTACTGAGATTCCCATCTCAATAAGTTGCTACGGAGATTTAGATTTTTACGAACTCGTGAAAAATCATGGATAACCTTAAATATGCGAAAAGTAATTTTTCTTGAAACATCTTTAAAATAGTATCTCTTTATTTCCAACAGACTGTGAAATAAACTTTCATAATGTTTCAAAAATTACATTGATAATCGATAACATAAACTAACTACTAGTATCCAGGTACTGCATTCCTATGGAACTAGTATGGCCCTCATGCTTTGCTCTAGCTAAAGGTTTTGTTAGCGGATCTGCAACGTTCTCATCCGTCGGAATCTTGCATATTCTCACATCTCCTCTTCCAATAATCTCTCGGATGAGGTGATATTTCCGGAGTACATGTCTCGACTTGTGATGTTCTCTGGGCTCCTTCGCTTGCGCTACTGCCCCAGAGTTATCACAGTAAATATCAATGGGTCTAGAGATACTGGCTACAACTCTTAGATCCGTGATAAAACTCCTGAGCCAGACAGCTTCCTTTGCCGCATCTGATGCTGCAATGTACTCTGCTTCTGTAGTGGAATCCGCTATGGTATCTTGCTTCGAGCTCTTCCACGAGATCGCGCCTCCATTTAGGGTAAAAACATATCCTGACTGTGATCTAAAATCATCTTTGTCGGTCTGAAAACTAGCGTCAGTGTAGCCTGTGACGCTAATCTCGTCTTCAGATCCTCCAAAGACCAAGAACATTTCTTTTGTGCGTCTCATGTACTTGAGAATGTTCTTGACAGCCACCCAATGGGCTTCACCTGGGTTCTGCTGGTATCTGCTCGTAACACTTATCGAGTAAGCAACATCGGGCCTTGTACATAACATGGCATACATAATTGATCCTATCGCTGAAGCATATGGGATCAATTTTATCTTGTCCTGATCTTCACTAGAAACAGGACACTGTGCTTTGCTTAGCACTATGCCATGCTGCATTGGGATAAATCCTTTCTTGGATTCGTCCATCCTGAATCGTTTCAGGATTTTGTCAATGTATGTACTTTGACTAAGCCCGATAAGCCGTCTAGATCTATTCCTATAGATCTTTATACCAAGTATATAGGCGGCTTCTCCAAGGTCTTTCATTTGGAAACACTTGCTTAACCAAGTCTTTACACTCTGTAAAGTTGGTACGTCATTTCCAATGAGTAGAATATCATCTACATATAAGACCAAGAAGGTTACTATGCTCCCACTGAACTTTGTGTAAACACATGGTTCAAACTCACTCTTGGCAAAACCAAATTCTTTGATTCGCTCATCAAAGTGTAAGTTCCAACTTCTAGATGCCTGTTTTAATCCATATATGGATTTCAACAACTTGCACACTTTATTAGGATTCTTTGGATCTATGAAACCTTCCGGCTGTTCCATATAGACGTCTTCTGTTAACTTCCCGTTCAGGAAGGCCGTCTTAACATCCATCTGCCAAATCTCGTAATTGAAGTACGCTGAAATGGCCATCAAGATCCTAATAGACTTTAACATTGCTACTGGTGAAAAAGTTTCATCATAGTCAATACCATGAGTTTGCGTGAAACCTTTTGCTACCAGTCTAGCTTTAAAGGTGTGCACATTACCGTCCATGTCAGTTTTCTTCTTGAAAACCCATTTACGTCCAACAGCCCTACAGTGTTGGGGTAAATCTGTCAACTCCCATACTTGGTTGTCGTACATGGACTGCATCTCAGCCTTCATGGCCTCCTGCCATTGTTCAGACTCGCTGCCTGATACAGCTTCTCCATAGGAGGTCGGTTCATTCAAGTCTCCATCATCCTGAGAGACTAAGAACCCAAGATACCTATCTGGCTCTTGCCTTATCCTAGTGGATCTACGAAGGTCCTGTGTTTGCACCTCCTCAACCGTTTCCGGTTGAGTCTCAACATATTCTTGTTGAGCAACTGGCTCAACTATCGGTGAAGTGTCATCTTCCTCTACCTCCTGTAGATCTACATCATTCCTGGTATCCTCTGTATTGAGGAACTTATCCTCCAGAAAATCACCTCCCCGAGCTACAAAGACTTTGTTCTCGGTAGGATTGTAGACGTAGTATCCCACAGTAGTCTTGGGATATCCTACGAAGAAGCACTTATCTGATTTGGGTTTGAGTTTTTCAGAAGTTGGTCTCTTGACATATACTTCACAACCCCAAATCTTTAGAAAAGACAATTTTGGTTTCTTGCTTGTCCAAATTTCATATGGTGTCTTTTCTACCGATTTAGTTGGCACTTTGTTCAGTATGTGGGCCGCTGTTTCGAGCGCATGTCCCCAAAATGACACTGGTAGTGAGGAACGACACATCATTGATCTTACCATATCAAGCAAGGTACGGTTTTCTCCTTTCTGACACACCATTCATCTGGGGTGTGTACGGAGGTGTGAGTTGTGAAACAATCCCACATTCTATCAAATGATTGTTAAATTCCTGACTCAGATATTCCCCACCTCGATCTGACCTTAGGAACTTGATCTTCTTGTCAAGTTGATTCTGTACTTCATTCTGAAATTCCTTAAATCTTTCAAAGGCTTCAGATTTATGTCTCATCAAGTAGACATAACCATATCTACTGAAATCGTCAGTAAAAGTGATGAAGTACCGGTATCCTCCTCTAGCTTCATGACTGAAGGGACCACACACATCTGTGTGTATAATTCCCAACAAATCATTTGCCCTTTCATTATCTTTGTTGAAGGGTTGCTTTGTCATCTTGCCGGATAAACAAGATTCGCAATTGTCAAACGGTTTAAAATCGAAAGACCCAAGGAGTCCTCCTTTCTGGAGTTTCTCTATGCGTTTCTTGTTTATGTGACCTAGACGACAATGCCAGAGGTAAGTCTGATCCTCAATATTCTTGGATCGTTTACTTATATGATAGACTTCTCTATTTTCTTGTAGATTTAACACATATAGACCATTAGAGGGAGTTGCTTTGAAATAAAAGATATCATTTTTAAAGCAAGAAATAAGTTTATAATCATATTTATAATAAAAACCTTGGTCTACAAGTAAATCGAAAGAAATAATATTTTTGATCATTCTAGGAACATAGTAACAATTTTCAAGTTCCAAAACTAGACCCGAGGGTAAACTAAGACTGTAAGACCCTATAGACTCAGCTACAAGCATCTGGCCTTCGCCGACTCTTAGGTTCGAACGGTCCTTCCCCAGCATCTCCCTTCTTTTGAATCCCTGTAAATGATTACAAATGTGATTACCACTGCCTGTATCAAGTACCCATGATTCATAAGAAGTGATCAAACAGTCTATCATAAAGATACCTGGTGCATCGGGTAAACCGATGTCTAGCTGGTCGAAGTCCATCGAGTGAGCACAAATATCCTTGCTACCGCATTCTGGGCAACTCAGATCTCCCAGCTCGTCAATCCAATCCGTGTCCATGAGGTCAGCAGATGCTGAAGTTTTCGGCTCCAAACTGGCCAAAATATCCTCATGAAGCTTTGCCACGTCTCTCTTTGGTTCTCCAATGTATGCACTAACTGTGTTACGTATCTCATCCGTGAGAGAGAACCACATGAGATGCACAAGTTCCTCCTGGACTACCTTGTATCCCATGCGTGACAGACTTTTAAAGAGCTTCCTCATCTCTAGGAGATGCTCTTTAACAGATTGACCCTTTTCCAGTTTCAGAGAATAGATCTCTTTCATGATCAGATACTTCCCACTCTTCTTATAGAAACCCACCTGGTTCTCTATATTCTTCACGACCTCATGGCAATATCTAACCCTCAAATCAGTAGTAAACTCGGGTGAGGTAGAAAAGGATAGAATCGACATCACATCAGATTCGTCAGCCATGAATTTGAAGTATTCAGCAAAGTCCTTTTCAGGAGCATTGCAACCGGGTCGTGAAACGGGTTTCTCTATCACGTACCGCTTACCCTGTGCATCCAAGACATTGTCAAGGTGCATTTTCCAGACTGGAAAATTTTGGCCTGTAAGCTTCCATTTCCCCATTATCAGGCGGAGAGATTCCTCAGGTGAATAAAAGATAATAGCAGACATCTACAGACAAATATAAAATTCCGATTTAGTTATCTGATTGTATTTCTAATAAATTATTACCTTAGAACAATAATTATATTAGACTAGAATCCATATTTCACATGAATTGACAGGCGGTTTGCTCACGCAAGCCAATCCATGCTATTTCTGGTAGGTAACGCCTTATACCAATCGCATCTTTAAACGAAGATACGACTTCTAGATCGTCGGGACATCGGATACTTGAATCCGTGCATATTTAGTCCCTCTAGTGTGTTTTGGCCCGGTACCACCCGGTGAGTTGTAACAACTACCAAAATAGATCGCACCATTTTGAACTGGATGTACTCTGGTCGGTACCCCCCGATATCGCAGAGTCTTTTCACCCCCTTCAGCTTGGGGTTTGAACGTGGGTACCCAAGATTTTATCTTCGAGCCCCAACGTACCTTACGCCAAAGGTGTCCACAAATGGATCACACTAACTGATCTAAGATTTTCCTAAGGATTTAGCCAGTTTTTAATTTTTGAAAAAGACTGGTTCGAAAAACAAACTGTAATCGAACTCTTTAATCTGATTTCATAAAATTTTGTTTTTATCTAAGACTAAGCAATCATAATCAACCACGCAGATAAAAACAAGACAGTGTCATAGCTTTTGCCCAGATCTATTGTCAGTCTCGTGAGCCAACACGAGAACTGACGGTCCAAAATCCTATGTGACTAAACAACCACAAGGCATGAAATCTTGGTGCTCCCACTGGCTCCAACATCTCCGGTCGTGCGAAGCTCCGTCTTCGAGTTTTACTCCTTTGGAACTATTCTATTTTAACTAAATACAAAAATTGAGTTGCAAATGGCACGCAGGCCTTCCAACTAGACTATTTAAAATTAAAGTACAAAAAGGGTTGTAAATGGCTCGCAGGCCTCCCTTACCATGAACAGAATAATAAAACGATAATAAAGCATTAAACACAACCATAGGTCTTTGGGCTTGGCTATGACAACAAAACTAGTTTAAAATTAAACTAACTAAACTGATTTCGATAAAACTGGTTTTCCGTAATAATCTAAACTGGATTAGAACAGGATTTTAATAATAATTTCATAAAATTAAATTGATAACAATTAAACGATTAAAACCTTTATCCAATTCGAAAAATTATTACGATCTGATAACTATCCTAACTGATAATTACCAAAAACGCGTTTATCCGTTGGTTCGATAATGGTAAAATAACCATTATCAATTATCGGTATCGGTTATCTCGGATGATGGTAGCGGTGAGGACACCGCCACCACCACCTCGCCGGCGATTTAAAACAACCACCACCGCGGCTTCGGCCGCGGCTGTAATCGTGAATTACCCTATCGCCGCCAACCGCTATCGACAACCACCGCCGATCATCGCCTTGGACAGCTGCCACCACCACAGTAGCAGCAGTGATCGGCCGCCACCACCGTGGCGTGGCCGATCGGCGTTTGATTTAAAAACAACGGCGCACGACGGCAACGCCGAAGCGCAACCGCCGCCGCCCTCCTCGCTGAGAACAAACAGCCACCGCCCCCACCACCGGCGACGATGAACGGCGCCAAGGAACCGCCACCGCCACCGGCGGCCACGGTCGACAGCAGCAGCGCAAAAACCCACCACCACCGTCGCCGTTTCGGCGTTCAAAACAATAGACCGCCGCCGCCACCGTGGCTGCCTTAGCCGATCGGTGGCGCGGCTGCTGTTATGGGACGACCACCACCACCATCGCCGCTATGGCTTTGGTGGTGTGGTGGTTTTGCGGTTTATCGCGAGGGACGGCCACCACCACCGTCGCCATCGCGGCTTCGGTGGTGTGGTGGCTTACGGTGGTTTAAACCGAACACCACCACCGTTGCCGTTCACGGCTTCGGTGGTACGGTGGTTCGTGGTTATGACTCGTCCGGCGATCGGCCCGGTGGTCCGGCCGGTTATCACCGCCGTTCCGCCGCCGATTGCCACGAGTTACCGGATAAACGATAAAATCAATTTTAAACAAAAACGCGAAATTTTCAGATTTTATAAAACCTAAAACCAATTTTATCAAAACCTAAACAACAAAACAGGTTTGATAAACGTACGGAAGTGGCTCTGATACCACTGTTGGGTTTTATCGGGTCGGATAAACAGATAAATAATTACGCAGCGGATAAAAACCTAACCCGAACAATGATCCATCCGTAGTTTATTAAACACAATTATTAAAGGGGGTTTTCTCGCGTTTACCTTTAGCGATCCAAACTTTTCTCCGCAAGCTAGTGAGGGATACACCGCTACTGCACCACCGTGAGACTGGCTGCTAGACCGCCTAGGATTTGATCGGAAAAATCTCCCGGTGTGTGTGTGTGTGTCAACGCCGACAAGAGAGAGAGAGAGGTTTGGGATTCTTGGCGAGAAAGTAATTATGAAATCAGTGTTATAATTCTATTACCCTAACCCTATATTTATATAGGTAATTATGGTAATCATATTAAGAATCCCAATCCATAAATAACTATCCACAATAACTTCCTTAATTAACTCAAACTTGTTAATCAAGTAATTATATTTATCTAATAAATAATAAATAAACAATTTATTATTTATTCCTTTCTCTCTATCAAATAATTAAACTTAATTAATTATTTCCACACGATAAATCCAATAGGTCTCGGTTGGGTGTGTAGCAGTGTGACCCACTAGTGTCTTATAACATTGGACATAGTGATCCTAATTACTGTCTTGCACATAATCCTTTCATATATATCAAACAACAAGGAAAAATTAAAATCCATATATTTCAATAAATATTGACATACAAAGAAGTGGAAGAACCAAGAATACGAACACAACTACGGTAGGATAAAACTCATTAGGCGGAAGATTAAAAACAGGAATGATTAACAAAATAAGTATCACAATGATGAAAATTAGAACCGGATTAAACATCTTCGAAAAAATCTTCTTGATTAGGTGAACTTGTAAGAGAAGAGTAAGTGTATTGAGAATGAAATTTAGTGGTTAATTTATAGAGTAAAATATAGCCGTTGGAAATGTTTCCAACGGTTATATATATAGTCTAACGGTTATATATATAGCCGTTGGGAATGATTTTGTAAAGATGATAAAATTGATTTAGGATTATATTGATGGTAGATATAAGATAAATCAATGACATAAAATAAACATTAGTATATTTAGATAAAAATTAGCAAGGGAATAAACATATGAATAAACAAGTGTTTAACTATTAGGATGACCATAATATAAAGCATGCATAACTAAAGTTGGTATAAACATGTAAGCATAAGTAAAGATTAACACATGTATAAATAACATTTAGAATGTTAGTAGACATAATATATAAAATAATAAGTGATTAAGTTCCATAATTTTTATTTAAGTATTTTACCTTCTTAACATGTAGGATTAAGGAAATACATACCTTGATTAGAGCTCTCGTGTTGATAACGTGTTATAATTAACTAGGATTACCACTTGATTAACAATTAATTAAGAGAATTAAGAAGGTATAAAGAGAGAAAGATGAAGAACTCAAATACTAGTGAAGTATATTGAAAGGTACAAATATTTACATTTACATGGCATGGTATTTATACTAATTAAAACACTATTCATCTACATGGTAATTAATAATTAAATTGGACATGGATTGGACAAGGGTTGAAATTTTTCATCCAACTTGTAAGTGCCCATGCTTTTATGGATAATATACAATATTCACAATACTATCTACTTTGATGGTACTTAACTTAAATTTTTTTTTTTCACTCATAGTCCCTCCTAGACGCTATTTGTTTGATCCACCATATGGGGTTAAATAAAGGGGCAAAGTAGTCCTTCTAATAATAACAAATCAATCCCCCCTCATTTGTCACAATTAAATGATTTGAAGTCAAAGTGGTTGAATTTTCAGACATCGAAATAGATAGAACAAGTCGGGAATAACAACCACTTCACCATTTCTTTTTTTACAAATTAACCCAGGTAATATATAAACTTTTCTATTTGCTTATGTATACATCACTGGATAAATTGTCAAACTATAACAATTGGTTGTATTTGTTAATAATTGAGTTGATAATGTTAATTAATAAGTTGATGGTGATGGATTGCAGAAGGTGATACAGAGATGGAGAATGTTTACAAAAGAGGGATGCCATGGCTTGAGGATGCTTACAAATGGAAACTTGATTGCTCGAAAATAAAACAATTCTCCCCAAAGTCAATTTGGCATTTTTTTTAACGGCAAAGCGTCTGTTATTAGTTATTACCAACACAGCCGATGTACGTACAAACTGTAGGAAAATAGTTTCACCAAAATAGGAAAAAGTAAGAAATAAAGAGAGATGGGAACAAACCCAAGTATTGAGTCGAGGCCCGTGTTAAACACGGTTTCCTTAAAACCGATTCGCCCCCTACCGGTGCGTCGATTTCCCAGGATACAACGACTCGAAACAGAATCGAGTTCTGTCGGACTTCACTATCATGCCTGAATTTGAGAATATATGTCTTGGTTTTTCACGTGTGTTTGGCTTTCTATGAAGTTACTTTTCCATATGTGTGTCTCTCTCATATTTTAGCATATATTTTCTTCTTCATAGAACTCAAGCTATGAGTCCTATATATATACATAACACATATGTAACTCATAAAAGGTTTAAAAGCCAACAATAATGACCCATTATTTCTATGGTTATAACCTCCATTTTTTTAAAGCCAACATAATGGAGCATTATTTCATTGTTTTATAACCTCCATCTTAATTTCCATTCAAAAATTCAAACTAATATTAATATTATAAATTTAAACTAAAATTAATATTAATATTAATTTTTCCAACAATCCCCCACATGAATGAAAATTATCATAGACATCTCATATATCATGATACTCAAATTCAATGTCGGAATCTTGCAAAGGATAGGTAGGCGTTAACCTTTGAACCTTCCCTTATGAAGCATGTCTAGTCTACTAGCAAATCAGTAGACGCGATGTCCTTGAACTGTTTTGCCATTTGTGTAAACGTTAACACACTTCACACAAGATTCTTCCTGACATGGTAAAGTCCTCATAGTCGTGTTCGTTATGGTCATGAACACTGCCTGGTTCAGAGAAAGCTTTAGGAATGTATCCCCAATAATTCCCTTCGAAGCGACCCCACTTCTCTTTCTCATAGGTGATTATCAGTAATCATTAAAAGCTTTGTGCTTATCCTCATTTTTCACTGTCTTAGAAGTTTACTAACTCCCCCCACAGTGACTCTCCACATTCATACAACTAGGTTGTCCTTTTGAACCCAGATCTTGGGATCTCCAGTCTTCTGGGTAAGGTTTCCTTTGCATGAATTATTAATTCAGGGCTTATGTCCCATTCATCTTAAGGACTTATAAACTAAATCTCTACTTAAACTTTTTGTAAGTGGATCCACAATGTTATCTTTTGACTTTACATAGTCAATCGAGATAACTCCAATAGAGATTAGTTGTCTTATCATATTGCGTCTAATGTAACTTCCCATTATACATTGTACTTTGAGCTCTGCCAATTTTCGATTGGCTATCACAGTGTATACAAATGACCGTTACCGGCTTAGGCCATTTGGGAACATCCTCCACAAACTGACGCAACTACTCTACTTTCTCGCCACATTTATCTAGGGCGATAAACTCAGATTCCATCGTGGATCTGGCTATAATAGTTTTCTTGGACGATTTCCAAGATATAGTCGCACTTCCAAGTGTAAACACATATCCACTTGTAGATCTGGAATCTTTTATATCAGATATCCAATTTGCATCACTGTATCCTTTGATTACAGTTGGATATCTTCCATAGTGCAGTCCACACTCTCTTGTGTACCTTAATAATCTAGTAATACTCCTCCAATATTCAACACTCGCATTACTAGTGTATTTACTTAGCTTGCTTACTGCGTATGCTAAGTCAAGTCTGGTACAACTCATGAGATACATCAGACTGTCTAGTATTCTTGAGTATTCCACTTTGTACAACACTATCCTCTCTTATTCTTGGATAGATGTTGACTAGTGTCACTAGGAGTTTTAGTTATATTTGTGTCTCCTTTATAAAATTTCTCAAGAATCTTGTCCACATAATGTGTTTGACTTAACACTAGACTATTTTGAGTTCTTGTGATCTTTATTCCAAGTATCACATATGATAAACCCATGTCTTTCATGTCAAACTTAGATTTCAACATATCCTTCGTGGACCTTATCATTTTGTCATCACCTCCGATGATAAGCATATGACATAACCGTAAGTGGTGTCATTCATATAAACACACTTATTTTAAAAACACTTTCCAACATGGATTGATCAATCTTTTGATGTCATTGCTTTGGAGCCTGTTTTAAGCCATATAAGGTATTAACAAGTTTACACACCTTGTTCTCTTTACCTTGGGCAACGAATTCCTTAGGCTGGTCCATATAAATTTCTTCTAAATCTTCATTTAGAAGATCAATTTTCACATCCATTTGGTGCATTTGCAGATTTGCAATTCCCAACATAAAACTAACGGATGTTAATAATCTAGACTTTCCTTTTGTCTATATCCTTTGATGAAGATATCTATACATTATACCATTGTATAATGTTATGTCATCCAGTGACTTTTCCATCCCTTTTTCACCATTAAGATATCATAACTTATCAAATATTTTATGATTTCTAGTTTGTAAGTATCTCCAAATGTGACCACAAACTATTCGGTTGCTTAGAGTCTTCAAACTCATACATGAATCATTTGCACAAATCTTGATTCAAATGATATGATTATCTACTCAATCTGTTTCGCATAAGTTGATACAACTAATGTATTTAAACATTTTCATTGAGTAATATCTTCTTCTATATCATGAATAGAGTTGCTAGCTATGCAATACGTTTAAGCTATAACAAGAACACACACATATGTTGATGAATTCACAAAACATTGGCCAGATGTTCTTGTCAATGCATCATACATGAGTGTTATTGTCACCACCAAAGAGCTTAATCGCAACTATCTATAAGTGACAATCTAGGCATCCAAAACTCTAGGATCCTAGTTGTTCTATAAATATAGTCATACTCAATGATCACTCTATCGTGACTATATTCTCTTTTTGATATATTTAGCTTAGGTTATACACAAAGTTTTAACCTTTACTTTCATTGCTAATATTTCATCAAACTTATATGATGATTTAGATCCAAACTTATTGGATTCGTCTATCAATTGATATCATGGCATTCTATTACCAATCATGATTAATTCGTTATAAACTCACAATTAAACGAATTAAAATTGTAATTATTAATTCATAATTGACAAACAATTACATGAATTAAAACCGAATGGTTAATTCGTAATTAAACGACTTATAATCGAAATGGTTAATTCATAATTGACAAACAATTATTGAATTAAATCCAAAATATACATAAGTATATAAACACATTCAGGGAAACTATTATTTACTCAACCCCTTTCGGTAGCTCTACTCGAACACAACCAGGAAAGACGGTGAGGGTGGTATGCTCAAAAGCATTTAAAAACACGACCTCATTAGAATAGAAAACAATCCGCCTATATCTTTCCTAGACATTGTATCCAAATAGGTGAGCCTATTTGGAGTTGATTCATAATTTTTCCAACTTAAATGCGTAATTAAACGAATTATTATCGAAACATTTAATTCATTATTGACAAACAATTATATGAATTAAAACTGAAATTTTAACCATGTAATTAATTCGTAACCGACAAACAGTTAAACGAATTAAAAACAAAATTCGAATTTAACGTAATTAATTTGTAACCAACAAACAGTTAAATGAATTAAAATCAAAATTCGTAACTGTCGTAATTAATTCGTAACCGACAAACAATTAAATGAATTAATTATCACATTTTTTTTTTCAAATGTAAGGTACCCCCACATTTCAAGGTACTCAACCTTTCTTATTTCCATAGAATAAAATTCTATAAGATTGTCATTATAATTTGACTTACTAAAGATGCATAGTCAAAATATATTTACTCATCAAAATATCATTGATCGGCTATCATATTAATTGGGATTTAAACCTATATTAAAAACTCACTTTAATATCAAGAAAATATTGACATGAGATCAAAATTTGTCCAAATTTTGGTTACATTAAAATAGATAAACTATTTTATTTTCTTGCAAAACCAAAATCCCATCATATAACAAATGGAGTTTATGTATACCAAGTTTTCACTTTATTTTAAAAACTCCATATCAAGACTTTTGTTCTTGAGAATCAATCCGTACATCTCATCGTGGATGCATCCTTTGTCCAAGACACCAATTGTCCTAACAATTAAAGCCCCTCCCTCAATATGGAGTGCCAAAAATATCCATCTTTAACCAATTTGCTTGTGGATATAAATTGTTAGAAACAACATTCTTTCATTAATCTTGTAGAAATCATTGTTCTACTTTTCCAAATTTCATCATTTTAAGCACCCTTCATTAATGAGTACCACATATCTCATTTGGAACCACTCACATGGCATTTGGTTCCGAAAACCAAACATCATCCCCTTCGTGGGGATATTCTAATTTTAAGACCGGTGTTACCCATTTTGCTTCCCACTAAAGAAAACAATGCACCATTTTGTTTCCCACAAAAGAAAACAATGCACCATTTTGTTTCCCACAAAAGAAAACAATGCACCATTTTGTTTCCCACAAAAGAAAACAATGCACACTTATATTTATAAAAGTTTCACTCTTATAAACATCAAGGAGGTTATGAACTAACCTTTGCACTCAAAACAAGATATTGCATTTTATAAATGAACTTCTTCCACTTATAAATTTTGTGCATAAATAAGCAAAGAGTTGCTTAAATATTGTGCACTAACAATTTTAACATATGCAAACATATTGCAAATCCAACAATTGTTTTAGACACCATAGATGTATTTTTTTTTCTCGAAACACATCGTACAACTAACTATTTAGACTTCTATGCATATTTCACAATCTAAAATTTTGCCAAAATCAACATAATTTCGGTGTTTCAAACGATAACAAAAACAATCGAAACAAACATATCATTCGACTTGTTTGAAAATAATAAAGCAAAGAAGTTGATTTATACAAACTCATCTTATACAAATAATCAAAGCAAATAGTTTTATTTTTTCAAAAAAAAAAAACGCTTGCTTTTGCCCATTTTCACTTAGAAAACAAATGTAACAAAAGATTACCGACCAATTGGTGAAACAAAGAAAGATCGGAATCGGTTTTAAGATTGTAGGAAAATAGTTTCACCAAAATAGGAAAAAGTAAGAAATAAAGAGAGATGGGAACAAACCCAAGTATTGAGTCGAGGCCCGTGTTAAACACGGTTTCCTTAAAACCGATTCGCCCCCTACCGGTGCGTCGATTTCCCAGGATACAACGACTCGAAACAGAATCGAGTTCTGTCGGACTTCACTATCATGCCTGAATTTGAGAATATATGTCTTGGTTTTTCACGTGTGTTTGGCTTTCTATGAAGTTACTTTTCCATATGTGTGTCTCTCTCATATTTTAGCATATATTTTCTTCTTCATAGAACTCAAGCTATGAGTCCTATATATATACATAACACATATGTAACTCATAGAAGGTTTAAAAGCCAACAATAATGACCCATTATTTCTATGGTTATAACCTCCATTTTTTTAAAGCCAACATAATGGAGCATTATTTCATTGTTTTATAACCTCCATCTTAATTTCCATTCAAAAATTCAAATTAATATTAATATTATAAATTTAAACTAAAATTAATATTAATATTAATTTTTCCAACACAAACAGCCACTCCCCGCAGATCTGATGATGCTACGGCAGCCCCTCCAAGCCGG
>JARYMX010000169.1:0-58110 GCA_030169165.1 Centaurea solstitialis
CAGATTGTCCTCTTTTGAAATTGTTATCTTCAAGCTCTTAAATTTTAGAAAACAATCTAGTTCTTTCTTCCGAAAGCAACTGGAATTTGATTGTGAGCTCTCCATGGTCACTGTTAAGTTCCTCATGGGATTTTTGAAGACATAAAAGTTTGTTTGAAAGGTTGGACTCTCTAATGCCAGACTCAAGTATCTCACAGTTGTAATCTATGGTCAAATCCTCTAGAGAGCTTTTGAAAATGGCACTGTCAGTTCTAAATTTCGTGACGAGGTTCCTTTCCGATTGGAGACTACTCTCTAAGTCACAAATTTTAGCTTCTAACATTGCCATTGAATCAGTAATATCGGGAATAGTGGATACCTCAAATGGATCGATGTCTTGGTAAGTGCTAGGACCAACAGCTTCTGGTCCCTCGAAATCAGCCATCAAGCATAAACCCTTCACCATATGGTCATCCTCATCCGAGCTCTCTTCTTCGCATACCCAATTCTCCTCATCCACAAGCAGAGCAACCCCTTTCTCCTTCTTCCTCATCAAAGCCGCCTTTTTCTCAAAGTAGGCAGCATCCTTGTACTTTACTGAACAGTCTCTGGCATAGTGTCCCAACTTACCACACTTGTAGCAAGTGGTAGTGGGACTGGCAGCTTGTTGAGGAGCGGGGTTCTGGTTCATGGGAATCGGGGGTTGATTAGACCTTTGACCACCTTGCTCAGTTGGAGCTTGTTGATCTTCTCGCGGAGCTTGTCAGGAACTGCTTCCCCGTTGATCACCTCCGTTGTAGCTTCCTTTGTCGCGATCCATTCTCCCATCTGACCAGCGATCGTTCCTTTCTTGCTCGAATCCATAACCCGGTCCTTGATCAAGTCTTCCTCCATCATGTCTTCCTCCGTATCCGCCTTCATACCCTTGACGGTTGATATACCCAGACTCTGGAGTGAATTGCCTTAAGCTTCTCCGATAGTTGTGCTTGGAGATCTGATCTCTCCAGTCTCCTTGATACCCTGGACCTCCTTGATAGTCTAAGTACGTGTTGTCTCTTCTGGAGTTGTCTCTGAATCTCCCTTGGTCTTCTCGGTACCTTCCCTGCTCGTTGCGAAATCTTCCCTGATCATATGCCTGAAATCTTTCCCCTTGATGATAGTTTCCTCTGCCTTGGTTACCGAACTGAGATCTATCCATCTGATAATGTCCTCCCCTGCCTTGCCCCATTCTGCCTCCACTTGGAAATCCAGATCCCCGTGATCTGTTAAATCCACGGTTTGCGTTCAGCTTTTGCACGTTGTGGGAAATTAGAGCAAGGGACTCATTCACGTTGAAGAGTTCTTCATCAGAAATAGTAATAATCAAAGGATCATCGGGATGTTGCATGCTCGGACCAAGGTTCGGGTTGAACTCTTGGTTGTAATCTTCTTGATGATACTGGGGAGGGACATTGTTGTACTGTGAGGGTTGGATTGGAACAGAGTTTGGTCCTCCAAAGGGCACTGCCGCTAGTGCCAGAGGATCAACAGCTTTCTTGGCTCTTCCCCCGGTGATGAATTCCTCATGCTGGACCATCATGCTGAAGAGGTCGTGAAGACCCATAACTCCCAGGTTTCTGCTTAGCTGAATGTTGATGGCCAGGTTTTGCCATTCCGGAGTTAGATTCTTTAAAAACTTCACGTTGACCTCGTACTTGGTCTTCTCAACGCCTAGCCTTCTTAGATCATTGACGAACGAATTCAGTTTTTGATAGGATTCTGTGAGGGGTTCGTTCTCCCGGGCCTTGAAACCTTCATAGGCATTTAGCGCGCTCTCTTTCTGGCTCTCTAGAGCAGTGTCACCACCCTGCATCTGTTGCTCAATCTCCAGCCAGACGTCTCGTGCGTTGGTTAGACTGTCGACTCGTGCATACATGTCGTTTGGGAGAGCCATGATTAGGAGGGTAAGTGCTCGTTTGTCGACGAGGTGACGTGCTCTCTGTTCCGGGTTGTACATCTCTACAGGCTTTTCAACAACGTATGATGGTAATTCTGGGCATGTGTCAGTTCTCGGGACTGCGGCTACGATAACCGTTGGTCTGACTGGGCCTTCTCGGATGGATTTCATCAGGTTCTCATCCAAAAGATCAAGGAAGTGAATCATCATGCGCTTCCATTGCTGATACTCACCCATCACCAAGACAGGAGGGCGAGATTCGGATCCGATTCCGATGATTTCTTTCGACATCTCTCACTCTCAAAGAAGATCTTCTAGTATGACTCACTTGGCTTAAAGAAAAAGTTTTTGTAAAAAGTAGATACTTTGAGCGCCTCGGGACACAATTAGCTTCAAGTTTTGAAAGATTTGAAAAATAGCTAAGTGTCGGATTCGAGGAACAATTTTGCAAGAGTTCAGGCTCGAAGAGGCGAAATCCGATCTGGAAACTGACGTTTTCCGAATCGGATTTGGCTCAAAAGTAAGGGTTCGGAAAAGGCTATTTTCCGATTCGGAAAATGATCTTTTCCGATTCGGAAAATGCTGAGTTCGGAAAAAGGCTGAATCAATTCGGAAAATGAGAATTCAAGGAGCAAAACCCCAGATCAGAAAGACCAAATTCCGATTCGGAAAACAATGTTTTCCGATTCGGAAAAGGTGCTATTTCCGATTCGGAGAAGAGTACAATTTCCGATTCGGAAATTTTGAACTGATAGATCAGCTCTTGTTTTTCGGTTCGGAAAACCTGTACAGGAACTCCGAAAATCAACTCAAAAACACTTAAAAATTAAGTGTTAAGACCCCCAATTGGTGGGAAAACAGTAGGAAAACAAGGGGGAATCACTTAACACTTATAAACTCTTCTTTTGAAACCCTTTTTGGATTGAAAAACCCAAAAAGTTTTGAACAAAAACTTTGAAAAAAACTTTTTAAAACAAAACAAGCCAAGGAATCAAACAAGGATTGGCTCTGATACCATTTGTTTGTCCCAATAAAGCTAAAGAGAAATGAGATGGATTGAAATCAAATGAAATGAAGAACACTTGAGCTTTTAAAAATGCATCAATGGTGAATAATAATATTGCAATAAAGTGATAACCAAAAGATGATAATAGCATTCCCAAAATAAACCCTAATCATCTCATTCCTTAAATAGGGATGAGGTAAAATACAAGATTGTCATAAACGGCCCCCGAGGTTCCAAACCTCTAAACAAGGGGATACAAAAGATAATTGTTCACAAACCAAAGGAATTAAACTAATAAAGCAGTAAATGATAGAACTTCTGACTCTTCCCAACAAAGAGGTCTAACAAAAAATTATCTCCAAATAAAATTTCTATAAATATAACATTATTTAAATAAAAATTATATATATATATATATATTATATATCAGTTATAAAAAAATTATTTCCAAAATTAAAAATATTAAGCAAATATTTCAAATATTTGGATTTTTTATTTTGATTTTCTACAGATTTTGGATTATCGATTAAGGAAACACGAATAAAAGAGAGGATCCTTCTTTCATTTCATATTTCTCATTTGACATATCATGTATCAAGTCAAGGAATCCAAGAGGTTCAAAGAATAACTTGATTGTTGTTTATAATCGTGATTTGTGAGATATAATCTTAACCATATATTATTAAAAATACATTATTAAATTTGCATGTCTTTAATTTTTTCCAAATGCAAATTCTCATGAGATATCGAAGAGAGACCGAGTTTCAATAGTTCAAAAACTAAAAGGATCTCGGCGTAAGAAGCGGCTTTGTTGGAAGCACCTTTTGAGGAAGCCGAGGTTTGGCAAGCAATTAGAGATTGTGGGAGTAATAAATCCCCCGGTCCGGATGGTTTCTCGTTTGGGTTCGTGAAAAAGTTTTGGGGGATATTGAGTGTCGAATTTATGAAAGCCATGAAGTGGTTTTAGGACAAAGAAGCGATGGGACTGGGTTGCAATCCGTCTTTCCTAACGCTAATTCTAAAGGTGGCTGTAATAACCAAGATTTCTGGATGGAGTTAATTAAGTTAATTTTCTGTCAAATGGCCTTTTGGGTTAAATGTGTTACTTTTGAAAAGTCTTTAATGATGTGGACTTATACCATTTTAGGTATGGGCTTGGCCCAAAATCCAAGGTATTTAAACCTTAAACCCTAGAATTAAACCATTTGGGGAAATTGTTAGTGTGTGAAGTGTGTGTTTTGGAAGAAAGGGGGAACTAATATCATCATCAAGCTTTCGTAGGGGATTTTCGCTTCGTAAGGTAAGATCTCGATGCCCGAATAGTGTAAGATCACTGTTAAATGATGTATATTTGCTTTGGGATTAGTTTGGGTACAATTGGATCGAGTTAGAATCGACTTTTATCGATTTTAGGTTGAAATTCCGGAACTGCTGACGTTTTCCGAATCGGAATTTATGTTTTCCGAATCGGAATTCAAGTTTTCCGAATCGGAAATCACGTTTTCCGAATCAGAAATTATATTTTCCGAATCGGGAAATCAGTGGTGTTTTCTGAGGGGTTTTGTTTCGTTATGCCTTTCCCGGATTGGAAACCTACGTTTTCCGAATCGGGAAATTGGCTAGTTAAGCCGTCATTTTGACCTCGTTACCTTTAGAGTTCGGAAAATATGAGTCGGGGTTTTTCCGAATCGGAAATTGCCATTTTCCGAATCGGAAAATGGTGGGTTTTCCGAATCGGAATTTGTAAGCCGGATATTGTGCTTTTCCGAGTCGAGTTTTGGAAGGTTTTGTCATTAGGGTTATTTTCGGAGAGGATGTTTCCATAGTGATTTATCTTCATAGAAATAAATTTTTTTCGAGGGGAGCTGCCCCTCAGACCCCGCAATATTGTGCTCCCCTTGACCCCGTCCGCTAACCGGGTAGCGGAACCCCCGTGCTAAGTCTGCCTAGGGGTGTCATAGTAGTGGGTTTTATTGAGCGCAGTTATTAATGCCCTAGAACTTTTACAGGCATGTTAGACGAGGTCCACGGGAGGATAGTAAGAATTACTCAGGTGAGTTCCCTTGCCTGAAATGAATGGAATGCTTTTACTGTTTTAAAAATATATATCCATTAGGTTTGCGAAATATTTTCATGATGATGTTATACTGATTTCGTGATAATGCGATGACTGACGAATTATATTTAAATGCATGCCTAAATGATAATGTTTGAAATGACTGTGGAGGTAGATGTGTTGTAGTATGGACATTGGGTACCTTGGAACTGTATGTTCCTTGGGAGCGTTTTACCATTTGGTCTGATCCGCCACTTGGGGGTACCTCGGGACACCGTCCCTTGGGAAGTAATTTGATTGCCTGTGTGCAAGGTGGAGTTTTCCTTGTCCGTAACACATCTGTCCTTTGTTTGATCCGTGAATTTTGGCCAGCGGGCCGGAACTGTTGTTTAAACTGTTTTTGAGGGAATTCACTAGACCTTTCGGTCTAACCCTCGTTTTCAAACTCTAAAATCTTTTCAGGGAAAGATCGAGTAGCTAGAGGCAAGGAGAAGGTAAACGCTTAGAGTAGCGTAGCCGGTCAGAGCTTTAGTATTTATCCTAATAGAATCTCAGCTGTGGAGGGATGTTCCGCATGCACTCTTAAACTATTACTTTTGAGTTAAGGATTTTATGATATTGCGTATTAGATCACTGGGAGTTATTGCTTATATGCATGTTATATACTTATTGGGAAATTTGGGGTGTTACAGTGGCAAATCCACTTAATCTCAGCGACTTTCGACCGATTAGCCTAATAGGCGTCTTTTATAAGGTGGTAGCGAAAGTGCTCGCGTTAAGGTTGAAAAAAGTTATCGGGAAAGTAATTAGCGAGCCTCAAAGTGCCTTCATAAAGGGTCGCAACATCCTCGACGGAGTACTTATCAACAACGAAGTAGTCGATTTCGTACGCAATAAGAGAAGGACGGGACTTATATTCAAAGTAGACTTTGAAAAAGCCTATGCTACGGTGGATTGGGACTTTTTGTTAGACACGATGAAACGCATGGGATTCGGTAAGAAATGGATCGGGTGGATATCCGTGTGCCTTAGATCATCATCCATGTCGGTATTAGTAAACGGTTCCCCTTCGAGGGAGTTTTTGATGGGAAAAGGGTTAAGGCAAGGAGACTCGTTGGTGCCGTTTCTGTTTTTGATGGTGGCAGAAAATTTACACTTGTTAGTGGAAGAAGCAAAGGCCAAAGGGTTATACGAAGGGCTACCAATAAGTAACAAGGGACTTGAGATTTCGCATCTTTAATTTGCCGACGATGCAATCTTTTTCGGAAAGTGGAGCTTGAGGAATCTTCGGAATCTTATAAAAATCCTGGATTGTTTCCACGCTATTTCGGGATTAAAAATTAACATGAGAAAGAGTAAGATTTATGGTTTGGGGGTCCAAGATGTGGAAGTCCAAAATTGGGCGAGGGGTGTGGGCTGCGTTGGAGGATCATTTCCTCTTACGTATCTAGGCCTTCCGGTGGGAGCATCGATGAGTAGAAAGATAGCATGGAGACCAATCGTGGAGAAGGTGAGATCTAGACTGGCGTCGTGGAAAGCGAGGATCATGTCTTTTGGTGGAAGACTAACTCTTGTCAAATCGGTTCTAGGTAGTTTGCCTCTATACTTTTTATCCTTGTTTCGTGCCCCGAGTGGAGTGATTGGTGAGATCGAGAGAATTCGGAGAAATTTTTTTTGGGGTGGGGGGATGGGGGTTGGTGAGATTTCTTCCAAAAAGGTTCATGCTTGGGTAAATTGGGAATCTTGTGTGAAATCGTTTAGTAAAGGAGGCATCAATATTGGTTGCCTCAAAGATATGAATTTGGCTCTTTTAGCAAAGTGGTGGTGGCGCTTCCGGGTGGACGGCGATTCTCTTTGGAGTAGAGTTATTAGGAGCATTTACGGTGAAGAGGCTCGGGTTAGGGGTGAATGAGGCTCGGGGTGGGGGGCGTGGTGTGGAAAAATATAGTCCGGGTGGGGTGTTTGGATGGAATGGGTCTTAGTTTCTCAAGTTCGTTTCGCAAAATAGTGGGAGATGGGAGCGAGACACACTTTTGGAAGGATTGTTGGTTGGGCGATAGATAGTTTGAGCTTGATTATCCTAGGATTAGTCGGTTGGAGTCGAATTCGGGGGTATCCATTTTGGATAGGGGTTTGGGTGGAGGGTAATTGGGAATGGAAGTGGCATTGGAATCGTGAACCAAGGGGTAGGGCATTGGGGGAGTTAGAAAGTTTAGAAAGAAGGTTGTTGGGGTGGTCTCCGGATAGAGTTAAGAAGGATGTGTGGGGTTGGGAGCTTGATGTGGTGAATGGGTTCTCCGTTAATAAACTTAGAGATCTAATGGCGGACCAAGGTGACGCGAGCGTAGTAGGAGGGGGGGACGATATGGGCTTCTTTTGTTCCGAAAAAAGTTAACGTGTTCCTTTGGAAGCTTAGACTTGGTAGAATTCCGACTAGAGTTGTTCTTGACAGGTTGGGTATCGATCTACACTCGGTATTATGCCCAAGGTGTGGAGAGGCGGTTGAAGACATCGATCACGTGTTTCTTAAATGTAGGGAGATTAATAGATTTTGGATTCGGGTGGGAAAATGGTGGAACAAATCAGTAACTGGATTTGACTCGGTGGCACATTTTCTTCAAGAGGACGCCGACCTTATTCGGAATCATAATGGTAAAGATTGGTGGGTTGGTGTAAAATGGGTGTTCCTTTATTTGCTTTGGGATCAGAGAAACCGGCTGGTGTTCGAGAATAAGAAAAAAGGTTTGGATGTTTGTTTCTCCGAATGGCAGAGAACAGCATTCGAGTGGATAAACAACAAGCTAAAGAAGGGTAATTTAGATTGGTTCGCGTGGCTGTCCGGAGTACTATAATTTCGACTGTTTTGGATCAAGTAGGATCGATTTTCGCATATTTCGTTTGTCAAATAAGGCTTCGTTAGTCTCGTACGATTTATCATTCTAAAACTGATGGAGGCGGTTCCTCGCTGCGGAAGCTTCGTACTCAGTTTGGTGGTCGGCGTTGGCTCTGTTGATTTTGATGTAGTTCATGTCCAGACGCAATCGATATAGTGGGCTTGGCTTCGTCGTTTTTCTTTTCAGGGCTTGTTGTTGACTGGTGTTAGCTGCATTTGTGGACAGCAGGTTTGCGTCTTGCAATCCTGTTGGTTGTGCTTTTTTGATTTTGTTGTATGCTGTTTTGGGCTTTTCTGTTTTGGTTCTGGTTTGTAGTTTGTAAACTGATGTTGGTTTTGAATGAATCTGCTGCCTTTCAAAATAAAAATAAAATATTAATTTTTGTACTTAACTACTTATCATGATATTTTGAAAAAAAAATAGGAAAACATCTAAGGTTAAATTAGTCATTTATGTAAATTTATCCTCTCTCTCCAACCAACCTTACTCTAGTCAACAAACTTATTCCGTTCAGGACTAAAATATGTCCATTTGTAAATGTTCATAGGTTGCGCATGAAGGGATTCAAATCCGGGTTAAGCGTTATGAATCCCCCCCCCCCCAATTAACGAGGTTAACTAATTATATTATTCTTTAATACAATAATAATAAGATGATTTATAAATCATAAATTGATCTCTCTAACATTATATATATATATATATATACAATGGAAAACCTTAAATAAACAAAAAACCGAGAAACACTCTCATAGCCTTTCACATGTGACGTATGCACAAGTGCATACACACATGCCCTTGTGCATAATGGTAAAAAAATGTGTTTTCCGTTTTTTTTCGGTTTAAGAAAAAACAATGATAATAAGTTGTTTTAGGCTTTTTTTTATGTGTACTCCCTTGTGCATGTTTAAAAAAATTTGTATGCAAGTTTTTATAGAATTTTTAATAATTGTGTTTGATTTGTAAATATACACGTGTATATATTACAAATTATCTGTATACAGTATACACAAGTGCATTTGTGGGTTTCTGTGTTTTCTGATTATTTGAGATTTTTTCCTTAAACTTCCTCCCCTCTTTCTCTCTCTATATATATAGACTATAGAAAAAATATTTTATTAACTTCTACAAACAAGATATATCTCGAAAATAATATATTATACTTGTATCAAATAAATCCAAAATTTTCTAAATTTATTCATTAATATCACAACATTAAAAGGATTTGTAACTTGTAAAGCATATTTTATATCGTTGACATTTAAAAAAGTATTCCAAAATGTTTTTAATAAAAAAAAAAGTAAAGAATATTATGTTTTCTAACAAATAAAATATTTATCTTAGAAAATCATCAAATTTGTTTAAAAAGTATGTTACTTTATGATATTTAATTTACTTACAATTTGATAAAAATGAATCTTTTTCGGAAATATTTTCTTAACGAGAGGGAAAAATACATAATTTGGGCATGATATGAATAATCGGAAGGAAACGTAAGTGAACTATTAAATCGAGAGAAGCATTTTTCTAATGACCTCATGTAATCAAAATGAAGTGTCATTCACATCATCTTATTTGAGTCGTCTAAGCAAAAATAGGTGGAAGTAGGCTTTATTTCAAAAAGTAACTGGTAGCCGATAAGCTAATTAATAGTTAATAAACTAGTTGTTGACTAATAAGTTACCTAGTAGTTGATAAACTAGTTGTTGACTAGTAAGCTCTATGTTAGTTGTTTTTGGATAAGGTTCATCTAGCCTTCGCCAATATTACATCCTTGGCAATTTGGAACTAGATATTCGGCCGTCTGAGACTAAGCATGGCCACAAGAGGTGCACACGAACGGATTTGAATCTGGAGTGAATGGGATCCATCCACATCCCCCACATGCCTTACCGCTACGCCACAAGCCTTGTGGTTAACTCTCTATTAGTTGATAAACTAGCTTAGAGCATCTCCAACAACTTCTTCAAAAATAGAGAGAATAGAGATTTTGCACACTTTTAGGCTCCAAAAGATTCTCCAAAACTTTCTTTAAAATAGAGGAAGTAGGAGAGATAGTACAAAAATATGCAAATTTGAAGAAAGCTCTTAAAACATTCAAAAATGATTACCATGAAAGAGAAAATGATTTTTTGTTATGTTCAACCAATAAGTTATTGAAATAAAACTGTTGATGAGAGAGAAATAGTATTTTAATACATATATGTAATATTTTAATAATTTAACTAGTGATTTTATCCCGAAAATGGAGAATCTATTGGAGTATTATGGTTTTTTATGTAGAGTTTTTGGATTTATGGTTCTCCATTTTGAAGATTTTCTAGTGAATCTGTTGGAGATACTCTTATGAATAAATTGTGTTCGGCAAAAAACTAGCTTATTAGTATATAGAAGACCAAAAAAGATATTTTTTAGTATAATAATTAATATTAATAAAGGTATAATTGGGAAAATAAATTACAAAAAACTTTTTTTATACTAGTCTAGTTAACGTTTCAATAAGCTAGCTTATGGTCCATCCAGATATGTACCAGCTTATAAGCTAGCTTATTTTTGTCAAACACATCCTTAACTTGTTTAAAAGGTAAAAGTTACCCATTGTTATAATTGGTAGAGTTTTCAAGGTACAATGCGCTAATTTTTATATCTATAAACGGAAAATTCATTTTTTAATGAGGTGGCATCATGAGAATTGAGTATTCTTAAGTAGTAAATTATGGTCGAGTTTAGCTATCCTACATTAGTGAGAAGATGAAACATCAAAATCAAAATAAAATGATATGTATAATAAAGGTAGATGTGCTGACTTTTTGTGCATTCTCATAATGTTATTTTATTTTGAATGACTTTTTTTTACATCATGAGAATTGAATAATCTTAAATAGTTAGCTTTAGTTATCTCACATTAATGAGAAGTTAAAAAAATTCAAATAACTAAGGCATTGTTTGGTAAAAATAAGGTAGCTTATAAGTTAACTTATAAGTCAGCTTATAAGTCAGGTACATGTTTGGATGGACCATAAGTTAACTTATAAGCTGACTTATAAGCTAGCTTTTTGAAAAACTACTCCTACTAGCGTTTAAGTGACTTATGAAACTTTTTATTTTTTATTCCAAATATACCCTTATACTTTTTATATTATCAATTTTTAAACATGCCTTTTTTTGTCATTTTACAGTCATAAGTTACCTTATCAGCTAGTTTTTGTCAAACGTAATTTATTCATCAGCTACCTTATCAGTCACCAGCTACCTTATCAGTCACCAGCTACCTTATCAGTCACCAGTTACCTTATCAGTCATAAGTTAACTTATCAGCTAGTTTGCCAAACATAGCCTAAGTGTGTACAAGAAATGATGATGAAATTGTTGAGATATCTTCGTATCAACTCATGAAATTTGCCTTGTGAAATAAAATAAAAAGTAAATGTGATTGTGATTGTTATTGTTTAAAAATAAATTGGAAAATAAACCATAAAAGTGAACAAGCATAAACTGATAAAAGTGTAGAACGATTTTATGAAGATTTAATTATTATATTATTTGATTTACATGATGAAACAATTCCATTATATCAAAATCTCTCAATCTTTATTTTAATACATATAAAAGGGACAATCAAAGGTGTATTTAAGATGACATTTTGATATTTAAATATTCTCAAATATTACACTCTGATGTTGCTTTTGTTCTGTTATCCTACATTAATTACGAAATGTTATATTTAAGAATGGAGATGACTAAAAGATGGATGAGTCTTCCAATGGAGTGGCAAAACGGTTAACACTCGGAGGTTCATAGTGTTATGATCGAGTTGAAATTTTTCCATATATATATTTGAGGATATTTAAGTGGAACCATATTTAGCCTCTAAAATTGTCGAGGATTACTGGGGCTTTGTCCCAACATCCTTAACAAAAAAAGGTTGAATGACTTTGATAATTAAAATGTTGACCTAGCTAAATGTATCTTTTGGACCTTACATATGTCTTTATATACATAAACAAAAACATATTTATATCTTTATCTTTTTTTTATATGTACAAAAGAAATAATCAAGAGTAATTGAGTTGGTATTGTAATATGTTTTTTTTTCTTCCAAATCTTGACATGTTTTAGTCTTTTAGACATCCTATATTGATGAGAGAATGATAATTTGGATATGTTTAGGTGGCTATAAATATTTTATATAAGGTAAAAGTTAAAAAGAAATTCAATAAACTATTTCATTTTGAATAGTTAAGTCCTAGAATTATTTTTTTAATAAAAAAATCATTAAACTTTCTCTTTTTAAATGATAAAGTCATTAAACCATTTTCTTTAATAAAAAAGATCATTGAATGTTCTTATTTTGAATGATTAAATCTTCAAACAATATCTTTTTGATAAATAAACCATTGAATCTTTTTAAAATTGGTTATTTACCCATTTTAATAAAAATAAAAATAATAGTTGTATTGAGATATCTTTGTATTGATAAAACAATATCATTTTAAAATTTAAATTATTCTAAAATGTAATATGGTTTTTCCATGACCTTCTTTTTAACAACAAATTCAAAACATTACTAAATTTTTATGTATCTTCAATTAATTCTTTAAATCTTTTTAAAAGTAAGAATAAGAACTCGAAGGGCTCAAGGCTTTTAAAATAAAATACATTTAGTTTCAACAAATTTTCTATTTAGAGTTTTTATTATTTATTATATTATTTAAATTTTTTATACAAGAGTGTTCTATGCATACCTCTTTATAGGAATATGGATGGATGTATGTATTCGCACAAGTAAAACCTAGTGTAGACAAGTATGAATTTATGTGAATTGAGAGAAACTATAAAAGAATAGAGATAGCCACCCTCTTTATAAATTTATTATTATAAAGATAGTATTTTAAAAAAAAATTATATAAAATAGTTACAATTTAAATCCATTAATGGAGAATGAATAGAAGAAATATTTTTCTTAACACATGTGAAGCTTCAAAAAATTCTATAAATATGAGGGTTATTTAGTTTTCTTTGTTTTTAAAAAATGAATACACATAATTTGTTAAAATAAAATAAGTAATAAAAATTTAACCTTTTGTTTACTATTTTAGAAAATTTGTTAGAAACGATGGTCAAAGCAAAAAAGCAATTTTATCATCAAAAAACGTTATAACGGTTGATATTTTTCTTTTAAACGTCCAATTTATATAATTTTTATTTTATATATAATTTAATTAGTAAACAAATTTCGTAAGAGAGAGAGAGGGGTTACTTTTGTTGGTCAAAGATACCCTTGACCCCCCATAACAAGTCAACCCTGGACCCACAAAATCCTAAAATAGAAATAAAAAATAAAAAATTACATTTACATTTAGGGTACCAAATTTTATGTGTTTGTTGCAAAATACCATGACGTTTTAGATTTTAATGATTTGGCATGATTATAGAAATAGACTTACAAATTCATGTCATCATATGCAATTTAAGTATGCCTATGGTGGTCTTGCACCATTTCCACATAACTTGGAAATTTCAAACATATATTAATAGCAGTGTTATTTTCACATCAGGTTCGACTAGTGAACCAAAAGAAAACAGGAAATCATTGAGTACTTTCAAGACTTTTTAATACTAGTACTGTTCAGCAATGTCCCACATCGGACACAAAGTGAACTTGTAATGTGTTTATAAGGGTCTTGGGCTACTCCACTCATTGCCAATTGGTTTTGAGTTGGAACCCCACAAACTTACATGGTATCAGAGCAAGGTTCACCCGTAGTTGGCCCAAAAAAAAAAGCCGCACGGACTTCACGTAACCCAAAGTATCCACGTGTTAGGCTAAAAGAACGCCACACGTGAGGGGGCGTGTTGAGCAATGTCCCAAATCGGACACAAACTGAACTTGTAATGTGTTTATAAGGGTCATGGGCTACTCCACTCATTGCCAATTGGTTTTGAGTTGGAACCCCACAAACTTACAAGTACAACACTCTTCGATTTATATCCTTTAGTATTAGGGTTCAAGTCTAAACTAGGGTTTTCGAAAGTCCACAAAATGACCATCAAGACGCATGTGGTTCATTTACCGATAATTGCAGTTAATGCATGATTATAAGCATGTCTCATGGAGTCATGTTGGTCTTGTACCATTTTCACATAAGATGGAAATTTCAGAAACTTGTATTAGTAACGGTGTTACACTCGCATCAAAATAGATTAGTAAACAAAAAGAAAACAAGAAATCAATGTTTACTTTCAAGACTATAATTATAGTACGACAATCTTCCATTCACAACCTTTTAGTTAAATCTGAACTAGGGTTTGCAAAAGTCCACGAAATGACCTTCGAGATGCATGTGGTTCACCTACCGATGGTGCAATTGATGTATGATTTAAGTTGTCTTATAGTGGTCCTATACCATTTCCACATGACATGGAAATTTCAAAAACTTATATTAGTAACAATGTTACTTATGCACCAAATGAGATTAGCAAACAGAAAGGAAACAACAAATCATCGTGTAATTTCAGGATTTCTTATATGATAGCATGACAATCTTTGACTTGGGTCTTGTAACCTTCGGTACTAGGTTTAAGTCTAAACTAGGGTCCACGAAATGATCTTCGAGATGCAGGTGGTTCACCTATCAATAACTGTAGATGATGCATGATCTTTACAAGAACACATATTTGTTAGATTTACACATGAACGTAATTGTTATGAATTCATGAACCTCTATATAGTGCAGATAGAACCCCTTATTGGCCTTGTAACTTTCACTCAAATATGAAAATACATGTTTAAAGAAATAAAACAAAAGAAATCAATCTATGAGGGATGTTAGACATGTCTTCGTTAAGTGTTCAAAAGTTTATAACAGCATAGTCAATCTAAAAAAAAGTATATGAAAGCAATCAATTTATCAAGTATAAATTGTGAAAGTAACAATTATTGTTAATGAAATGTCTAACGCTTTGACATATTTGTGGTAACTGACGAACAATCTCAACGAAACTGGCTGAATCGGTCGCTTATTGAATGAAAAGAGTTTGTCGTACGAGAAGTCAATCATCAACCCTTTTTTTTCCAAATTACATCATCATGGCATGTAGTTAAATCTTTCCAGTTAGTAGAATTTAAATTATTAAAAATCAACTTGATGTGTTATTGTTCAAGCTACGACAAATTAAGAGATAATTTGACTGTTGAACGATTAGAAAAGCTAATTACCCTTGAAGTAATCATGTCTACAGAATCAAGATTTAGAGCTTTGAAGTTTAAACGTCAACAATTCATCCTAAAATACGATAAACGACGGTTGCTTTTATTTCCACGTTCATTAGTATGTATCTCATTTTTGTTACGTGGTTCGTTATCGCAATAAATCGAACATCTTAATATTTACCATTTCACCTTCCAAAAAATTTTCTCGTTAAATTTAGTTAATTTCACCTATCACAAAATGGCACACAAAAATATTAGTGGGTAGAGTTTATAAAAGATTGCAACTTTTTCTTGAACTTGTGTACCAACATACATATAATGAAAGTTGCTATCTTGATTTGGCAATGATACAAACTTCATGGACCCTAAAATAAAATTAAAGAACACATTTTTTATAACACTTCATTTATAAAAAAAGGTGGATGGTTAGATACCATCAAATTTTTATCAACAAAATTACATCATACAATATTAATCTATATTCTTATAACTATTTAATTATTTATGTGTAAACCTTTTTATGTATGCTTTTCATGAGACTATTATACAGAATATATCATAAATCAATTTTTTCATCATGCTTTCATTAATTGTTTAAATTTCTGTATCTTTTAATTTTAGTCTAACATATATTTGTATTTTAAGAACAAAAAAACATTGTTATTACACCAAAAAATCCACAGTTTGAGGATTTTTTTTGTATTAATTAATTAAGCATTTATAGTTAATGTTTAATATCATGCTGTGGTGTTTTTATAAGGAAATTCTAAAAAATATCTTTTTATTTTATACAAAATATAATACTTGCAATAAATAAATAAATTAGAATCCGTGCAATACAATTCGGATTTACAAAATTCAAAATTGGATCCAAGGCTTATCACTACCAATATTTATATATGGTATTTTTTTTCATTTCAGATTCAGTATAAACTTTCTTTCCAACTTCTCAAAAACCATTCTTTCACAAAAGTAATACTGATCAAACAATGAGTGGCTTGAACGACTGGGATTGGCATGCAATGGCTAATGGTTTTTGCCCAACCATTGACGCATCATCTTCTTCCTTTGCAGCAAACACCACCACACTTATGCCCACCATCCCCAACACTGCAGTACCTGTAAATAATGAACAAATGATGGATGGTGGTAACGATTGGGGACTTCATGCAGCGGTTAACAACTTTTCCCAAAACACTGTTGCATCTTTGTCATCCTTTGCCCCTATCACCGCCACATTTAATCCTGCTATCCCTACTGCTCAAACCATACACATAAATAACAGTCAGATGATTGGGGGTGTTAATGATTGGGGTGTTCATGAAACAGTAAATGAGTCGTACCCCTCTTTCGCTGGCTCATCATCTTCCTTCTCTTTCTCTTTCTCCTCATCCACCTACTCTGCCAACCCAGCCATGAACACTACCATACCCCTGACCACCACCGCTATGCATGTACCAACCAGTAATTACAACCAACAAAACACAAGTTTTCCAGGAGAAATGTCAAACCAACATCATCCAATGAACATCTCAAATATCAAACAGATGTTGCAAAATTCAAATTATCTTATCAATGTTCCCAAAATACAAAACCCTTCGATTTCTAACAAGAATCTGGCGGTCTTATCCCACCCCAATCATGGAAATACACCCACAGTATCAAAATACCACCAAGCTTACCCTTACCCTTACCCACAACATCGATACCAGCCACCACCACAACAAAACCAACTTCAAATAAACCAACAAACTATTCGAGTATCTGAACATGTAAATTCTCGTGCTCAGCTTGCAACCAAACAAAGGTAAACAAGAAAATTGTGATTGATAGTTGTTTCAAATTACTGAATTTGCTATAAATCTTTTGTATCCCATCAACTTTAGTTTAAGAAAACATGGTATTTCTGAAAGTCATTAAATTATTATTATATTTCATGTTTTCCTTGAATAATATTCTTTAAAAATTTTTATAATGGGAATAACTTTTCTTCCGAATTAAAAACTAAATACAATTTTATTGCTATTAATCACTCAAGAAATCACTTCTTAAATATTTTTTTAGTAAGAAGAAAATGGGGGTTGCTGTATGCACCAATATGCAAAGCATTTAAATGCATCGGGAATTGAAATGAATGCATCGGGAATGTAAAATTTGGTCTTTGATGTTGACATGTGTGTATATGACGCAATTCACTTTTTGGTGTATATAGCAAGTCAATGGATGTATTTAGCTTTCTCCGAAGAAAATAATTAAAAGTCAAATTTATCTATTTAATAACTTCTTTTAATTGTTTTGCAGCAAGGCCAAAACGAAAAGGGTTTACAAGATGCCTGTACAGGGATTAAACACCGATAAGTTGTCTTGGAAAAAATATGGTGCAAAGCTTATTGATGGCTCTCAATATCCAAGGTTTTCCTTTTTATTTCTTCTTTTTTTCATTTATTTTATTTTAACTACACATATATATAAGTGGGTTCATATGAGAATGATGTTAGTTTAAGAAAACGCGAGGACGATTTTCAGCCACACATTTTCGGTTATGGTGGACGCGATCACGATTAACGCAATTTATGGAGGGTGGAGATGATTAAAGGAGAGTGACCCGGTCAAAGCCGCATTTGTTGACCGGATGAGTGGTTGAGAATCGTCCTTGCATTTTTTTTAAAAGTTATCATTCTTATTTGAACATTTATCTCTCTCCATAATATATATATATATATATGGGTGTAATATAGGCATAAATGATTTACATGTGAATTTTTGGTAATAAATAGGGTATATTACAAGTGTACAGTTACAAAGGATTGTAAGGTTCGAAGGAAAGTGGAGCTGAATAGGTCCGATCCAAATACACTTATCGTCACCTACTCTGGTGATCATAACCACTTACCGCCTTATGCCGGTAATGTTTTCGCCAGCAACACCAGCAGTGACTCTATCAACAACCACAACATCAGGGGCACTGTTGAAACCAACCACCCCAATTTCTCCAACACCATTTCTTCGCCAACCATGTTATCTTTTGGGAGGAAGAAGGCTCAAAAGAACAGAAATGTAAATAGGGATGAAGACATTTTTGGGGGGTTGGAGGATTTTATCCCTTTGTAGCAAGGGCTTTTTTAATGGGAAAATTAACCAAAATAGCCATTCTTTCCAACTAAATTCATTTTTTAGCAAATTATCAATCAATTTCCAATTTAGCCACAAATGAAAGGAAAAGGGAAAATTAGTTATGCAAAAAATCTTTACATAAATGTATGCAAGGATTGCATAAATATTTTTCTGCTAAGATTTTGGCTGAAATGGAAATTTCGATTTCAAAAATGGTAAAAAGGTGAATTTGTCTAGGAAGATTGTCTAATTCGGTCAATTCCCTTCTCTAATAGCCACCTCGGCATTCTCTAGCCGTGTTAGTAGCAATTCTATGTTTCTAAAGGTTGTCAAATTACAAGGTTGACCTTGGAACCACCACCGTCGTTGATGGAAAATAAAGTATGCAATTGTTAGTTTCAAGTTTTTTGTTTATTTTCTTAGTTTAACTTACTTGAACTTTGTTATTAGAAAAGTGTGGTCTTTATTGTAGTTAACTTTTATGTTTATAAGAAGTCTTGTATTTGGTTTCTCACTTTCTCAAAACCAAAAAAATAATTATAAAATCAACAAAGACATAATAAAATGTCAAATTAAAATCAAGATTTAGTGTATTGCATGGCTATACTTCTTATATGTATCATTAAGGAAATCAAAATAGACAATAAGATACCATTTCATCATATTTCATTTTTGTAATTAAAAAGTTAGTTCTATTAAATTTGTAACGGAATAGGTAAAAATATAAAAATAAAATAAAAATAAACCATCTTTGATTATATTAAGTATTAATTTAAACGAATCAAATTATAGAATAGTATGTATTATAATTATTTTGTTATCCTTGTTAGGGTTAAGTTTAGGTGAGACCAAGTTTTTTCTATGAGACCGGTGAGACTAAAATAATTTACATGAAACTTCACAGAAAAACATTTGTGAAGGTAAAAAAATTGAACATTTATCGTAAAAAACGTACTAAAAAACACTATCGAAGGAAAAAATTCCAAAAAAGGTTAAAAAACGAAACCTTCACAACATTTTCCGTTGTGAAGGTTCACATTATATATGTAACCTTCACAGCATTTGAGCTGTGAAGGTTTCGTTTTTCACCTTGTTTTAGATGTTTTTTTGCATCGAAAGTAATTTTTAGGTCTGCGTATTCGAGTTTTATTTACCTTCATGATGTTTTTTTTTGTGAATTTTCATACGTTAGGTATTGGTCTCACGAAAACAGTTTGGTCTCAGCTGATACTAAGTCGTCCTTGTTGATTATATGTATGCAAAAATACGAGAATAAGCACGAGCCACATAATTTATTAACTAAAAGACAAATAAAAAATAAAAAAATTAGTTTTACCATTATATTGTTTTTTTTAATTGGACAAGTTCTTAAAAATCTTATTAGATCTTTTGTATTTTGTTATTTTTCTTTTAACTAACTTGTAGTATTTTTTTTGTATCAAGTACTATATAATAATTTTTTTTGAATACATTTTTTATAATAAAAAATCAACAATTTTCATCAAATATATGATACTAGTTTTGATCCCGTGTAATACACGGGATAATTTCAAGAAATTAAGTCATGCCAAAAACCTTATATTACAAATATGAATTGTTGTGCTATTGATCTTTTAACATCAATATTATTTTCTATCAAATACATTAATTATATTAAAAAAAATACAAACTTTATTTATTTTTAATTTAATTCAATTGATATCAAATTATCAACAACGAAAATATAACAAAGACATTTTATAGATCAAACTATAAACTATCTTTGACTTTAAAATGACGTTAATATACTTTCACATATAAAGAGAAAGGTATACATACAAAAGTGTACTTGGATTGAAATATAATAATGGATACGTTTAACAATAATTTGTTATAAAAATATTAATTAACTATTATATTACAACTCAATGATTATCTTCATTATATTTAAAATGAAATATTTATTTTCTATTTGATGACGTTTATCAATTAGTTACATGAATACAAATATAAATTATTATATAATGTGGAGAAGAAAACTTAGTTATGTTTCTACTGATGTAAATCAAAAAACTAAAAAAAAAGTAAATCAGGAGAAAATCAAACCATATGATTTAGTTCATCATAAGAAAACAATGACACAAATTTTCTTACCATTTTTCAAATAATTGCAAAAACAAATAATAAAAAAAATTATGCATGAATGTTCTTCGAAAAAATGGTTGACGAACTTACCTAAGACGTTTGCAAAAAGAGTAATGAAGGAACTTGAAAAATTAAAATGGAAAAGGTAAGGTTTATACGGTTTTTGTTGAATCTGCTTGGTATTTAAATATCAATTTCGGGAGAGAGATAGAGATATAGATGACTTCATACCAATAGATAGAGATAAAGTTTGTTATATTTAATGCTTAGTATTTAAATATCAATTTAGGGAGAGAGATGAGTTAGAGACTCATCAAGATAGAGATATAGGGAGAGGATAGAATATAGATGACTTCATACCAATAGATAGAGATAAAGTTTGTTATATTTAATAGATAACTTTGGATTAATATTTAATAGTTTTAAATATTTGAATCAGTGTCATGTGTCAACATATGACACATATGCATATGATGTGGCAATGGCTCATCAGAGCACGACACGTGTCAATGAGTTACTCAGAGTGCGACACGTGTCAAACCAGTTACTTTTTTATTATATATAGATTTACAATCGCGTTAATTATATTTTCATCATTTTTTTTATTCTACCCTTCATCTTTTAAATAACATGTGATTAAAAGCAATTTTGAGTGTTTATATAAAAAGCTTATTATGGTGCCAAATTTACTAGATAATAAATTTTAAAAAGACATAAATTAATATTTTTATCAACATATTATTCACTTTTTTCTATTTTTTGTCAACATTCTTTAATTTTTACCAATTACATCGTTAAACTATCAAAAAAATTAATAAAGCAAAGTTTTAATTTTTTTCTGAATAGTTTCAACCCAATTTAAGAGTAAATTATATTTTTTGTCCCTATGGTTAATAATTATTATCAACTTTGGTCACTCTTTAAAACTAATTACAATTTTGGTCACCAGGTTACCTATTTATTTTAGTTTTAGTCCATTTGAGTAAATTTAATTATAAAGGTTAGTTAGTTTAAAGGTATTTCTATACTTTCAACCTTTTTTTTTGTCATTCCTCATTGTTGTCTGACAGGCGGGTTGACACCCCCCCTAAATCTAACCGCAAGTGTACGGGTCGAATCAAGTAATATGTACCGGTAAGTACGGGTATTGAACTAAGGGAATTAGAACTGAATGTCACAATGACTAATATTCGCTATTGACTGGACGATCCAAATTTGAGTTGTGTTGATTAAAGTGTTACTTATTAAACTAAACAAATAGAACGACAATAAACTAAATTGGTAAACTTTCAGTTGGAGAAACTGTTGAGGGTTGGAATTCCTAAGGTTTTTACAAATAAACACTTCACTTTGGACAATTATCAGTAATCTCTTTCATAAAACCCATCTTGTAAAAATCACTATTTATCTCTGTAACACCCAATATTTTGAAAATGTTTTTGGATGAAATATATATATATATATATATATATATATATGTCTAAGCATGAAGTACAAGTTCTTCTATGCATACAAGAGTGGTTTAGTGGGTAATTACCTAAGTAGCCTAAGGGTAGTAAGGTAAATAACAAAAATGTGTCAAATAAGGGGCAATAAAGGTCAAATAAGCTCATTTATCCTCTCATTCCAGCCCCTTCACATCTACTTCAGCTTTTAGAGAGAGAGAAGGATGAGTTTGAAGCTTCCATTGATGAATACTTGATGCTAGGTGGTTGCATGTTCGTTTTGAAGCTTCTTTTTGGTAATTTGATCTTGGTTTAGCCTAGAACAAGCCTTGTTTTGTGGGATTTAGGTTGGATCAGATTGGTTCTTCAACTCAAAGTAAGTATTCTAACCCCTATAAGCTGATTTTAGTAAGTAAAGATGTGTGTTGTTGATTCTTAATGGAAATGGGTTAAAAAAAAGTTGTTTTGTTCATGTTAGAGTTTGATAATTGAGTTTATGTCAAAGTTTATGTTGGGACCTGAAATAAACTTGTTTTGATGGGTATAGAAGTTATTTAGAGGTTGTAACTAAGATTGGGTCGAATTGATGACCTAAAAGATGAGTTTTGTTCCTTAAAACTCGAAATCAGGGTGCTGTCAGGAAATTTCAGCACATGCAGGTCTGTCTTCAAAAATTCGTATAAAATCAACCGTTAATCGGATTCAGGCGTATAATATGTCGTTGGAAAGCTTGAGTTGTCTACTTTAGTTCATCTTTTGAACACAGAAGCTAATTCCGACATTAGTTTTGCCAAAAAGTCGAAATACAGCAGCTATGTCAGTTTTAGGGTGTGTATTTTGGCAAATGTAAATTGAGAAATTTTAAGCTATTTGACCTTAAGCTTTATTGAGGTGTTTTAGTATTCTCGAGTAACTTATTTTAAAGTTTATTTGAGACCTCACAAGTGATCTAGTATTGAGGACAAATGTGTCTTTCGGTTTGACAAGTTGGTTAAATTGTCTAAATAAGTTTTGTTAAAACCTTTGTAATAGGTTTGGACATCAAGTGACATAATTTGTGGATTGGGTGGTGATCCTCATCACACCCTAAGGTGAGTGTACCCTGCGAATACCTTAAACTATTGATTTAATGTTTTGAAAGTCATCATATGTGAAATTGTTGATAAGTTATGTGGATATAGTTAACTTATAGATTGCTATGAAATCATTGATATGTTGATTGAAAATCGTGATATCTTGAGTTTGCTTAATACTATTGAAAATGGGATGCACTCATATAACTGCTTGGTTATTAATTGGCATTTTGTGATGATATTCATATCATGGTTATGTGTTATGGTCCGGACCCAAGAGTGGATAATTGCACATCTGGTTATGAGACGTGTGTGTGGTGTTAGAGATTGTATCAGCTCTAACCACATAACATGTATATGTTATTTGAGATGGATGTTGCAATTGGAGGGGTTGAATGATAAGTACCCATTATGACCGTGCGGTTCAATAGACCGACGGGTCTCGAACCAAGCGCAGGCACGAGTGGACTTGTGGGAAAGAGATCATTAACTCCCGGTAACCGTTGTATGGTGAAAGCTTTGTGCTCCCCCACCTTGACGGGAGATGTGAATGGTTCCCCCATGTGGATGTCGTTGACCATGGTTGGCCACTGTGGAAAAATACGGATGTTCAATGGACTTGCCTTCACATCTTACGTGTTTTACATGTGATATCATTGATTTTTGTAATCTAGTTAACTATGGAACATTGATGACTAGTGTTTGATGAATTAAATGTTTTTGGTGCACTCACTAGCGTTATGCTAATTGAACAAGAACTATGTTTTTGTATCCGCAGGAAGTACTTAGTAGATACCCGAACTGGTGAGGTGGGTAGCAGACTTGGGATAGCATCTTTTGGGACATTTGGGGTATGACATGTTTGGCAATACTTCTATGGTTCAGTCCATTTGCTTAGATATGGTCGCGAACCGAATTTTGTAACACCGAACTTTCGTATGGCTTAACTCAGTTGGTGGAAACGTTTCTTTTGTACTTTTTGGATATGTAAGTATATGTGTGGAACCTTATTAATATTTTCATGAAATAGCTTCCGCTAAAATATGGTATATACATTATTTTCAAAAGCTTCAACTAGAGAGTTTGAGCTAGTGAGTTAATGTTTCTTTTAAAAAAAAGTCCACAATTTTACCAAACAGGGTGTTACAAGTTGGTATCAGAGCCTAGGTTTGAGGGAATCAAGCACAATAATCAGTGTTTGGTCTCAAACCAAGGTTGACCATGGTTAAAATGCCAAACATGATGGGTGATTAACTTGGGTTAAGTAGAGAGTTACTTGAGAGTTAGGTGACTATCTTTGTCATTGTGCCCAGTCTATAGTAAATATACATAATGCACTACTTGTTTATTGTCTGCTTGTGTGTAGTAGATAAGGCGTAAAGAATGGATGCCAACAATGATGACAACTTTCATTTAGTTCCACCTGGAGGTGATGAAATTCCTCCAGAAAACTCCCAACCATCTCAGCCTAGTCCCAACAACCCACCGGATCAGTCATCCCTCATAGCCCAACTATTGGTCCGAATTCAAGAACTAGAGGGCCAAGTTAAGAAAAGTTCCGAGTCACAACAATCCCCAACCAAGGGAGGATCGAGTGAGGCCTCCATCTCCAAGAAACCTACCATTTCGTATAAGGTTTTCCTAAGTTGTGCGCCTCCAAAATATGAGGGTAGTGACGATCCAATTATAACCTTTAGTTGGATACGAGAAATGGAGCAAACCTTTACTTCATGTGACTGTGATGAGGAACACAAAGTTCCTTATGCAGTAAGACAGTTAAAAGGAAGAGCCCTTATATGGTGGAATTCAATCAAAGTAGCAATGCCTAAAGGCAAAGCTGATAAGTTAGGATGGGAAGCTTTTCTAGAACTCTTCCAGAAAGAGTTTTGCACATAAAGGGAACTAGATAGAATTGAAAGAGAGTTTCTGAATATGAAGCTTGGTGACCTGTCTATGGATGAGCATGTGAGGAAGTTTATTGAAAAGCTCAGCTTTGTGACCACTTGGGTTCCGGATGAAAAGACAAAGGTCAAGCGTTTTGTTGAAACCCTTCCACCGGAATACAAAGTTCATGTGAGGGATTGCCCCACCTTACTCCAAGCCACTCAGAGAGCTAAATTCCTTTACGATGATCTTGAGGCTTCGAAGCAGACGAAGAGGTTGTCGGGCGAAAAGAGGAAAGTGGAATCTACCAGTAATCAACCTAGAAAGAAGGGTTACTCGTTAACCTCATCCAAATCTAAGGGTGAAAGTTCAAACTTTAAATGGTGCAAGTCATGTAAATCTCGTCACGAAGGAGATTGCAACAAACATACTAGAGCCTGCCATCGTTGTGGTAAGCCAGGGCACGTTGCGTCAGACTGCCAATTCAAGGAAAATGTATGTTTCATCTGCCACAAACCAGATCACAAAGTTTCTGAATGTCCTCAACGCAAGGAGGGAGGAAGTGGAAGTTCATCTTTAGTAAACAAGAATCCACCAAAAGCTAAAGGACGAGCTTTTCGAATGACTGCCGAAGAGGCTCGTGATGCAGGAGATGTAGTGACCGGTACGTTCTTGATAAATTCTACACCTGCTTATGTGTTATTTGATTCTGGTGCAAATCGGTCCTTCATATCTCATGCCTATTGTGAAGCCTTGAATTTATCTCGTAATAAGCTTGTCAACCCTCTTGATGTTGAAATTGCCGATGGCAATATTATCTCTGTGACTGAAATTTGTGATAATTGCTTCCTTGATATTGATGGAAACGTTTTTCCTATTCGACTTCTACCGGTAGATATATCTTCATTTGATGTGGTCATAGGCATGGATTGGCTTAGTCTTAATGAAGCTGAGATCATTTGCGCTAAGAAGATGATTCACATATTGTTACCTAATGGGTCTTATGTAGTAGCTCATGGGGAAAGGCGTAAAGTAGGATTAGAAATCATTTCTGTTATGAAAGCTCGTAGATGCATGACTAAAGGTTGTGAATCATTCTTGGCTTATGTTTTAGACGTTAAGAAAGAAAAGCTTTCTGTAAGGGATGTGAACGTAGTTAAAGAATTCCCCGATGTTTTCCCAGACGATCTTCCGGGTTTGCCTCCCACCCGTGAAGTTGAATTTCAGATTGATCTCATTCCCGGAGCAACCCCTGTTGCAAAAGCTCCTTATCGATTAGCTCCATCAGAGGTTCGGGAAATGATGACTCAAATTCAAGACTTACTCGATAAGGGATTTGTAAGACCAAGTTCTTCACCTTGGGGAGCCCCGGTGTTATTTGTCAAAAAGAAATATGGGTCGCTACGTATGTGCATTGATTATCGAGAATTGAATAAACGGACCATCAAGAATAAGTACCCTCTCCCAAGGATCGACGACTTATTCGATCAACTTCAAGGTGCAAGCTACTTCTCAAAGATTGATCTTCGATCGGGCTATCATCAAGTTCGAGTTAAGGAGCCCGATGTTCCTAAAACTGCTTTTAGAACCCGATATGGACACTATGAGTTTTTGGTAATGCCTTTCGGCTTAACGAATACACCAGCAGTGTTCATGGATCTTATGAATAGGGTATGTCGTCCTTATCTAGATAAATCTGTCATCGTGTTTATCGACGATATTTTGGTCTACTCTAAAACTAAAAAGGAGCATGAAGTCCATCTTCGTGAAGTTCTTGAGGTCCTTAGACGTGAGAAACTCTTTGCAAAATTCTCAAAATGTGAATTTTGGTTTCGAGAAGTTCAGTTTCTCGGACATGTTATCTGTGGTGAAGGCGTAAAGGTTGACCCTTCTAAAATTGAAGCAGTGATGAAGTGGGAATCTCCTAAATCCCCTTCTGAGATCAAAAGTTTTCTAGGTCTTGCGGGTTACTATCGCCGTTTCATTCGTGACTTCTCGAAGATTGCTAAACCTTTAACAAAGCTAACTCGGAAAGATGTTCCTTTTGTGTGGTCCGATATGCCAGAAAATGCCTTCCAAACCTTAAAAAGGTTGTTATGCCAAGCACCTATTCTTTCTCTTCCTGAAGGTTCACGAGATTTTGTTGTCTTTAGTAATGCTTCAAAATCCGGTTTAGGATGTGTCCTCATGCAACGGGACAAAGTTATTGCTTATGCATCACGACAACTAAAGCCTCATGAAAAGAATTATCCAACTCATGATTTGAAGAGGGCAGCAGTGATCTTTGCCTTGAAGTTGTGGCGTCATTATCTCTATGGTACTCATTGTGTGATCTTCACAGATCATAAAAGTCTACAACATATCTTTGACCAGAAAGAGTTGAACATGCGACAACGTCGTTGGCTTGAATTAATCAAAGATTATGACTGTGAGATTCGTTATCATCCAGGCAAGGCAAATGTTGTAGCTGATGCCTTGAGTCGCAACTTTCCATCCAAGCCATCTCATTGCAAGTCCTTTCGACTCGAAGTCATTTCAGATTTGATAAATCAAATTAAAGACGCACAACAAGAAGCATTGCAAGAGAATAATCTCAAGGGTGAATTGATGCTCAAACTTAAAGATCGTCTTGAAAATGACAGTCGCGGATTGAAAGTTTTTATGGGTCGTGTATGGGTACCAAAGTGTAGAGGCAATCGTGAAACGATTTTACATGATGCTCATCGATCCAAGATGTCTGTCCATCCAGGTTGCACTAAAATGTATCACGACTTGAAGCAGTTGTATTGGTGGCCTGGAATGAAAGTTGATATTGCTGCTTACGTGGAGAAATGTCCTATTTGTGCTCAAGTCAAAATAGAACACCAAAGAGCGTATGGGAATCTCCAACCCTTGGAAATTCCAGAATGGAAGTGGGGTCATATCACCATGGACTTTGTCACAAAGTTACCGAGAACTTCCAAAGGACATGACATGATCTGGGTCATAGTTGACCGGTTGACCAAAAGTGCCCATTTCCTCGCCACTCGGAGTCCGCCACTATGGAAAATTTGGCTAAATTATATGTTAATGAGATCGTGATTAGACATGGGTACCACTATCCATCGTTTCGGATAGAGATTCTCGTTTTACCTCAAATTTTTGGAGAAGCCTTCAAAGAGAGCTTCGTACTCGTGTCCATTTGAGTACTGCTTATCACCCACAAACGGATGGCCAATCTGAAAGAACCATCCAAACTTTGGAAGATATGCTTAGATCTTGTGCGTTAGAGTTTGGTGGATCTTGGGATTCTCATTTACCCTTGATCGAGTTTGCTTATAATAACTCCTACCATTCTAGTATTGGGATGCCTCCGTTTGAAATGTTGTATGGAAGGAGGTGTCGGACGCCTACATGTTGGCGTGAACCGGGTGAGAAGCAATATGCCGGTCCGGAGATCGTTCAAATCACCGCAGATAAAGTCAAGGTTGCCCTTAAAAGGCTTAAAGCGGCGCGTGATCGCCAAAAGATGTATGCAGATAAGAAACGAAAGCTTATGACCTTTGAAGTTGGTGACCGAGTTATGTTGAAGGTGTCACCTTGGAAGGGTGTAATCCGATTTGGCAAGCGAGGCAAATTAAACCCAAGATACATTGGCCCATTCAAGATAGCGAAACGAGTTAATGAGCAGGCTTATGAGTTGGAGTTACCCCCGGAATTTGAAGGTATTCACAACACGTTCCATGTATCCAACTTTAAGAAGTCTAAGGTGGAAGAAGATCAAATTTTACCCATAAGTGAATTGCGGGTTGACCCAAAGAAACGACTTGTGGAAGAACCGGTGGCTATCCTAGAGACGAAAACTAAGAAGTTAAGAAAACGTTTGATACCGTTGGTCTTAGTCCAATGGAAGCATAGTCAAGGTCCAAACTTGACTTGGGAAACCGAAGAGAATATGAAAACTCGATACCCTCACTTATTTAGTTAGGTCGATTCCGAGGACGGAATCTTTGTAAGGACGGAGGAATTGTAACACCCAATATTTTGAAAATGTTTTTGGATGAAATAAATATATATATATATGTCTAAGCATGAAGTACAAGTTCTTCTATGCATACAAGAGTGGTTTAGTGGGTAATTACCTAAGTAGCCTAAGGGTAGTAAGGTAAATAACAAAAATGTGTCAAATAAGGGGCAATAAAGGTCAAATAAGCTCATTTATCCTCTCATTCCAGCCCCTTCACATCTACTTCAGCTTTTAGAGAGAGAGAAGGATGAGTTTGAAGCTTCCATTGATGAATACTTGATGCTAGGTGGTTGCATGTTCGTTTTGAAGCTTCTTTTTGGTAATTTGATCTTGGTTTAGCCTAGAACAAGCCTTGTTTTGTGGGATTTAGGTTGGATCAGATTGGTTCTTCAACTCAAAGTAAGTATTCTAACCCCTATAAGCTGATTTTAGTTAGTAAAGATGTGTGTTGTTGATTCTTAATGGAAATGGGTTTAAAAAAAGTTGTTTTGTTCATGTTAGAGTTTGATAATTGAGTTTATGTCAAAGTTTATGTTGGGACCTGAAATAAACTTGTTTTGATGGGTATAGAAGTTATTTAGAGGTTGTAACTAAGATTGGGTCGAATTGATGACCTAAAAGATGAGTTTTGTTCCTTAAAACTCGAAATCAGGGTGCTGTCAGGAAATTTCAGCACATGCAGGTCTGTCTTCAAAAATTCGTATAAAATCAACCGTTAATCGGATTCAGGCGTATAATATGTCGTTGGAAAGCTTGACTTGTCTACTTTAGTTCATCTTTTGAACACAGAAGCTAATTCCGACATTAGTTTTGCCAAAAAGTCGAAATACAGCAGCTATGTCAGTTTTAGGGTGTGTATTTTGGCAAATGTAAATTGAGAAATTTTAAGCTATTTGACCTTAAGCTTTATTGAGGTGTTTTAGTATTCTCGAGTAACTTATTTTAAAGTTTATTTGAGACCTCACAAGTGATCTAGTATTGAGGACAAATGTGTCTTTCGGTTTGACAAGTTGGTTAAATTGTCTAAATAAGTTTTGTTAAAACCTTTGTAATAGGTTTGGACATCAAGTGACATAATTTGTGGATTGGGTGGTGATCCTCATCACACCCTAAGGTGAGTGTACCCTGCGAATACCTTAAACTATTGATTTAATGTTTTGAAAGTCATCATATGTGAAATTGTTGATAAGTTATGTGGATATAGTTAACTTATAGATTGCTATGAAATCATTGATATGTTGATTGAAAATCGTGATATCTTGAGTTTGCTTAATACTATTGAAAATGGGATGCACTCATATAACTGCTTGGTTATTAATTGGCATTTTGTGATGATATTCATATCATGGTTATGTGTTATGGTCCGGACCCAAGAGTGGATAATTGCACATCTGGTTATGAGACGTGTGTGTGGTGTTAGAGATTGTATCAGCTCTAACCACATAACATGTATATGTTATTTGAGATGGATGTTGCAATTGGAGGGGTTGAATGATAAGTACCCATTATGACCGTGCGGTTCAATAGACCGACGGGTCTCGAACCAAGCGCAGGCACGAGTGGACTTGTGGGAAAGAGATCATTAACTCCCGGTAACCGTTGTATGGTGAAAGCTTTGTGCTCCCCCACCTTGACGGGAGATGTGAATGGTTCCCCCATGTGGATGTCGTTGACCATGGTTGGCCACTGTGGAAAAATACGGATGTTCAATGGACTTGCCTTCACATCTTACGTGTTTTACATGTGATATCATTGATTTTTGTAATCTAGTTAACTATGGAACATTGATGACTAGTGTTTGATGAATTAAATGTTTTTGGTGCACTCACTAGCGTTATGCTAATTGAACAAGAACTATGTTTTTGTATCCGCAGGAAGTACTTAGTAGATACCCGAACTGGTGAGGTGGGTAGCAGACTTGGGATAGCATCTTTTGGGACATTTGGGGTATGACATGTTTGGCAATACTTCTATGGTTCAGTCCATTTGCTTAGATATGGTCGCGAACCGAATTTTGTAACACCGAACTTTCGTATGGCTTAACTCAGTTGGTGGAAACGTTTCTTTTGTACTTTTTGGATATGTAAGTATATGTGTGGAACCTTATTAATATTTTCATGAAATAGCTTCCGCTAAAATATGGTATATACATTATTTTCAAAAGCTTCAACTAGAGAGTTTGAGCTAGTGAGTTAATGTTTCTTTTAAAAAAAAGTCCACAATTTTACCAAACAGGGTGTTACAAGTTGGTATCAGAGCCTAGGTTTGAGGGAATCAAGCACAATAATCAGTGTTTGGTCTCAAACCAAGGTTGACCATGGTTAAAATGCCAAACATGATGGGTGATTAACTTGGGTTAAGTAGAGAGTTACTTGAGAGTTAGGTGACTATCTTTGTCATTGTGCCCAGTCTATAGTAAATATACATAATGCACTACTTGTTTATTGTCTGCTTGTGTGTAGTAGATAAGGCGTAAAGAATGGATGCCAACAATGATGACAACTTTCATTTAGTTCCACCTGGAGGTGATGAAATTCCTCCAGAAAACTCCCAACCATCTCAGCCTAGTCCCAACAACCCACCGGATCAGTCATCCCTCATAGCCCAACTATTGGTCCGAATTCAAGAACTAGAGGGCCAAGTTAAGAAAAGTTCCGAGTCACAACAATCCCCAACCAAGGGAGGATCGAGTGAGGCCTCCATCTCCAAGAAACCTACCATTTCGTATAAGGTTTTCCTAAGTTGTGCGCCTCCAAAATATGAGGGTAGTGACGATCCAATTATAACCTTTAGTTGGATACGAGAAATGGAGCAAACCTTTACTTCATGTGACTGTGATGAGGAACACAAAGTTCCTTATGCAGTAAGACAGTTAAAAGGAAGAGCCCTTATATGGTGGAATTCAATCAAAGTAGCAATGCCTAAAGGCAAAGCTGATAAGTTAGGATGGGAAGCTTTTCTAGAACTCTTCCAGAAAGAGTTTTGCACATAAAGGGAACTAGATAGAATTGAAAGAGAGTTTCTGAATATGAAGCTTGGTGACCTGTCTATGGATGAGCATGTGAGGAAGTTTATTGAAAAGCTCAGCTTTGTGACCACTTGGGTTCCGGATGAAAAGACAAAGGTCAAGCGTTTTGTTGAAACCCTTCCACCGGAATACAAAGTTCATGTGAGGGATTGCCCCACCTTACTCCAAGCCACTCAGAGAGCTAAATTCCTTTACGATGATCTTGAGGCTTCGAAGCAGACGAAGAGGTTGTCGGGCGAAAAGAGGAAAGTGGAATCTACCAGTAATCAACCTAGAAAGAAGGGTTACTCGTTAACCTCATCCAAATCTAAGGGTGAAAGTTCAAACTTTAAATGGTGCAAGTCATGTAAATCTCGTCACGAAGGAGATTGCAACAAACATACTAGAGCCTGCCATCGTTGTGGTAAGCCAGGGCACGTTGCGTCAGACTGCCAATTCAAGGAAAATGTATGTTTCATCTGCCACAAACCAGATCACAAAGTTTCTGAATGTCCTCAACGCAAGGAGGGAGGAAGTGGAAGTTCATCTTTAGTAAACAAGAATCCACCAAAAGCTAAAGGACGAGCTTTTCGAATGACTGCCGAAGAGGCTCGTGATGCAGGAGATGTAGTGACCGGTACGTTCTTGATAAATTCTACACCTGCTTATGTGTTATTTGATTCTGGTGCAAATCGGTCCTTCATATCTCATGCCTATTGTGAAGCCTTGAATTTATCTCGTAATAAGCTTGTCAACCCTCTTGATGTTGAAATTGCCGATGGCAATATTATCTCTGTGACTGAAATTTGTGATAATTGCTTCCTTGATATTGATGGAAACGTTTTTCCTATTCGACTTCTACCGGTAGATATATCTTCATTTGATGTGGTCATAGGCATGGATTGGCTTAGTCTTAATGAAGCTGAGATCATTTGCGCTAAGAAGATGATTCACATATTGTTACCTAATGGGTCTTATGTAGTAGCTCATGGGGAAAGGCGTAAAGTAGGATTAGAAATCATTTCTGTTATGAAAGCTCGTAGATGCATGACTAAAGGTTGTGAATCATTCTTGGCTTATGTTTTAGACGTTAAGAAAGAAAAGCTTTCTGTAAGGGATGTGAACGTAGTTAAAGAATTCCCCGATGTTTTCCCAGACGATCTTCCGGGTTTGCCTCCCACCCGTGAAGTTGAATTTCAGATTGATCTCATTCCCGGAGCAACCCCTGTTGCAAAAGCTCCTTATCGATTAGCTCCATCAGAGGTTCGGGAAATGATGACTCAAATTCAAGACTTACTCGATAAGGGATTTGTAAGACCAAGTTCTTCACCTTGGGGAGCCCCGGTGTTATTTGTCAAAAAGAAATATGGGTCGCTACGTATGTGCATTGATTATCGAGAATTGAATAAACGGACCATCAAGAATAAGTACCCTCTCCCAAGGATCGACGACTTATTCGATCAACTTCAAGGTGCAAGCTACTTCTCAAAGATTGATCTTCGATCGGGCTATCATCAAGTTCGAGTTAAGGAGCCCGATGTTCCTAAAACTGCTTTTAGAACCCGATATGGACACTATGAGTTTTTGGTAATGCCTTTCGGCTTAACGAATACACCAGCAGTGTTCATGGATCTTATGAATAGGGTATGTCGTCCTTATCTAGATAAATCTGTCATCGTGTTTATCGACGATATTTTGGTCTACTCTAAAACTAAAAAGGAGCATGAAGTCCATCTTCGTGAAGTTCTTGAGGTCCTTAGACGTGAGAAACTCTTTGCAAAATTCTCAAAATGTGAATTTTGGTTTCGAGAAGTTCAGTTTCTCGGACATGTTATCTGTGGTGAAGGCGTAAAGGTTGACCCTTCTAAAATTGAAGCAGTGATGAAGTGGGAATCTCCTAAATCCCCTTCTGAGATCAAAAGTTTTCTAGGTCTTGCGGGTTACTATCGCCGTTTCATTCGTGACTTCTCGAAGATTGCTAAACCTTTAACAAAGCTAACTCGGAAAGATGTTCCTTTTGTGTGGTCCGATATGCCAGAAAATGCCTTCCAAACCTTAAAAAGGTTGTTATGCCAAGCACCTATTCTTTCTCTTCCTGAAGGTTCACGAGATTTTGTTGTCTTTAGTAATGCTTCAAAATCCGGTTTAGGATGTGTCCTCATGCAACGGGACAAAGTTATTGCTTATGCATCACGACAACTAAAGCCTCATGAAAAGAATTATCCAACTCATGATTTGAAGAGGGCAGCAGTGATCTTTGCCTTGAAGTTGTGGCGTCATTATCTCTATGGTACTCATTGTGTGATCTTCACAGATCATAAAAGTCTACAACATATCTTTGACCAGAAAGAGTTGAACATGCGACAACGTCGTTGGCTTGAATTAATCAAAGATTATGACTGTGAGATTCGTTATCATCCAGGCAAGGCAAATGTTGTAGCTGATGCCTTGAGTCGCAACTTTCCATCCAAGCCATCTCATTGCAAGTCCTTTCGACTCGAAGTCATTTCAGATTTGATAAATCAAATTAAAGACGCACAACAAGAAGCATTGCAAGAGAATAATCTCAAGGGTGAATTGATGCTCAAACTTAAAGATCGTCTTGAAAATGACAGTCGCGGATTGAAAGTTTTTATGGGTCGTGTATGGGTACCAAAGTGTAGAGGCAATCGTGAAACGATTTTACATGATGCTCATCGATCCAAGATGTCTGTCCATCCAGGTTGCACTAAAATGTATCACGACTTGAAGCAGTTGTATTGGTGGCCTGGAATGAAAGTTGATATTGCTGCTTACGTGGAGAAATGTCCTATTTGTGCTCAAGTCAAAATAGAACACCAAAGAGCGTATGGGAATCTCCAACCCTTGGAAATTCCAGAATGGAAGTGGGGTCATATCACCATGGACTTTGTCACAAAGTTACCGAGAACTTCCAAAGGACATGACATGATCTGGGTCATAGTTGACCGGTTGACCAAAAGTGCCCATTTCCTCGCCACTCGTGAGTCCGCCACTATGGAAAATTTGGCTAAATTATATGTTAATGAGATCGTGATTAGACATGGGTACCACTATCCATCGTTTCGGATAGAGATTCTCGTTTTACCTCAAATTTTTGGAGAAGCCTTCAAAGAGAGCTTCGTACTCGTGTCCATTTGAGTACTGCTTATCACCCACAAACGGATGGCCAATCTGAAAGAACCATCCAAACTTTGGAAGATATGCTTAGATCTTGTGCGTTAGAGTTTGGTGGATCTTGGGATTCTCATTTACCCTTGATCGAGTTTGCTTATAATAACTCCTACCATTCTAGTATTGGGATGCCTCCGTTTGAAATGTTGTATGGAAGGAGGTGTCGGACGCCTACATGTTGGCGTGAACCGGGTGAGAAGCAATATGCCGGTCCGGAGATCGTTCAAATCACCGCAGATAAAGTCAAGGTTGCCCTTAAAAGGCTTAAAGCGGCGCGTGATCGCCAAAAGATGTATGCAGATAAGAAACGAAAGCTTATGACCTTTGAAGTTGGTGACCGAGTTATGTTGAAGGTGTCACCTTGGAAGGGTGTAATCCGATTTGGCAAGCGAGGCAAATTAAACCCAAGATACATTGGCCCATTCAAGATAGCGAAACGAGTTAATGAGCAGGCTTATGAGTTGGAGTTACCCCCGGAATTTGAAGGTATTCACAACACGTTCCATGTATCCAACTTTAAGAAGTCTAAGGTGGAAGAAGATCAAATTTTACCCATAAGTGAATTGCGGGTTGACCCAAAGAAACGACTTGTGGAAGAACCGGTGGCTATCCTAGAGAAGAAAACTAAGAAGTTAAGAAAACGTTTGATACCGTTGGTCTTAGTCCAATGGAAGCATAGTCAAGGTCCAAACTTGACTTGGGAAACCGAAGAGAATATGAAAACTCGATACCCTCACTTATTTAGTTAGGTGGATTCCGAGGACGGAATCTTTGTAAGGACGGAGGAATTGTAACACCCAATATTTTGAAAATGTTTTTGGATGAAATAAATATATATATATATATATATGTCTAAGCATGAAGTACAAGTTCTTCTATGCATACAAGAGTGGTTTAGTGGGTAATTACCTAAGTAGCCTAAGGGTAGTAAGGTAAATAACAAAAATGTGTCAAATAAGGGGCAATAAAGGTCAAATAAGCTCATTTATCCTCTCATTCCAGCCCCTTCACATCTACTTCAGCTTTTAGAGAGAGAGAAGGATGAGTTTGAAGCTTCCATTGATGAATACTTGATGCTAGGTGGTTGCATGTTCGTTTTGAAGCTTCTTTTGGTAATTTGATCTTGGTTTAGCCTAGAACAAGCCTTGTTTTGTGGGATTTAGGTTGGATCAGATTGGTTCTTCAACTCAAAGTAAGTATTCTAACCCCTATAAGCTGATTTTAGTTAGTAAAGATGTGTGTTGTTGATTCTTAATGGAAATGGGTTTAAAAAAAGTTGTTTTGTTCATGTTAGAGTTTGATAATTGAGTTTATGTCAAAGTTTATGTTGGGACCTGAAATAAACTTGTTTTGATGGGTATAGAAGTTATTTAGAGGTTGTAACTAAGATTGGGTCGAATTGATGACCTAAAAGATGAGTTTTGTTCCTTAAAACTCGAAATCAGGGTGCTGTCAGGAAATTTCAGCACATGCAGGTCTGTCTTCAAAAATTCGTATAAAATCAACCGTTAATCGGATTCAGGCGTATAATATGTCGTTGGAAAGCTTGAATTGTCTACTTTAGTTCATCTTTTGAACACAGAAGCTAATTCCGACATTAGTTTTGCCAAAAAGTCGAAATACAGCAGCTATGTCAGTTTTAGGGTGTGTATTTTGGCAAATGTAAATTGAGAAATTTTAAGCTATTTGACCTTAAGCTTTATTGAGGTGTTTTAGTATTCTCGAGTAACTTATTTTAAAGTTTATTTGAGACCTCACAAGTGATCTAGTATTGAGGACAAATGTGTCTTTCGGTTTGACAAGTTGGTTAAATTGTCTAAATAAGTTTTGTTAAAACCTTTGTAATAGGTTTGGACATCAAGTGACATAATTTGTGGATTGGGTGGTGATCCTCATCACACCCTAAGGTGAGTGTACCCTGCGAATACCTTAAACTATTGATTTAATGTTTTGAAAGTCATCATATGTGAAATTGTTGATAAGTTATGTGGATATAGTTAACTTATAGATTGCTATGAAATCATTGATATGTTGATTGAAAATCGTGATATCTTGAGTTTGCTTAATACTATTGAAAATGGGATGCACTCATATAACTGCTTGGTTATTAATTGGCATTTTGTGATGATATTCATATCATGGTTATGTGTTATGGTCCGGACCCAAGAGTGGATAATTGCACATCTGGTTATGAGACGTGTGTGTGGTGTTAGAGATTGTATCAGCTCTAACCACATAACATGTATATGTTATTTGAGATGGATGTTGCAATTGGAGGGGTTGAATGATAAGTACCCATTATGACCGTGCGGTTCAATAGACCGACGGGTCTCGAACCAAGCGCAGGCACGAGTGGACTTGTGGGAAAGAGATCATTAACTCCCGGTAACCGTTGTATGGTGAAAGCTTTGTGCTCCCCCACCTTGACGGGAGATGTGAATGGTTCCCCCATGTGGATGTCGTTGACCATGGTTGGCCACTGTGGAAAAATACGGATGTTCAATGGACTTGCCTTCACATCTTACGTGTTTTACATGTGATATCATTGATTTTTGTAATCTAGTTAACTATGGAACATTGATGACTAGTGTTTGATGAATTAAATGTTTTTGGTGCACTCACTAGCGTTATGCTAATTGAACAAGAACTATGTTTTTGTATCCGCAGGAAGTACTTAGTAGATACCCGAACTGGTGAGGTGGGTAGCAGACTTGGGATAGCATCTTTTGGGACATTTGGGGTATGACATGTTTGGCAATACTTCTATGGTTCAGTCCATTTGCTTAGATATGGTCGCGAACCGAATTTTGTAACACTGAACTTTCGTATGGCTTAACTCACTTGGTGGAAACGTTTCTTTTGTACTTTTTGGATATGTAACTATATGTGTGGAACCTTATTAATATTTTCATGAAATAGCTTCCGCTAAAATATGGTATATACATTATTTTCAAAAGCTTCAACTAGAGAGTTTGAGCTAGTGAGTTAATGTTTCTTTTAAAAAAAATCCACAATTTTACCAAACAGGGTGTTACAATCTCTCTCGAATAACAATAGATTATATCTTGTAAAATAATGTTTTATCTCTCGATCTCAACAATTGTTTCCAAAAAGCATTAAACAATCAAGATTAAAACGGGACTAAGGTTTACTTGGTGTATCTCTACCCAATTTCTCACCTTAGGCATATAACTCTAGTTCTAGTCAACAATTAATTCTCTCGAAATTAACAATTAACAAACATATCAATTTGCAAGGTGATCAAACCACAAAAGCATTAAACACAAAAATCATATGCTTCACTACTTAAGAAAACTGATAAGAGTTACAAATTACGTGTTCATATGCTTAAAACCAAATTCAAACCAACCCCCAACATCTAAAGATTAGTTCATGTTGGGGGTATTGACAAATAAAACAAAAGAACAAGAGTCCATAAGTCTAAAACTAAGAAAACTCAGAAAACTCCCTTTGATGTGCTTATACCCACGAAGAACGCAAGGATTTCGGTGTGAAATCACTCTTCAATCGCGTTGCGTTCTTCTCCTTGATGAATTCTCCAGTCCAAAATCGCCCAAATTGTTGTGGTTGTCGCCAAAGTTCAGAGAAAAATCGTAGATAATGAAACCCTAGGCTGAGAAGTGCTATTTAAAGAAGCTTCACGTTCCGAGACTTGTCCCGGGACTTCAAGTCTCGCGCACTCATAAGCCTAATCCAAATTCAGCAGCCTAAGGGACTTATCCAGGGACTTCAAGTCTCGTGAAATTTTCTGACAGCACTTCAAGTCTCATGCCAAGTCTCGTTGAGCACTGATGTTAGCGCATCTTTTGAAGCTTTCAAACTCGTCTGACCCTTCGGACACCCATCTTTCTTACACGGCTCCCGTCATATCTATCTACCATTCGGTTCTGTGCAAAATCTTCGCTTTTTCCTGACTTTCTCCAAGTATTCCACGGTATCGCTAAAATTCCTGAAATTCTTGATTTAAAACCGTGAAATCTAACGCTTTCTTTACTTAAGGATAGCAAACCCGTTGGAAAAGGACTAAAAATAACACAAAAAATTGGTGTTATCATTGTCTTATTAGATCATAGAGTAATTTAAAATTCTTGTCATTATAGTTTTTTTTTTCTTTTCTTTCCTACCTTTTTTATTAGTAGCAATTTTAAATAATAATACTTTAAGAGTGCATAAATCTTTTTTGTAATGTTAAAAACAAATAACCAATTAACAATATATTTTAATCATAATACATAACAAACTAACAACAACACATTTTAGAAACAATATCACTTTAGAATAAACCATTAAAAAAAGTCAACTCCGTATCTTTAAGTTACATGTCCGTTACCTTTTTAAATTACACTTTTTTTTCCAGTTTTGGTTCTTTTAATAAATTTGGGTTCGCTATGTTGGTTGATGGTCATGCCCAAGCTCGGTTCTAGTGATCTCTTTTGCCATTTAAAAAAAAGTTGTAACACCCCAAAAATTGGAGTAAACAAAAACTTTCATTTAAGTAGAAAGATGGTAATATAATGTCCGCCAAGGCGTGAGCTCTTCCCAAAAACAGGGGTATAAGTAATGTACAATTATAATGATTACAGTTGAGTAAAGAAATACAATAACCAACTAGTCTAGTTCCTTCTAGGAAGAAGACTACAAAAGGGTTATCGTTCTACAGTCAATCTCTCGACCTAGAAGACCGGTCTCTCCAACGTTCCCCCATGCTCACTCTAAGCCCGGAACCTACTTGGGAACAGCGTCCCTAGCACCTGAGAGGCACATCGACACCAAACAAGTGTTAGGCCAAAAGAGCCTAGTGAGTTGTATCAATATTATATCATACATATAATAGCATGTTAAGACATGTGGGATATGCAAGAGGGTATTAACAACAAAATGCAGCATGTTAAATCGGTTTATCTTTTATCTTTTGAAAAGCATGGGAGCGACCCACTTTCGCCAAACAAGTTACACATCAGAGTCGAGACACCCCGTTGCCGTCCTCCTACGAAGACTCAAATAGACAACCTCAGAGGCCAGGCACATTCGCGGCCACACGAATGGCGAGGGACATAGGTGCGCACCTTTTGACTAGTGCCACCCAAGACTGAGTCGAACTCGTGTAAACTTGAAAGTGCACACCTTTTGACTAGTGCCACTTTAAATCAATCTCATTTCAAAATCGACACAATGTACACCTTTTGACTAGTGTCACATTGTCCAATTCGTGTATACGTAAAAATATGGGTACTCACCTTTTGACTAGTGACATCCCGGTCCACTTTTGACTAGTGACCAATAGCATCCCGCTTTTTGACTAGCGGTGCTCCATAACATTTTAGTTATATAATTTAAGCATTAATGAAGGTCTCAATACTTTCATTCATTTCATATAAGACGACATGCTCGGGATTCAATTCCTTTGCATCAATCCATGGCATACATAATAACACGCATTTCTCATGAACACATTCATCATGTAATCACATGGGTTTAACTCATACACTAGTGGCATACGATAAACTACTCCATGTATAATAATCCAACCAAGCCATTCATACGAGAATCATCATTTATTCATTTCATGGCCAATCCTAAACCTAGAAATTTAGGCATTTCATCCAAAATCATATTTATCCACAAATATCAAGCAAGACATGTAAAATCAAACAAGATGATGTGCTCTCAGTTTTAACAAAACGATTTTAGCAACTCACCTTTGGGTTTACACCCAAAACCCCCAAATCTTCCAATTTAGGTCAAATATGTAAACAAACCTAAAATCAAGCAAATGGAGCCTTAGGTTAGTTTCATAACTCCTATCACATAGATTAACCAACCTCAAATGGTTTAGATAAGCTTACCTAGCCAAATCTTGAGTAGAAACCCTAGAACTTGAAGAACACAAATCTAGCAACAATGGAGGTGGAAGATGAGGTGAAGAAGATGAAGATGATGAAGATCAAGCTTCCAAATCTAGCTAGCCTTGCATCAATCCATCAATGGAGTCTTGAAGATCTTGGAAAGAGGAGAATGTAGGAAAAAGAATCAGCTCAAAAGGTTGAAAAATGAAGAAGTTATGAGAAAATGAAGAGATGGGGGTTTATAACCCGTTTTCTCAAGTTTCAGCTACCTAGCGATCACTAGGTATATAGCTAGCGGTCGCTAGCTACTGTGCGATCCCGGTGCGAATTTGTTTTGGTCATAACTTCTTCGTTATAGCTTCGATTTCGATTCCGAAAGAACCGTTGGACTCGTAATTGGATTCTCTAACATACTAAACCATAAAATACAAGATTTGATCCAAAATTCTATTTTCCAAATTTTATTAGATAGTCGTTATTACAACCGAAATTTACGGGTGTTACAAAAGTCATTCCAGTACCTTTAAAATGAGTTAATTAATCTTTAGATTTTTAAGTATTTTATCCGATGTATAATTACAAATGTGTCTACACTAATAAAAATGTTTAAAATTTATACCTCGGTTTCAAAAAAAAATGTAAGAGGGAGTGAGAAGAGACAGGCTCACGAAACCGCAAGCCGGACCCACCAGCCGTGTACCATACCGCTGAGCCCAAGCATTGAGCCCACCTTGGTACACACGGCCTAATACTTAATATTAATAAGTGTAAAATTGGAATAAAACTACAAAAAGTTTCAAAAAGCTACCTCCAAGTAGCTTATTAAAAACCTACCTTATAAACTACTTTTTGTCACCCATAGATGTACACCAAAAATAAGCTAGCTTATGCATACCCAGGCCCGTTCTTTAGCAAGTTCTATAGGTTCTACGGCACAGGGCCTCCGATTGTCGAGGGCCTCGGGATTCTTTATAAGTTTTTACTTGTAGTAAATAAGTATATCAATTAATGAATACAAATATTATCCAAAAACCTTTCCCAGCGCAGTTGCTAAGCGCTTTTTTTGTTCCACTCGTGTCCATTGGTGGCCCAAGTTCGAATCCCACAAGCTCCCTTTTTATAATTATTGATGTCCAATTTTTATTAATTATGTCTTCGAAGGTGGAGGGTTTATAGATGGGTTCAAGATCCCTAGATCTGGGTTCGAGATCTGCTAAAAACCGATCATCTTCTTGAGAGAATCATTGCGGACGAGGGTTTCGACCAGGTTTGGGTTTTCTGCTTCTACTTTCAAACGACGAGGCAAGGATTAGATATGGGTTTCCTTCGATCTCGGTCTGCTTCTTCTCTACCCCTCCATCTCGTTCATTACTGGTTTGCTTTTATATTTTCAAATTTGATTATGATTTTTATTTCTTGATTGGAATTCATATAAATTTGTACAGGGATTTGAATTTCTGAGTTTAGAGATACAATTTAGGGTTTTTGAAATTTTATTACGATTTTGGGTTTAATTTTGAATGTAAATTTAGATTTGGGATTTGAAATAGGTTTGTAACTGAAATGTATTTGGAATTTGTAAAATGATTATGGTGTTCTTGAAATTTGGATTTAGGTTTGATTGAATGCTTGATTTATGTTGTTAGTTTTGATTAAAATTGTTTGGCGTGTAATGTTTATTATGAAATCTGGGTTTTGGGTCAAGAAGATGAGTAATCAAGTGTGTTCATGGTGTTTTATTATATCTGGGTTTTTCTGTCCCTGTAGTTTGTTTTTCACTAAAAAGACCAAAACGCCCTTCATGTGAGAGGTTTTTCTGTCCCTGTAGTTTGTTTTTCACTAACGAGATCGAGTTTCAGATGAGAGGTTTGGGTGCGGTTCGAAGTTGATAGGGTCCGTCGAGTTATCAGATGTGGGTTCGAGGTCAGAGATCGGGCTCCTTGCTACCATCGTTGATCGAGTTTTTGATGCCGATGAACCGATGTCGTAGATTGATTTGTCAAGCCATTCGAGTCCTCCAAACCGTTGGTGTTTTCAGGTCGTAGATCGAGTCCTTGTTGCCGCCGGTCAGATGTGGGTATGGTAAAAGGTAAATGGTAAAAGGAAAGGGTAAAAGTTAAAGTCGTTTTTGAGGTTCGTGGTTCATGGCTTGAGACTTGTCAACTGGTGAGGTTTGGAGTCTCGGCGGCTCGGCTGTTTAGTCTTGTTTCGTTGGTATGGTATGTCGGTATGGTAATTGGTAAAGTGGCTTTCGTGGTTCGCGGCTCGTTGGCACGTGAGACTCGGCGGCTCGGCTGCTTAGTCTTGCTTCGTTCGTACGGTTCGATGGCTTGCAGGTTCCCTAGCTTGGTGGATCGTTTGGTTCGGTGGTTCGAGGTCCGTGGTTTGTTTGGTTGCGGTCCGTTGGTTCGTCTTGTTCTTTGGTTCGTGGCTCGATGCCTTTTTTGTTAGGTGACTCGTTAGTTTCGGTAGCTCGTTTGGTTTGTTGTTTATTGTTCTTTTTTGGTAAGGTTCTAGGAGTTTCGTTAGGTTCGATGGTTGTGGGTTTGGTGTGTTGTAATGGTTTGTTTTGTGTTGTTCGAGGTTGCTTCTTGCAACCTTAGAAAGCTTGTGTTTTTCGTTGATTTTGGTTTTAATATAATTGTTGCCGTTAAAAAAAAGTTTAATTGCTGGTTCTTGTTTTGTGACCTGAGGTTTTTATTCTTTTTGTTGTTTATTCTGGTCAGTTTGATTGAGTTTTGGCTTCAAATGGTTTTTCTGCTCTTTGTTGATTGGTTTTGAAGTAATTGTGGCAGGCTTGGGTTATCTGGTTTTTCTGCTCTTCTTAAATGCACCACTGGCACTCTTGATTCCCTTAAGACCTTTTCTTTCTAAGAACTTTTTATGTTCAATTGGATGTAGCTGATTAGGTTTGATGCTTCATTGTTTAATTTTGAGTGTTGATAAATTGATACCCAACACTTTGAGTTTGATTGCAATATTATATGGTCTTTCTTTACTCTTTTTCATGTGCTATTTTGAACAGGTAAGAACGTTTTTTTTTAACTTGAGTTTACTTGTTTCAAACTTATGTTAGGTTTGCCTACAAGCTGTTTGATACAAGCTGTTTGATGAAATGCTTGATAGTAGTTTCAATAGTTTTGTCCATGGTGTTCTGACAGGTATCTTTTGAACTGATTGCTTTGAATATAACTTTAAAGGAATGATTTTATCATGTTATAATGTATCTAGAAAAAACAAATTAAAAATGATAGAATTCAATGTAATGTGTCAATTGTCAAGTAAGTGAGGCTTGTAAGTCCAAGTTTATGAAGGATGATGTGTAGCTTTATTAGAACTATATGAAGGTGTGATATCTTGTCTACCATATAAAAGGGATAATTACATATACTCAACGGGATTAGTTTATTATTCTATTTCTAAATAAGCTCCTTACTGATATGGCGTATTAACTCATTTCATCCTGTTTTCCCACCCCTCCCATTATGTCATATTAACTCATTATGTGATATCTTGTCTGCCATGTGAGGTATAAAACCTAACACTTCTGTTTTTGTTCTTATTTTAGGGATGGAGTATAGGGATGAAATTCATGTAACCTTATTGGTGGAAGCCAAGAATTGGAAGGATGTTTCAGTCTACCTTGTAGTGGTTTTTTCATGCTATGCAGTATGTGACTTGTGGTAAAGGAGCATGTTCAAAATTTAGACGAAGGTTCTATGACTTATTAAAGCCTATGGAGGGTAATATTTTGCTAATATCTATTTTGGATTGTAATAATTAGATTATATTGGGTTCAAGTGTATTGATTGGCTACATCTAGAACCATAACTCTTATATTATTATATTTTATTTTTGAACAACAAACAAAGAAGCAATTTGTAAAGACTCAAGTTTTAACTAAATATACTAACAGAAATCCATTTTAAATAGCGGAAGCTAAATTCAAAGATCTTAGTTTGAACAAAATTTCAGACACCGTTCCCGAAAATCTTAGAAATTAGTTCATCGTATTCATGCCCAGAAAGAATGTAAATCGTACATCATAAGCAAAACTAAGTTTTAAAACATCCATCATCGTTAAAGAAGCATTGTCTTTCCCAAATTTCTCCACTGTTCCAAGACTCGACGACTGACTGAGCTGCGGCTAACCGGATCATCATGCGGGAGCTTTACCCTTACTACCAGAAGAGGTACCTGTCACTAAAAGGGGAAAATAACCACGGGTAAGCTTCGCTTAGTGAGCACAGATCTATACTATAATAATCATACAAATATACCAATTGCATAATGATCATATAACACATAACATAATCCCTTGACACTGGTACCAGGCCACATAATCCACGACATATTCCCTTGTTCCCGAAGGAACTAACTTACCTAGTGGTAACTAGTACCAACTAGGTAATAGCATTATCCAAATAGCATATCATCATACATGCATGTTGTCACATAAGTATCATCATGCTAATATAGATAAGTACTCACCTGACGATGTTCGCACAAGCTCACAAATCACGTAATGCTCACTTCGTACCACCTAAACATAAATACATACATACACTTATCAAACACAACCCAAAGGTGGGTCTTTAACATAGTCCCGACTCTCTATATGGTGAAATGACACATCTACCCTTGCCCAAATTCCTCCAAACTTCACGGTTCATCATAATTTACCATCTACTAGGGGGCCATGGACAAAAGAACCTCAACCGAACTTGTTTGCAAAAACTGAGTTTTGGACTCAGTGGAAACGGCGGGTCGTTCCGCGGGTGGCTTACCCGCGGCTTACCCGCGGATACCGCAGGCATCCAGAAACCAAGTCGCATCATGCGACTGAAATCGGGGTTTTGCCCCAAAACTCCTATTTCGATCCAAAGCATGCCAAAACATGATTCCAGACCAGATAGGGTCGATACCTCGCGATTACAAGCAAGCGATGCAACCCAATACATCCCAATTACACCAAAATTCAAGATTCTAAACCATGATTTCCCACTATAATCTTACTTACCAATTCTACCCACTTCTACAACAATTCTATCATTAACCCAAACATAAAACAGCAATAAATTTCATACCTTTGATGATTCTATTGACACAACCTCCAATTGCTCTTCAATCTCCTCCAATTTGACCAAAGTGATCAAACCCTAGCCCTCTCTCCTTCTCCAAAAATCGTACAGAAAACTGAAATTAGGCTTTGAAAACCCTAACTGCTCAATTAAACCCCCACTTCTAGTATTTACACTCTAACCCCCTTCACTTCTACAATTAACAAGTCACACCATTAGTCATTAAATCATATACCATTAATTAACAAAAAGGAGAAACGGGGTGTTACAACTCTCCCCCACTTACCCGGATTTCGTCCCCGAAATCGCTCATTCCCGAAACAACTCCGGATAATTCCTCCTCATTTCATCCTCCGGTTCCCAAGTCCATTCCGAGCCCCTTCGATGCTCCCATTGGACTTTCACCATGCCCACTCCTATTTCCGCATAGTTCAGCCTCTCATCCACTTGGATGTCATCGATCGGCACATGAGCTGACTCGTCCGCTAAACACTTCCGAAGTTGAGAAACATGGAAAGTGTTATGTATCTGACTGAGCTCTGGCGATAACTCGAGTCGATACGCAACCTTTCCCACACGTGCCACTATCTCGAACGGTCCAATGAATCTCGGACCTAGTTTGCCTCGCTTCCGAAAGCGTATCACTCCTTTCCAGGGCGACACTTTCAAAAGTACCTTATCGCCCACTTTAAACTCTAGGTCTGATCGCCTCTTATCCGCATAACTCTTTTGGCGACTCTAAGCTGCCCTCAGCCTATCTCGAATCAACTGAATACCCTCGGTCGTCTTTTGCACAATCTCGGTACTCCCGAGCTCTCTCTGCCCGACCTCTCCCCAACATACGGGAGTCCTACACCGCCTTCCGTAGAGCATCTCGTAAGGAGGCATACCAATACTAGCATGGAAGCTATTATTGTACGAGAACTCTACCAAAGGAAGATGAGAGTCCCAACTCCCTCCGAAATCGAGCACACAAGCTCGCAACATGTCCTCAAGAGTCCGAATGGTCCTTTCACTCTGACCATCCGTCTGCGGATGGAATGCCGTGCTGAACTGAAGTCTCGTGCCCAAATCATCATGAAATCTGCTCCAAAACCGAGATGTGAAGCGCACATCTCGGTCCGAGATCACCGTCACAGGCACTCCGTGCCTTGCTACTATCTCTCGGACATAAATGTCCGCTAATTCCTCCGAAGAGGAAGCCTCCTTGATCGCTATGAAATGGGCACTCTTCGTCAATCTATCCACAATTACCCAGATGGCATCATGTCTTCTAACTGTCTTCGGCAAACCAATGACCAGATCCATCGTCACATGCTCCCATTTCCACTCGGGTATCTCCAAAGGTTGGAGTTTCCCGTGTGGTCTCTGATGTTCGGCCTTGACTCTTAAACAAGTCAAGCACTTCTCTACGTATCTCGCCACATCTCTTTTCATGCCCGGCCACCAGTAATCGATCTTCAAGTCCCGATACATTTTAGTTGCACCAGGATGGATCGAGAATTTCGACTTATGGGCCTCCTCCAGAAGAGTCTGTCTCGCCTCACACGAGACTGGAACCCACACCCGACCATATCGGGTCAACAATCCCCGGCTGTCCGCTGTCAACTGATCCACTTGTCCTTTGATCCGCTCCTTCTTATGGTTACCTTCCTTTACAGCTTCCACTTGCGACTGTCGTATCAACTCTATCAAGGACGTCGTTACTGTCATTTTCATACACGGTACCCGAAGGAGTAGGATACTCCCTTTCCGACTCAAGGCGTCCGCTACCACATTTGCCTTCCCCGGGTGATAGAGGATCTCACAGTCGTAATCCTTAATCACCTCTAACCATCTCCGCTGCCTCATATTGAGGTTCTGCTGGTCCATAAAATAACGGAGACTTTTGTGATCCGTAAAAATGGTACAGCGAACCCCATACAAGTAGTGCCGCCATAGCTTGAGCGCGAACACCACTGCAGCTAGCTCCAGATCATGGGTTGGGTAGTTTACCTCATGCGTCTTTAACTGACGAGACGCATAGGCAATCACCCGCCCCCTCTGCATAAGGACGCAACCTAACCCGTGATATGAGGCGTCACAGTAGACTGTCAAGTCCTCCACTCCCTCCGGTAACGTCAGGACCGGAGCCTCGCATATTTTCCTCCTCAACGTATCAAATGCTGCCTCTTGCTCTTCACCCCACATGAACGGCTCACTCTTCCGCGTTAATCTTGTCAATGGAACTGCTATCTTGGAGAAATCTTGGATAGACCGGCGGTAATATCCGGCCAACCCAAGAAAGCTCCTAATCTCTGTGGGAGTCTTCGGTGTCTCCCAGTTCATCACCGTCTCTATCTTTGCTGGATCTACCTTTATGCCTTCTCGGTTTACAAGATGCCCGAGAAATTGGACCTCTTGCAACCAAAAGTTACACTTAGAGAATTTTGCGTATAATCTCTCCTTACGCAAAACCTCTAACACTTCCCGCAAATGCTCTACGTGCTCCTCCTTCGACTTGGAGTAGATCAGTATATCATCTATAAAAACGATTACCGATCTATCCAACATCGGCCTGCATACCCTGTTCATCAAATCCATGAACGCCGCCGGTGCGTTCGTCAATCCGAAGGGCATCACGATGAATTCGAAATGCCCGTACCTCGTCCGAAAAGCCGTCTTGTGTATGTCCTCCTCTCTGACCTTCAACTGATGGTACCCGGAGCGAAGATCTATCTTCGAGAACCACGCGGCTCCCTGAAGCTGATCGAAGAGATCGTCGATCCTCGGCAGTGGGTATCTGTTCTTCACCGTGAGCTTATTCAACTCCCGATAGTCGATGCACATCCGCATCGACCCATCCTTCTTCTTCACATACAGGATAGGGGCTCCCCAAGGTGAGGTGCTCGGACGTATGAACCCCTTATCCAACAACTCTTCCAACTGCTTCGAGAGCTCTTGCATCTTCGGAGGTGCTAGCCGGTACGGAGCCTTTGCTACCGGTGCCGCCCCCGGGACCAAGTCGATCCGGAACTCCACCTGTCTCTCGGGAGGGATGCCAGGCAAGTCATCCGGAAAGACATCCGAATACTCGCTAACCACAGGCACCTCAGCGACTGTCTTCTTCCTCGTTTCTGCTTGACTGTCAACCACGTACGCCAAGAAGCTATGTCCACCGTGGAGAACATGCTTCCTAGCCTTATTAATCAGTCGAGTTTATTTATGGCATGAAACAACCCGCAGCCTGGGTATAGCTTATTAATACGTTACAGAAAACCCTACTTGAGTCTATTTTATTTTTTTACCGCCAAAACCTGTGCCCAAAAAGAAAATATTTTGGAGCACGGGTTTTTCTGGTCCAAGTGTATCTTGTCTTTACCACGAACAAATTTCCCTTAGCTAGAGTGCACAACTTCGGCGGCCTCCTCCGTCTCTCGCTCAAGATGGTCAATTCTCCCCCACTTGGGTTTCGAATCACCACCCGCTCAAACTCACAGTCGATATGTCCCCCATTTCGACTCAACCAATCTACCCCGACCACTACATTGATCTCCCTCATAGGTATTGGGATGAGATCAATTTTAAACTCTACCCCTTCTAACTCTATTACAACATCCCTGTACACATCACTACATAGCCGGTACTCTTCGGCCGCTATCTCTACCTTTAAAGGTTTATCTAATCTACCCATTACATTCGTGAAACCCTTACAAAAAGATGAAGATACAAAAGATTTACTGGCACCCGAGTCAAACAATACCAAAGCAGGTAAAGAGTTGACAAGAAAGGTACCTGTCACAACGTCTGGCTCCTCCTTGGCCTCCTCGGCCGTCAAATGAAAAACTCTAGCGCGGCTCTTGGGTAACTCTGGCTTTTTACTGGCCCCCGTCTCTGCCGCCTTAGCTGGTGCTGTTCCCGTAGTCTGCGTGGAACCTGAAGTCATCGGGCACTCGCTAATGAAGTGACCCGGCTGGTAACATCGGAAGCATAGCTTTGCAGTCGACTTGCACTCCCTGCTCGAATGACCTGGTTTCCCGCATTTATAGCAGGTCCCGGTACCATATCTGCACTCTCCCAGATGGTGTTTCCCGCACTTAGGGCAGCTGGGAAACTCTTTCTTGACCTCAACTCTAGGCACAGTCGGCTTGAACCTCTTCACTGACTGGGTCTGAGCCTGAGTTTGCGCCCGAGTCTGAACCTGTGTCGCCTCCATTTTCTTCCGCTTTCCTTGCCTCTCCAACTCGAGCTCCCTAGCTCGTGCCTTAGCGTGCATCTCGTGGAAGGTCTTGCAGTCCGACATGACCACAAATTCCCTAATCTCCGGTTTCAGGATCTGCGCATACCGATACATCTTCATACGTTCGTTGGCCACATAGTCGCGGCAGAAAAGCGACTTCTCCAAAAACTTATCAGTGATTTCATTCACTGATTCGGTGGTCTGCTCCATGCCCAGAAACTCTCCCGTAAGTCGCTCCACTTCGACCTGAGGTACATACTGTTCCTTGAACAGTTCTTTAAACTGCTCCCACGTCATCGCCTCGATCTGCTCTGGGCCCTTAGTCTGCGATAAGATGTTCCACCAGTCCTTAGCAGGACCTCTCAGAAGATTCGAGGCATACCTCACCTTAACCTCTGCAGCACAAGAACTGGTGAGGAAGGCACCCTCGATCTCCGTAATCCAACGAGTGCTCGCCACTGGATCCTTCTGTCCCTGGAAGAATGGCGGCTGACATGCCGTGAAGTCCTTGTAGCTCGTGACCTTGCTAGTCTGAGAGCTACCTGAACCGCTAGGCCTGCTAGCCATTGCCGCTTCCACCTGACTGTTAACCGTTTTGGCTAACTCGTCCTTCATTTGCTCAAATAACCCCGGAAGGGTATTCTGCATCACTTGCGCTACTTCGGCGCTGATAATCTCCCTCAGATGTTCCACGTCCATCTCATCAGTGTTCACAGTCTTCTTTCCCTTTTGCTTTTTGCTCACCATACTGATACAATACACATATACTCAATTATATAACTTTTCTCACCCAAGAGTTAAGTCGCACGCCCTAACCCTTGATATCATCCTATCCACATGTTGCTAGACATACCCTAGACAATAAGTTGCCCTTTCATGCTTCTACCCATACTCCCTACAACCTTGTGTAGTTCGTGAGTTCCTTCGCAATCCTGCCAAGTCCCAACATGCACAATGCATTTGTAATGATATGGGCCCTTATATCATTATAAATGCACCCTACATATCTAGGCTCAACATTATCGCTAAGCTCTCAATTCCTAACTCGATTGCTATGTCACATATACAATGTACTTAAGTCATATCCATTACTCAACCAGCACACATAAATGAGTACATAACTTGTTCGCATGCTCTAGCATAAATTGAATTAGTCATACTATCACATAACATATCGTGTCAATCACAAATAAAATAGGAATAACATGCTTTTCTTACTAAGTATAGTGTGCTCACCCCACGTTGATGTCCCGGTCTGCAGCTCAGTCTCATACCCTTTCTTATCCAAATTCTGACATTTCGAAAATTCTTAGTTACTAGTTAGAAAACAAGAACACTTGGTTTAAGTTCAAACACTCACTACCCGTGAATGCCTGAATCCCTTAAACCAGGGCTCTGATACCAATTGTAAAGACTCAAGTTTTAACTAAATATACTAACAGAAATCCATTTTAAATAGCGGAAGCTAAATTCAAAGATCTTAGTTTGAACAAAATTTCAGACACCGTTCCCGAAAATCTTAGAAATTAGTTCATCGTATTCATGCCCAGAAAGAATGTAAATCGTACATCATAAGCAAAACTAAGTTTTAAAACATCCATCATCGTTAAAGAAGCATTGTCTTTCCCAAATTTCTCCACTGTTCCAAGACTCGACGACTGACTGAGCTGCGGCTAACCGGATCATCATGCGGGAGCTTTACCCTTACTACCAGAAGAGGTACCTGTCACTAAAAGGGGAAAATAACCACGGGTAAGCTTCGCTTAGTGAGCACAGATCTATACTATAATAATCATACAAATATACCAATTGCATAATGATCATATAACACATAACATAATCCCTTGACACTGGTACCAGGCCACATAATCCACGACATATTCCCTTGTTCCCGAAGGAACTAACTTACCTAGTGGTAACTAGTACCAACTAGGTAATAGCATTATCCAAATAGCATATCATCATACATGCATGTTGTCACATAAGTATCATCATGCTAATATAGATAAGTACTCACCTGACGATGTTCACACAAGCTCACAAATCACGTAATGCTCACTTCGTACCACCTAAGCATAAATACATACATACACTTGTCAAACACAACCCAAAGGTGGGTCTTTAACATAATCCCGACTCTCTATGGTGAAATGACACATCTACCCTTGCCCAAATTCCTCCAAACTTCACGGTTCATCATAATTTACCATCTACTAGGGGGCCATGGACAAAAGAACCCCAACCGAACTTGTTTGCAAAAACTGAGTTTTGGACTCAGTGGAAACGGCGGGTCGTTCCGCGGGTGGCTTACCCACGGCTTACCCGCGGATACCGCAGGCATCCAGAAACCAAGTCACATCATGCGACTGAAATCGGGGTTTTGCCCCAAAACTCCTATTTCGATCCAAAGCATGCCAAAACATGATTCCAGACCAGATAGGGTCGATACCTCGCGATTACAAGCAAGCGATGCAACCCAATACATCCCAATTACACCAAAATTCAAGATTCTAAACCATGATTTCCCACTATAATCTTACTTACCAATTCTACCCACTTCTACAACAATTCTATCATTAACCCAAACATAAAACAGCAATAAATTTCATACCTTTGATGATTCTATTGACACAACCTCCAATTGCTCTTCAATCTCCTCCAATTTGACCAAAGTGATCAAACCCTAGCCCTCTCTCCTTCTCCAAAAATCGTACAGAAAACTGAAATTAGGCTTTGAAAACCCTAACTGCTCAATTAAACCCCCACTTCTAGTATTTACACTCTAACCCCCTTCACTTCTACAATTAACAAGTCACACCGTTAGTCATTAAATCATATACCGTTAATTAACAAAAAGGAGAAACGGGGTGTTACACAATTAAGGGAGCTTCGGCTCGGCCATCACTCCCTGCCAAACAACCAAGAACTTTATTCGAGAACACTTCCAGCTAGGAGCTAGAAAAAAGAGAGTACAAGTTGGAACTAAACACACAGGGGACCAAACAACATAAAGCCTATAGAAGGAAAATTAAAGATCTGAAATGCTTACCCTGTAATGTTTATTAGAGGGAGGTTCATACAAAAAATATAACTTTTTAAGAAAATGTGAGGAGCAATCTCAACCACTCATCTCGGTCAACAAAGGTGGCTTTGACCGGTCCCTCCTTTTAATAATCTCTACCCTCCCATGAATCACGTCAATCCTCCGTGATCACGTCCATGTAACCACGAGATGAGTGGCTGAGATTGCTTCTCGCTTTTTCTTAAATTGATATGCTTCTCGTATGAACCTTCCCCATGTTTATTAATTTTAGTCAACACTTCAAACTACTTTTCCAGGTAAGATTGTATATAGTCCATCAAAACTATATGTATGCAACAATTTACTTGGTAAGGGTTTACCCGGTAAGAAATGTCATTTGATTTATCGAATAAGACTCTCCATCTTTATCATATTTACTGTGTAGGATTAATGACGCACGACAAGTTCATCCTGTAAAGTAAATGGCCTAGGTAGGTGTAAAGTAACCATTTTCGGGTGTAAATCATATCATCATTAGAATATTCTCCAATAAAAGTACCAAAACTTCAATATCGTTTACATTTACCCCTCTCGCCGCATTGCACGGGTATACTACTAGTGTTACATGAAACATATTTTGTATTTTCAAGTTGAAGGAAATATTCTTTTAATATGAAACAATTTTTCATTGATTATATTTGGTTAACCTGACAACATCAATAGAATGTTTATTCTCATTCCTATTTTCTAGTATTCCCATTTTTAACCATTCCCTAAAATGAACCAATCACGCCCTTAATGACTGATGATAATTGTTTGTATTGCTAAGGAATCGGTTCCAAGAGTTAGTGGTTTCAAAAATATGAGAAACATAACCGGTTTCAATCGGCTCCATATTTTAAAAACCGGACCCAAAGCTAATCATATCGGTTCCGGTTTTAGAACCGACAGTTTCGAAACGGTTCCAATCCCAATGACGAGTCTGCTTCCGATGCTCACCCCTATTCGTATGCTTTAGAGTAAATAAGTGTTAAATAATTAATGCATACTTTTTTGTTCAAAAATTGACATTAGTACATAGTGGTCGATAACATCTTTGGAAAGGACAATGGATGGTATATCAATCTTTCCGGGTTCGATTCAAGGGGTGAGCATGTGCCGATACCTTGACCATGGGTCGACTTTTGGTAGGGACGGAGCTAAAATGGTATTATTTTTTCGACAAAGGGTAACAAAATTTAGTTTCATAAAGGTGCAATGTAAGGGCACCATTGTATTGTTTTCAAAACTTTTAAAGGGTGCATCTAAAAAGCAAAAAATTATCTCGAAATGAACCAAAACACTAAAAGTTCAATGGAAATCATCCAAAAACTGAATTTTTTTGAAATAACCAAAAAACCATAAAAAATCTCAAAATCTATCAAAAAACCGAAAATTTCTCTCGATTCAACAACAAAATCAAAGCAGTCCAACGAAATCAACAAAAAGATTTAAAAAATTCCCGAAATCAACCAAAATATTGGAAAAAAATTCCCGAAATCAACCAAAAACTTGACTATATGATGTTACCGGTTGATATATGTTCTAGCTTCGTCCCTGGCTTTTGGTCTGCCAATGGTCGCTGAGGATTAGTTGAGCGTCTGTATGGATCCTGGATACTTTATTGACTTCGTATCAAAACGTGTACGTAAATTATTTGTCTTTAAAAAAATTGAAGCCTTCCTTTTCCTTTTTTTTCCTAGTTTGATGAATTTTTCAAAATTCCATTAAAAAAATACCTATTTAGAGATTTGTCAAAAATGTTTTAAATATTTTACTAATGATTTTTAAATATATCACATCATATAATATTTATTGAAGAAGTCATGTCTTATTTTAATGAATATTGGGATTATTAAATATATTTGGAACATCACGTGGCTCCAAATTGTTGTATGTTGTTGCCGACTACGATATGTGGTGGACCCGCGTGAAAGTTGATTGATGAGAATGGGCCAAGATATCCGATCAACGGCTGAGATCATTGACAAGCTGTGAATGCACCATGCCGTCATTCCTGATAAAAGTATGTTAACCCACCGCCCTTTTTCGTTTGGTTTGGGTGTGGGTTTCTCACGTAACCAAAAAGAATGAAAAATGTTTTCTTACCGAATCAATCTTCTCAACCCACTCATTTTTTTAATGTAAGTGTTTTTCCAATCATCTCTTTACCCTCCCATAACCCTCTATAACTCACACCCAACTCTTCCAACTCTCTCACTTTTCAATTTATTTTATATAAATAAATAATATAATTAAATAAAACATGTAATTAATTAATAATAAGATTCATAATTAATTAACTAAAAATTACATTACATGGTTAATTAACTAAAAATTAAAATTAAACATTACATAATTAAATAAAATAAAATAAAATATTAAATAAACTAAAAATTACAAGCCATATTTGGCTTTGATCTCGGATTTTCGGTTCATAGTATCCTTGAGCCGTTTTCCCCGGAGATGGCCATGCGGGGCGGTGTAAAACTTAATGTCTTCCTCCATTTGGGTCGTTGGTGAAAGTTCTTCCTCATCGGAAGGAAAAATCTCTTCCTCATGGTCCGGGCCATCATCATCGTGTACGGGTTGGTAATTGGGTACATATTGTGGTTGATAAGGAGTACCCCAATCGGTTGGAGGAAATTGTGGATTTATAAACGGATTAGGAAACGGTTGATAAGGAAACTGTTGAGGAGCTTGTGAAGAGCTCCCGGGTTGAGGAGCTTGAGGATGAGTAATTGTGAGACTAAAACCTTTTGGGCGAAATTTGGACCTCGTAATCGGGTGGATATTGTGGAGGGAATCCGATATGAGTAACGTCGACTTTGAAAGAGGGCTTCGAAGGGGTCTCGGGTTCCGCCCGACGTTTACATTTCGCACGCCGTGATGAAGATCCGAGGTTTCGATTGTTTGGATTCATGATGTTTGAAGAGTGGGAGGTTTGAAGAATTAGAGGTTTAAAGAGTTGAAGAATTGAAGGTTTAGAGTTGGTGTGAAAAAATAAGTTGGGTATAAATGGGTATTTATATAGGAGTAAAAAATGAAAAAAAAAATTAAAAAAATTGAATTTTTGACCGTTGAGAGAGCCGTTTGGCAACGGCTCTCCCGAACCGCCAAACCCCTTACCCGCCGGCTGCCTTCCATCACACACCCAACCCACCGGGCTTTTTTGAAGCTGGCAGGTTTAGCCGCTATGAACCCATTTGACCGGTGCGTGTAGCCTAATAGAGGTGCATTTAGAGCTTAATAGCATTTTATAATTTCTTTAAAATAAAAAGTTAAAAATTAAAATTATTAAATAAATTTATATTTCACTCTAACAACTTCTTTATTTTAGAGATTTCAATACTAATTATACTATTAAAATGTTATATAATTTATTATCCTAATACACTTTAATTTAAAATAATATCAAACAAAATTGAGTACCACAAAAAGTGTATTTTATAAAATAAGATAGGGAATTTGTTGATGTACCACAAAACACAAAATTCTCGTTTCTCTTACTTTAGAAAATATGTTTGAGATGCTCTTATCAAACAGCTTATTTATTTGAAATATTATAATATCAATTGTTATTTTAATATTTTTTATGTTTATCATAATATTGTTTTTCTTCTTTATATATTTAATTTGAAATTTGTATTCATAAACAGAAATAATAATATTTCTTCATCATAGTAATCTTTAAAAAAAAATCAAATTTCTTGTATGCTTTCTTGTTTTGGAACAATAAAATTTGACCAAAATTTCAATTAAACTATTAAAAAATTGACTATATTTAACTTATTGTTTGCTTTAGATTTACGATAAGAATGAGGATGAATTTCTTAATCTATTGACTATAATTAAAAAGAAGGAAAATAAAATGTATTAAGGTTGTTTTTGGCAAAAATAAGTTAGCTGTAAGCTAGTCCATCTAGATATGTACTATAAGCTAGCTTTTTGAAGCACTACTTTGAATACCTTATTGAGGGCTTTTTGTAGCATTTTCCAATTATACTCTTATTAATATTAATTGTTGAATTCAAATATACCATTTTTTTCATTTTACATGCTCATAATCTAGTTTTTGCCAAACATGATTTCTACATAAATTAGCTTATCAATCAACAACTAACTTATCAGTTACCAGCTAGCTTATCAACTAGTTTGCCAAACATAACCTAAATATGTATAAAAGGGATTGTAATGAATTAGATAAATATATTTTTTAAAATTATAGTTACTTGTTTCATTATTTTTTTATTTAGGTGGTTTAATTTATAAGTATTATATGATCAAGTAACATAAAATAAACATGCTAGGAATAATTTCGTCATTTTAACAGTTATGTCCCGTCCTGTCCTACATAACAAACACAAAACAAACAATTAGTCCAATATTGCTCTAGTCATATCAAACGCAAGATAGGACAACTACTTGTGTCCCGTCTCGTCCTGTCCAGTCTCATCTAATCTATATACAAAACGCTACTTACTTTTTCTCCTCTCGTGTTTAGAAATTTATGTAAGAAATCGATATCACTTTTCTTCATCTCATTTCATCTTCTTCAAAAAATTCGAGAAACACATATTTTTTCCACTACTTTCTTTCTATTTCTTTCCCTTTCATTTGTAAAAAAAATATATTAATAAAAAAATATATTAAAAATGCCAAAAAAATTGATTTTTTTATCTTTTATTCATAATAAACCTATATTCATAATAAACCTATGGTCGACATTCTCCTATTCTTCAGCAAAAAAACATTGACCACCAAAAAGAAAACATTTTGAAAAAAAAAAAACCCCGTCAACTAACGCCGTTAACTTCATCCGAGCCTCAGGCTCGGATACAGTCCCTTCTCGAAATTCGTACACGTATTTACGCCTTCACACACATCCACCTGTTCCCCAATTTGGGCAAAATATTATCACTTTTCTCACTCTTTTTGCTTAACTTCTGCTCTC